>JAVRXN010000008.1:39354212-39903754 GCA_033556935.1 Timema podura
CTCAAAGAAGATCTTGGTGGAAATTTAAGGTCAGAGAGTTAAATATCGACGGAGCTTTGATTCAACATTTTTACCAGAGCAAGGACATTTTCGGGTGAGATCCAATCCATCTGTAAACATCCTGTTACGGATGTAAATAATTAAGCATAATCCTTAAAATTACTAAAGAAGGACAAATAATTTTCAGTTTCCAAACTAGAATTAATACTTTTTGTCCACCTCAGAACTATTTTTTTTTTTGTTTATTATTGTTACATGTTATAAAGAATAAATTTTGTTGTTAAAAAATCTTATTTGCTTAAAGAAATATGTATATTCAAATATACTCACAATTCAAGTGAGAATTTAACAATTTCAAGTATTGCTTAACAATACTTTTAATAATATTATAATATACGAGGCATGCTTCATAGGTAGGGTTCATTTAAGAATATCATTCACTTCAATAATTAAAATTACTCTTTAAATTTAATTGTTTTATTGTTATTTACATCAATGTACATTGTATTTTCTTCTGAACTTGCATCCCATGTATAGCGATGCTCAGTAGAGTGGATTGGTCAAATCAAGAATAATAACCTGCATCAGGAAGTCTTCGGTTGTAAGTGTCCAACTTAAGTCCAAACTTTAGGTAAAGTCCAGGGGTCTTGAGAAAAGGGGTTTTCGTATTACCGCTGAGCAGTTTATGGGGATAAATTTATTCTATAATTAAAAATCTACCTATCTCACCAAAATAAATGGGGTTGGTAGTTGGCGCCCAATAAAACACAAGATTATATATTATATATTATAGATTATCTAAAATTAAATTAATTCTTTCATTCAAAATATAGAAATAAATACACACACATATTTTATTTTTTTTTATTTTTTTTTTCATTACAACAAACGGCGCCTGAAGGGGGCAAAACAAAATAAACTGTACTCCACGGGCCACTACTCTTGACTAGTAGCACATCCACAGGTTGATTACCACCGTAGAAAGGTGCACCATTAGAAATATTAGAGACTGGTTTCAGTCAAAGACCCAACTAGGTCATGGAACAAGGTGATAGATAGCCTGATATTCACCATAATATGATCCTAAGCATTAAGTTAGCTGGAGCATGGTTATATAATATTGGGAGTCTTGACTTGTAATTAAATTGTGTTCTTACTACTGAAATAGTTCTTACTGAAGGCCTATGTGGCAAAGCGTTTTTTTTAAACAAGGTACGAGGCAGCTATATGCCTGATTATCTTTAGTAGAAATATTTCGTTGAGTACTAATATCTATCCACCTTTTTACTACTAAATATTCCCAAAGCACTCTTCTTGCCTCACCCCTTGACAAGAGTTAAAATTGCAACGTTGCTAAGTATAACAAAATAGTCAAAACTGCTCACAAAAAATTGCATATAAATTTACTAAACCTATATTTAGAAGTGAAATTATTTAGTTTAGTGTTTAAGGTAAATCTGTTTATAATATAAACAACAAGATATTACGAGTAATAACGATTTAGTTATATTTTAGCCCCGCATCTAAACACAAATACAATTTGACAACTTGGTTGATACTAGCTTGTTCTAGCAGCTAATAGAGTAGGTTTAGAGGGGTGGAAATCTGGAATGGATGATGACAACTAAAAAAAACTCTTGCTACAAATTTAAGCGAGTCTCAAGAGGGGAGGGTATATAAAATAAATAATATTTTCTTAATGCAAGAAGTATTTATGTAAGTTTGATCACTTTGAGAGTTGTTTTTAAGTTTGCAATAGTATTTTATAACCTTTGGAATTTATTTTTCTTATCTGTCCAAAATAATTTTAATCTCATAATCTACCCTAACGCTACACTCCTGACATTCTAGGCTCCGAATTATGATTTACATAGTGTATACCACATTGTGAGAAAACCTCCATTCTAGTAGGCGTAGCCCTTAAAACGTATGCATGTTTTCAGTGCCAAATAAAAAGTGTTACTATTATATTCAAACAAATGGTCCACACGAAATGCCACTCAAATCTCCTAAAAAGCAAAATTGTTTACTTTCTATTTTTTCCAGGGTGGGGGTGAGGGGGTAGAGAAGGGACTTCTCAGATGATATATCACCGTGAAACTCAAGAATCGAGAAGGACGTGATTAATCAAAGGGCTAGAATGTTGCACTTACTCCTTTGACCCCTCAAATTCCCCTTCCATCCCCCTCTTCAAATGTCCCCTCCTCTCCTTACATGCTCTATTGTAGGCCACTGCTGCACAAACACGCCGTGGCATATGGCCAGGAGAATTTGTCAAGGTATAAGATCCTAGCTCATGAGGTTGCCTTTTGTGCCAACTCAATCAAAGGTGAAGATGGTTTAGAGGAAATAGGGTTATAATTATCGGGGATGGATGAGAAGAAAGGCACCTAAAGGCATACAAAAAAAAGACCACTGGAGTATCTGGAAGAGATTATAGCTTCGACCTCCCCGTCAACTAAATCCATTATTTCAAATGTGATGGCTTAGACCTTAAGACCCCCTTTGCAGGTAGCAAGGTGTGAAGGGGTAGTAGTTAGATACCCCCTTGACCCAGAGTAGTCATATATAATTTAAGTAATCAAACATTCAAACAACGTATTTTTAACTGTAAGATTCATCTAATAGGTGCTATTTGTAGGATTGGTGGATATTAGATTAGTGTTAATAATTATTTCAATATGACATGTTAATGTTAGATTTAACTAAAATTTCCATTATAATTAATTGTTGAATTACTATAAAATGATTTACGAAACCAGTAAACACTTTCAATCATTTAATGAGTTAAAATATCTTCTCTTATTGAGTTTGTTAAGTATATAAAGTAAATAATAGGAACAATTTATACTGTAATTGGTATACATCCGTGAATAGTTCCACAAATTTCTGAATACCGTCCGAAAAATAATCCTAGTCATTTAATTATAGTCCTAACGCTTGTATAATTAATTCCACACTCAGTTTATTCTTAAATAAAACAATCACACCTTGATAGATTATACTATGGCGCTATATTATAAGCTTCCCCATAGTAGAACCATTCAGCTTAAACTTGTCATAGGTCAACGAAGGACACATAAATAGTGAAGCTTGGGAGATTTAAATTATTTTAGGATACGGATAGAGCTGTATTATTATATGCATTAAAATACGAGTGAATAATAACCCTGATAACGGGGCTAATCTTAGTTATCTCAGTGATAGAACATTGGTGCGCTAAGCCAACAGTCCCTTGCTCTCTTCCCATGTCCAAGTGTCGTTTTCAAATATAAAAACAACTTTGTATGTTTAAAGATTTTAATTTTGGCTATAGGAGTGATGGAGTTAATTCATCACAGTCTATATTTTTTCTAATAACTATTTACATTTAAATATTCAAGGTGTGGACTAAGATAAAATCAGAGGCTAAGATCAGCTATCCCCAAAAGCAGGCCTAAAACGGCCAGGTCATTACACCGGGGGCCGGGCAAAGTTGATTGATGTAAAACTGGTAATTGGGGTAGCAAGTTTCGAGAATTTTTTGGAATGTCTTCATCATGCTTAGAGCGGAGCTCTGCCAAGTTTTAAGTGTCGGTTGAGGAGACGCACTTGTCTCAGGCAATAGCTGACCCAGTTCACCAAATAATGTAGTCAGTGTAACTTGTATTAAATACTCTTAGTGAATTGAATTATTAGTATATTACTCTAGTTTAGTTTATTAAATCTGATCAGCATCGCAAGTTAATATACTAAATTATTAATAAAAATCGACGATGTTTACATTTTAGCAGGGAAAAGTTTGAACGTAACAAGAGTTTTGTTTTTGTAATTTATTAGTTACTTTCCTTCTCTTCTAGTTTAATTTCACATGTCAAAGATGTAATTTTTAAAGAGGCCGAATGGTGGTGTTATTATTCATAACGTATAAAACAAATGTTCTAGTCATTACTATCCAGTCGATTGTGTTTTCTTTTTATGTTTTAAAAACTTTTTCACAATTTTGAAGACATTGTGTTGTTTGTATAGGTTTAATTTTTTTTTTTGTAAGAGACCAGTGGGCATGTTGACAAAGACGTGAGTCTCATCCATTCTAGTTTAAAAGTGATGGCGAGGTCGTGATTTAAATACCGACTGAGTATACACAGATTTTTCTTTTTTTTTACATCCATTACTGTTTCCAGCCCGTGGCCTAGGTCAGTACTTTATTTGAGTCATGTATTTTCCACAACCGGCTTGCTAGGATCTGTGGTTTTATATGCCTTAACTTAATACTAGGACAGTCACAATATTCAGTCCCTTGGCGTTAATCCATAACTGTGAGTGGGTAAACCGACATTTAACCAATGATAAATTTTTCAGCCATACTAGGAATCGAACCCGAGACCCTTAGCTCAGTAGGAAAACATGCTAACAACTGATCTAAGGTGTCAGATAGTATACCGAGATGGTTTTCAATAAATGGTTTCCGACCCTTACGCGCAAATGAGTGTACATTTCATTAAATTCTGCCTTCTTTTTCTCTACACCTTTAGTGTGAATATGACGTATATAGCCCGGACTGGTAGTAAGACGCGGTGCTTGATGGTGAATAAGCTCAGCATCATCGACATGATCCAACCTTCGTAGAGCCTCTTCGCCTTGTAAAGTAAAGGGATGATTAATGAGGAAGTTTGGACTTCGGAGGTGTGACGTCACAGTAGCAATGGGATCGCTTGAGGGGGCAGGAGTGTAAGGAGAGGGGGAAGACGACTGTTGAGGACAGGTCTGTTGGGGAAGTAGGCAGGAGGAAGGAGAGCCTGGAAATGCTTGACATATTTGATGGAAAGAAGATGGGATGAAAATATAAGATCGGGTAAAGTGAATTGTGAATCTTATTTATATAAGAAGGCAGAAGGGAACTAACTAAATAACACTTAGAGGACCTTAAATACATCGTTAATAGTTTGCAGGGTTTTTAAGACTTCCTAAATGAGCCATATATTGGATTTATTCAATGATATTTTGAATATATTATAAGATTAATATTTGGTGGCATTTTAAACATTTTAGTCATAAAAACAACCAGCCGTAAGTGTAAAGAGAAGTAAATAAATAAATCTTTAGTGCAATAAAAAGCTTTAAACCCACTTTTTTGGCCAAATGGTTAAAAGATCCACTCTTGTTTATGACTAGGGGAGATCTGAGTTTGATTCTCAGTTATATCTAGTGAGGGTGGTTTTTCTTAAATGGTTTCCCATTTTTATCCCAAGTAAATGATTCCGTCCTCATTCCTACCCCATTAAATCAATTATTATTATATGCCTATAACTGGAAGAGGTAGTAAGACGTGATGATAAAAAGGTTCTTAAGACTTCTCCTACGAGCTAAATATATTGTTTTGATCTAATAAAGTAATAACAATATATTATAGGCTTAAAAATATATATTGATACACATTCATGCCGGTACAAGATTTTAACAATTTAAACTGTACTGATAAAAAGAGCTATCGAAGTGTCTATGAATAATACAGCACGTTCTTCTGTATTAGAATCCAGAGTACTACTGTAATGCCAAACTTGCCGATTTAAATAGATAAAATAAATTTAAAGTACCAGCATCAACGGACATGCATACTCAGGCTTCACTTCTGTTAAAATTGTTGGTAAGGCGGAGATTGGGGGTTTCAATCCAACCGAGTCTACTAAAGGGGGCTTGGACTGTAAGTATTCCACGCAAATATGGTAATATTTGCTCTGAAATTTTACCATACTATTAGTGTAAATATGTAGGTAGCTCAGACGGATAATATGAGCGCCACACTCGAATAAAGTTATGCAACTGTAAATTCACCTAAGTAGGACTGATTGCTGAATGGCAGATATTTTAGGGGCTACGTTTTTCCAGAATACTCGCGAGCTGTTTGACAATTATTACTGGAAGGATTTTAAACAAATTTCGGGACCTACGTTTGTACATGTATTAATGGTTTTATCTGTGAGAGCATTTAATGAAGAAAATTAATTATTGGTGTAATTATTTAAATTTAAAATTGATTAACTATAAACTTAAATAGGTACAAACTTTCAATTTTTCCATAAATTTACTTCTAGATACCTTATATTTAAGATTTTACTCTTAAGTACCATACATGGCGTATAGCCCAAGCGGGTAGTAGGACGTAATGCTAACAAAAAAAGTACCGCACTTTAGTTGATTTTTATAGACATGTTTCTATCAAAAATATAAAATAGATATATTTATTACATTACTTAGGATATTTATTGTGAAACAATGTTCACCATTCTGAGGAACGCAGGCCACTAATGGCCATGGATTGCAAAAAGGTTAGCGACAGACTGGACATAGAGTAAAATAATCTTAAATAATATCCTAGCCTGTCACAAACAATTGTCTGATACATTGTGAGTGTATCCAAATCCAAGGATTTAGGCCCTTTTCAAAATTAATTTTCTCAACACTGATACCTAAAAATAAAAAAAAACTATCATTATAATAATTTTTTTCATCACAAGGCATATATGATTGGGAGGGACATGACACCCAGGATCGGGCACCTTATGTGTACCCAGACTATTAGTCACTCTGGTGGCACAGAACGTAATTGTGGAGCCGGCGTGAGTCTTAACCTAACTTAAGCCTAATTTTTAACTAAACCCTGCTGAACGTTGGGATCATTCCCCATAAGGGAAATATACTTAAGGTACCATCCAGGAATCGAGCCCGGGACCCCTAGGCTTGTATATCTGATCCCTACACCACCAGGGCCAGTTACTATAATGTGTTGTCTATATATGATAATTATTGAGACAGTTATTTGACGTATATTTTCTATAACTTTATTTTCAGATATATGTGTCCTTTAGAATTATGTTTTAAAGGAGTTCAAACTGATTTTACATTTTAATATTGTTTTATTATTACGTGTCTTATTCCCTGTCTGGTATATTGACAAATTATTTTCGTATCTACGTGAAGAAAAAGTAAGAAACCATACGGGGGGGGGGGGAACGCCTCGGTAGACCAATATGGATTATAAATTCAACCCTCCCTGCATGAGACTGACAAATATTCTCACATGTCCACGGAACAATGTTTTCAATATTGTCGTAATGTATAATTAATAATATACATTTAAATTATACATTCCCAATAAGTGCAAAAGGGAAGGACTCAATTGAATATGGAGTGTCGCCACCGACTATACGTATTGTCATATTATTTATCCTGGGTTCAAAACAAATCTTCTTTGATGGTCGCGTTGTCTAAGATGTCTCTCTCGCAATAGATTGGACTGCCAATGACGATAATATTAGCGCTAGAATACTGGTAATATGTACTGAATGTGGTTTTCCCTAAATGGATTTCCCTCTCTCTCTCCACGCAAATGCAAGTGCACTTCTTATAAATTTAACCTCCTTCATCCCTATAAAATCAGCCTAATTAGTTCATATCCATACAACCCAACAGATAGAAAGAAGCGGCGACCAAATAAAGAATTATTATTATTATTATTATTATTATTATTATTATATTATTTAGCACGCGTCTTACTACCCGTTCGGGTTATACAATCAGATAAAAAAGTTATTAATAATTCAGTTAGGGATTTTATAAACCTATTCTACTACACGTATTTACATATTTTAAATAAAGGGATTTCAAATATTAATTGACTATCAAAGTTTTGTAAACCATTATGTAAAACATAATATCATATAATTTAACTATTTTTTAATAGATGAATATTCGTTTTGCCTTCGGATTAAACTGTTGTAACTTTGCAAAGCTCTCTTCCATAACCTGCACTGTCACAAAAATTACTTGCCAAGTCATGTTTATATACAACCCGCTAAATAAGCAACCAAACTTCAAAAATATTTAGCCCGCTTTACTGTAGAGTAGGTTGGTGTTTTAATCACATCTTAGTGTACAGAGGTTTTTTTAAAAAGTTTTCCACCCTCTCTACCACTAAAATGCAGATATATTTTCAAGATATTTTACCATAATCTTAGCTAACCCATTAATATAAATTAATGCCAATATCCAAGTGGATTAGGGAAACGTGGCGTGAAAAATACATTATCTACTTTATTATAAGTAAATATTATTTTATTAATATCATTTTAGGGCAAATACTTAGCCTGTAATCTCTAATTATAGGAGTGCTTTACATATATACGTACGCAAGTGATGCATAAATACACGCTCAACTTAACATATATAAACTGCATCTAAGATAATACTTTGAGAAACCTTCCCCCTCTAGACTTCAACGTATTTACGGCGTAATTCTATTATGATATTTTTTACCTTATTTTTATGAAAAGTGTCGAGAACAGCAGGTTACAAAAAAAAGTGGCAACTAAAAAAAAAATAATGAAGCTCCGCCATGGTCAAGTGGCGTTAGCAAAGATAGGCCTATTCACATCTATGTGGATCTTATATTGAAAGAGAACTAAAAAAAAGGGGGGGGGGGGGGAACGTTTTATCTATCGATTTTGAAGTGTCGAGTGGGGTTTTTTCCTTCTCTATTAAAGTGCCCACCTCACTATACAAGAGAACCTTATGAACCATTCTCACATCAAGGATAGCGCTTAAATTAAGTAGGCATTGCAAGTCGAACAAGCTGTGTATCGTATTGTGGTTCTCTATATTACACTTCAAAATATAGTAGACCAATGTTAACGATATTAGAGTGGAAGTTATTAAAAGAGGACAGCCGAGAAATTCATGCTACTATTTGGTCAGGAGGTTGTTAACATCTCAGCCGCTGTCAATAAGTGTAAAAGTAAGAATATACAAAACAATAACTTTTTTAAAGGTTGTTTTTATGTGGTCTTTCTTTCACCTCACATGACGAAAATAAATTTAAGGTGTTCAAAAAAAAAAATTTAGGAAACTATTTGCCTAAAATGGATTAAAGTACTGGGGAGTAGAGGAGGTTGTCTAATGATGAGTTACATACCTTGTAATCATCAACAGATATTGTTAGGGAAGCTAATCTCGCAGCTTACGGTGGGCAGGGCATGTAGTGCTAATGGTAGAATCTAGAATTGCTTTGAACGTATTGACAGGTTTCTAACTGGCAGACCCAATGGGAAGAAACCATGGGAAGACGAAGGATGGAAGATAACATTATAATATACCTGAAATAGGTTGTAATGAGGTGGACTGGTAATAACTAGCTGAAGGTAGGAATATTTAACGTACTTTTGTAAGCGTGGCAATGAACTTTCAAGTTATTATGTCATAGAATAAGAAGTTAAATATTTAAAAATTAAAACTATAGTACTGATTAAATTTTTTTTGTTTGAAAACTGAATAAAACCACAATTTGATACGATCTCTGGTTCAAACATTATCTTATATCTGATATCTATATAAATCTTTTGAATGATGTTTTCTTAATTTATAAAATATTAGCAAAGTACTACTTTTAATATAACATTTTTGTGCTAGTATCTTCTTGATTATTAGTAACTTTCTATATACACATCTTTGGGCATGGCTAAGGTGGGTGTGTCAAACATTGTCTCCAAAAAAAAAAACTTTGAAAATTAAAAATACTGGGTGGCCAAATTTTAAAAACATATATTTGCATTTTCATTATTTAAGTAAAAATAATTACAACAAATTTTCTTATTAAATCAAAAAAAGCTTGGATTCCTATTCTAAGAATTAAGGCTAACACTAAATATTGTTACTAAAAATTTGAAATATATTGTTTAAAGAATGATATTAATGTTGCCACAGTGGCTTTATGTCGGACATTAAATATTTTGCTGAACTTATTTTTCTAGTTTCTAACAAATGCGTGACCTTAATCCGAGATCTTTCAGGTGTTTTGGTTTAATTTAATGTGATAGAACAACTATTAGCATACGTATGTACTGCCAAATATTGGACATATTTGGTACATAATATCAACAGGATATTGGAATTGATTCATATCGAATCAAGAATAACATATTTGGTACATCACATAACTGAACTCTAAAATTGGGTCAAATTCCTGAATATCACGTTCCAAAATGCTATATTACCTCGACGTTTATAGTTATAATAATATAATAATATAATAATGTTAGTAATTTTCATTTAATTTTTCATTTTAATTTTCCTTTATTAAAACTCTAGTAAAGTGTTGAGACCTCTAAAAAGCTAACACTAAAAAAAATACAGAACAATATATGACTTACAAAAAGGATTTACATTTGGTTAGTGTACAAGTGATAATAATAGAACAAAATTAATAGCTAATATTAATAAAGAGGGAAAACATTCTGACAAAAGATAAGTCGATGGTAGTAAAATTTTTGTAAAGAGTTCACAACAAGTAAATGGAAAGTATTTACTGATAGGGGTGATCCTTAAATAACTCTATAATTCTGTTTTTTCTTTTGTTCTCGAAATATATATTCAGCGCTGCTTATATAACCGGCCAAGAGGGCTGAATTTTTGTGAACTATTTATAGAAAATGTTTTAGGATTTTGAGAGGCAGATAAGAGCACAAGAATTCGCACATTATCAAGGGCAGATTCACAAGAAATTAAGCTATTAAATATGTTAAAAACAAAATAGGCATCCCAATAAATTATTTATGTTAAAATGCGTTTGGAGCCCCATGAAGGTTCGAATTCATAGTAATTATAATCCTTCAAAAATATGTTAGAAAAATTTTCTCGATGCAAACAGCGACAAATTTAAGTGAAACACATTCATTCTGAAAAGTCAGCTAATAATAATAATAATAATAATAATAATAATAATAATAATAATAATAATAATAATAATTATAATATAATAATAATAATAATATAATAAGATAATAATAATGTAATAATAATATTAATAATAATATATAATTATAATAATAATTTTATTATATATATATATTAATAATATTATTATTATATATATTATTATTATATATAATATAATAATAATTTATAATAATATATATATATTATATAATAATTTATTATTATTATTATATTATTATTATTATTATTATTATTATTATTATTATTATTATTATTAGCTGACTCTTTCAGAATGAATGTGTTTCACTTAAATTTGTCGCTGTTTGCATCGAGAAAATCTTTTTTAACCTATTTTTGAAGGATTATAATTACTATGAATTCGAACCTTCATGGGGCTCCAAACGCATTTTTACATAAATAATTTATTGGATCATTGATATTATTTTAATATTAATATTATATATAATAAATAATAATAATATAATAATAATATAAAATAATAATTTTATATATTTTAATTGTTATTATATTATAATATTAATTATTATTATTATTATTATTATTATTATTATTATTATTATTATTATTATTATTATTATTATTATAAGGTCTCATTGGATGATAATTCATCATAAAATCAGCTGGCTACACAAATCAAGAATAGGGCCGCATGCTTTCCACGGTTCGTGATTTTGAAATTCCTTGGCATCAAGCTCATCTTATTTGGTTTGCTGATAACGGGAAGGTAGGAGCTCATATCCTCGACGGAGGAACCAAGGATTGTTTTTCTACATTATTATTCTCTCCATCCTTAAGAAAACATCGGGTAAACAACCTCTATATTCTAACTTCCTTAACCCTATTCCACTAGTGTAAATACGCAGAGAGCCAGAACGGGTAATATGACGTTATACAAAAATAATATTGTACTACACAGACTTTATCGTTCCTTTACCTAAAAATGAAGATATTTACTTATAACTCATAAGATAAGTGACTCGAAATAGCAAACATTGCTACAGATGTATTTGAAAAAAAAAGGCATTATATTTCACTAAAGAGAATAAATAGAAAATAATAGACATTATTACGTATTTAAAAACCAATGGTACGGAACTCCGCACGGACTTTATCACTCCATTGTTTAAAAATGGAAATATTTACTCGTAATTTCTAATATATGTGAAACGAAAATATATATACACTAGCAAACCCAAGAAAAAATTGCGTTATACTTATGTTAAACTTTTTTGACTCCCAGATTTAAATTTTTATGATTTTCTTTTTAAAGAATTAAAGTCCTCATTTGTAAATTGGGACAAAAAAAACCTATACTGGGTCCACAAGGGTCAATATTTCGTATTAAAATTTCAACATCCGGTTTAAATTTTCGACATTTTATTAGGGGTTACACATCTAATGGATATCGCATTTTTATTAAATTCCTCATTTATAAATTTAGACCAATAAGAAAGGTAAATATTAACAATTGGGTCTAAATTGATAGCGATAGATCATTGCTTGTACAAATATTTCTACTAAAAGGTAAAAGAAAAAAGATCACACACTTTTTGAGAAACCTACTTATTTCTTACTTTATGTAATTAGAAAATTTATTGCGTTAAATCTTAAATAGAATCTCTGTACAACTAGAGCTCACAAAATTGTATTAATATATTTGCCAATATCTCATAAACTATGTAAAGATATATTTCAAATAAAAGTTTATTTTTATTTTTAATAGTACTACAATTTTGCAATGATAATTTATTTATTATCTTAAATAGGTGTGGAGATACGGAAATTTGCCGCTTCTGTAAAGTATCCTAACATTTATTTTCATGGTAAAATGAAAATAGCCAGTTTATTTATAGTCTTAATCAACGCCTTTATACGAATTTTAATCAATATCGTTAGAACCAATTTTGAGAAAATGGGTTTTTTCTCTCTTCGACCTTAATTAATCTAGTCTTAATTTTGGGGTTAAGCAGACACACAGACAGACGGTTTTGTAAAAACCAATTTTTAGGATTTGTGAGGTCATGAAACGTTGAGATTCATCAAAATCTCGAGTTCAATTTTTTTGACGATCACAATATTTGCTCTACCTGTAAGATAACTAGAAAATAAAAATTACTCCCAAACAAAGTTTATAACGGTTCACCGGACTATGTCAGTTATGTTTATTTCAATTATTTTGTATAAAATCTAAACTAGTAAGCTATTCAATCACCCATTCAATATGAGAGATTAGTTGATTCCCAATATAGGAATACTAAGCAGCCTAGGTCAAAGAGGGTATTGAATAACTTCCGAATATAGATTATAGAATGCGTTGACATACTCTTTATATGGCCTTAAGATATTTAGTATTTTTATTAGAGTGCGTTCTTGTTCCAATTAAGTGAATATTTAAATTATAGGGCTGGTCCTCATGTCTAAATTGTTAGCATTAACTGCAGAGGGCCCTGGTTCTTTTCAGAGTGGTCCAAAATACGTTATTTAATATTAGTACAGAGTCCGTCCTCTAAATATCTAAATGTTAGGGCTGGGTGCGTAAGGAGTAGTGTCCTGGATCACGCTAGTGTAACGGCGTTTTAGTTAGCACTAAATACACCGACTACATATACAGGGGAAATAGACATGATAGGTTAACACTTGAAAAGCATAATATTCAAATGCATGTTGACATAAGCGTTTAATAGAGCAAACAAGTAAGCAATTACAAGGTAGATATCAAAGCACAATCCATCATTTTCAATGTCGACCAATTGAATAGGCCAAAATACCAAACACAAAAATACGATAATAATTGAAACACTCATAGAATAAAAACTGCGTGAAACGCCATCGTTTTGATACCACAATTAAACTCTGCTTGTTTTATAAACTATCGCCTCACTCTTAAAAGAGGTACAATCATAATCCCTAGAGCGAGACACAGAACTGAGGTTATTTCAAGTTACTCCCCGAAGGGAGACAGACTACTAACACCATACAGTAGCAATAGTAAATTTGTTGCAACAAACATCTAAAGGATAATGACTAGCGAGCAGGGCAGGTTCAGAACCTACTCAACTTCTAATACAAACAACCCTATTTTAAGAGGTGAGAACGATATATCCCAGTGAAGCTAGCATGACCCAATTTAATTAGTTACATAAGTTACAGAGTATTGTTTATCTGTCCCGCTCATAGAAACACCGGAAAAATATCTTAGGGAAAGTCGTCATTCAGGATTCTTGGCTTTCATACAGTAAAGGCTGGCTAGTAACCAATTAGTATAACTAGGTATCATGAGTTAAACCACACTAGACCTAGGTGCCAGAAACATACCAGACATAGGTTATTATCCATCAACAAGGTATCATGCCACCACTGAAGGGAGTCAGACATGAACATCTAGTAGAATGCGGGCCATGCCTGAAGGGCAGTAACAAACCCACAAGTTGCGCACCGCAATCAGGTGAACAACAATGCACAAATATCTAATACAATGTGGGCCATGCCAGAAGGGCAGTAACAAACCCACAAGTTGCGCACCGCAATCAGGTGAACAACAGTGCACAAACATATAATACAATGTGGGCCATGCCAGAAGGGCATAACAAACCCACAAGTTGCGCACCGCAATCAGGTGAACACCAATGCACAAACATCTAATACAATGTGGGCCATGCCAGAAGGGCAGTAACAAACCCTCAAGTTGCGCACCGCAATCAGGTGAACAACAAAGCCTGAAGCGCCAAGGTTCCTCAAGAATAACTAACCATTACCTAAGTAGGTCTTGACATCGGACCTGGATCAACCTAAATTCCCCCTTACCCGCCTGATGGCACAGCGTAACACAACACGGTCATACAGGCCAAGGAGTGAGACACACTCCAATGAAACCACTGGTCTTAAGGACCAACTATAAAAACAAGAGATACATATGATCTCTCATAACATGCTCGACATGACTTTGCCTATGAAAACCTAACCTAATTATACATTTAAGAAGTTAATAAACTCAAGAGTGACAGACACTCTTAGCGTGTAAGAAGAATCCCTTTTACTTTACATGATAGAACTTAGGGCCTCCTACTCCCTTCTAAAGAAAAAGTTTCTAATATACGACAAGTTATTTCCGTCTGTTAGGTGAGTCTGACAGCACAATAATCGTGACCACAATGTCTTGTAGTACTGTAGATCGGAAAGACGTCGATTGTCGAATATTAGATTGGAACTGTGTTATGTTCCCAGCGGACCGAGGCATTTTATACTGGTTGAACAGACGAACCATTGGCAAAGGGAGGGTGAGGGGGTTAGAATCACCTCTCGACGCTAAGAACACCACGTAGGCACCTGGCCATGACGTACACACCCTCACGAGCCACGATGAAATCCACTCACTTCGTTTGATGGTCTAGTTGAGTCCAGTATAGAGTTGAATGGAGGCCCGTGTGTGTGTGTGTGTGTGTCCGTGCAACACTTCCGACGGGGCCGTTCTTACCCAGCGATGTTCCCGAGGAGTGGTATGTAACAAATTATGTTATAACATATATATATAATTACATATCCATATATATTTTATTACGTGAAATGATTTTCTCTAGTTGATTTGGTTTGTACGGCCAAGGACTGGTTATCCCGCTACACTAGTTTGTTGATCATGTCTTGATATAATCACTTGGTTCAAAAAATTCACGTTAAATATCCCAAGTAAAATATACTGAGAATAATTAATCTAAGTGTCACTATGACAACCTAACTTTAGTAAAGCTTGGTAAAATTTGGGGTTTAGAAACACTCCATATCCGCTTTATGGGCTAAGATATTAATTTAGTTTGGTCCAGTTTTCTGGTGACAGGAAAATTTTGTTTATAATTACATCTGGATGTATTTAATTATATTTCTCACTCTCCTGCCACGCAACTAAGAGTGCAGTTGGTGTAAGGTACCTGCGGGTAATAAGGCCTGTCGGGTATGAGGCCTAAGAAACAAAAGTCACATTTAAAAAGCGTGCACGCACACTAACGCTCCACACATACATGCATTAGGTGCAGACAAGTAGATTCATGCGCGCGGCCACTCAGTACCCGGCTCACTGTCGCCAATGTCGTCTCAGTTTTTACAGGAGAACGCACCGCTCTAATAATATAAATCTGTCAGAAACAATCGTAATTAACTTTGATAATATTACAGTAAACTAAGAAATTTGTACTCTATATCTTCCTTAGTTCACACTTTTATGATTCTAGTTGTTTTAATTAGTTGTTAATGTTAAAATATGTTTTACGTTTTTTTTTAAATTTGAGGGCTGGTGGTACAAAGGCTATCAAAATGAGGCATAGGCCTTATTACCCTCCTAATTTTTTCCAACAATGAAAAAGACGCTGCCTTCCAATTTCCCAAACAGTCTACTTCTGGATCACTACAGAAGACTTCATATCTCCGTAACAGAACACAAGTTAAAAAGGTTTGGATTCATCAGCATCAACACCACAGTGGACGTTCAGCACCAACAAACATCAGTCAAACATACTGGAAGAACTCTCACCAAATGATTTATTCTTCTGATTTGGACGATGATGATGATGATGATGTTGACCCTCTCCCAACTGAAATAAATATATAATTTTCACCAACTCATGCAAACACTAATAAAGAAAAGGGGAAAAACACTGACAATTTAAAAAAAATCCATAAATTACAAAGGAACGTCAATAACAAAAGACCTTTCTGACCAGAATAATAAAAAAGAAAAATGTGCAAAATCTGACATTAGAAAGGATGCTGGTTGCTGATACTTCACAGATGAAAATGGGATGGTATTGTCGTGGATGTGAGGAGGATAGGATGGTTGATATGAAACAGTGCACCCAATTCAACAAATGGTGTCATGAGGAGTGCGTTGGTTTATCAGCAGAGGAGCTTTATGACTTTGAGTGCCCTGATGGTTGTTAAGAGAGATAAAACAGTCGTGTTTTTGAAAGATTTCATTGTGAAATTAGCTTGATAATTTTATTATTGATCTCAAGTAGCAAATATAGCATATAATTTGAATTTTTATGTATATTTTAGTCATAGGCCTTACTACCCTGCCCAAATATAATAAGGCCATTTTCATTGTTTTTAAAAATGTTTAATTTTGTTTTCGTTTATGATAGAGGTTGCCATTTTAAGTGAATATTTTGTTCCTATGATACTGTAAGACTGATTAACAATAAAAACTATTGATTATCTGCAGTATTTTTAATTTTATTTCAAATTTCCCTTACTAGGCCTTATTACCCGCAGTTACCTTGGATTCAACATTTCTCATTTCTACCTAATTAGTGTAATTATTATATCCCGGATGGGTAGTATGGCACATAAGCACGAAACAATATTAGAGTAATATTTTAGCACAGGCAATGTTGTTATAGTTTTACCACACTTATCTCTGATCCGGAAGACAAGGGTCGAGTCCCATCTCAGTGACAAGAAGTGAGACTTTTATAAAATCACAGTATGGTTTATTCTACCTGTTTAAGTCAAATGTGGGTGTGTTACCTTAACATTCACTTTACTCGTCCCGTCTATTTAGTTAAGATATTGTGCCATTACTGTGTGGCTATCACTTAATCTAAAGGTGACCTGGCGGTATAGGGGTAAGGTGTCAGACTTCTGTGCTAAGGGTCCGGGGTTCAATCCTCTGTCCCAGGCCTGACTTATCTGATTGCCAAACCCTTCCTTCACCTCTGACAAGACGTGTATTAATCACAACTTGTGAATGTGAGGAATGCCAGGGCCTCCACCGTGGTTCGGATTCCACGTTAAGCTATAGGTCCTCCATTTAATCTCACAATCATCCTACCATTACACATTAGCGTAAGTATGTATAACCCGAATGGGTAGTAAGACGCGGTGCTAATAATAAAATAATAATAATAATAATAATAATAATAATAATAATAATAATTAATAATTTATCTAAAAAAGTATTTCTTGAAAAATTTAAGTGTAGTTGAGGCACTCTGCTTGACCGCAAGTTCATCCCTCCCCCCTCTCCCCTCCCCCATCTTTCCGTGCGTCCAATGCAACTCAACAGTTTGCTTGACCCTATTAAGGATCCACAAAATGTCACTAGTGGTGATTTTAGACCGAAGAAGAAAATCATTATTTTCTACTAAAAGGTCAACAATGAGCTGTGCCAGTTTCTATCCCATAGGAATTCGCATTTAGGTGTAAATTGGATATAATTTAGGGCTATTGCAAGTAGCTAGATGCGTTTCATACATAAAGTATTATTTAAATTAAAAAATAGTGTAAAAATATAATGATACCTTTTTTTATCTAGTTCAACACCTTAGCTCAGTCGGTAGAATATCTGACTATTGAGCTTAAGGGTCCCAAAGTACAATACCCAGCATGACCGAGAATTTATCATTGATGAAAATATGTATTTACTCTTACACATTGATAAATTAATGGTCGGGGACTGGAAGTTGTGCCTTTCCTAGTCTTAAGATAGATTATAAGGCATATGAAGCTACGGCAGGCCTAGCAAGCCGGTAGTAGAAAATATATTACATTAATATAAAAAATGACCCAGGCCGCAGACTGGAAACAATAATGGATGTTAATAAAAGTTTTTGAATTATATTAGACTGGTAATTATCCAATTAAATATTTTATTTTATAAGTACGCCTCATCTACGGTAGGAGAGGTGGCAAGCAGCAGTTACCTAAAAGTTCTTTATTGAAAATATTGTCTTAAGCTAACTAATATCACCTATTAGGAAATAATATTTTTTTAGTAAAACCAAATTATCAATAATTATTTCCGAAATTCTGTTAGCACTAGTCAGTTTCAGCCAAAGTTCCCAATAAAGAACCTGGTGCTGCTGTACTTTATTATCTTTTCCTACCATAGATAGAATATAAATAAAAATAAAAATTGTTAGGTTGTCCTACATCTTTAGAAAATATAAACTACTATTGGGACATTTTACCTAATTATTAATTTATTTTATATGTATTGAAAATATCTATCAATTAATGTTAAAGATGCAAATCACATGAGTTGAGCTATGAATATATGAAAGTAATTTTACTAAAATTTAATGAGATAGTCAGTATGTTATTATAAGTGTTGTAAAATATGTCAGTTGATATTTTATTTTAACAGTTTCCCTGGAAATATTTTCTAAGACGTCACTATTGCAATAAAACAGACTGCCTATGATGGGGGACATCATTTCGATCCTGGTCGGTTGTACTGAGGGATTTTGTCATATATGGTTTTCCACTCACTCACTTTCTCCACGGAAATGCGGGGTACACATCCTCTAAATTCAACCTTCATCACTTCTTATCCACTAGCTTAGTTAGTACAAAGGTGTACATCCCAAATGGGTAGTAAAACGTGGTGCAAATTGATATTATATTTTCAAATATTTGGTACAGTCAAAATTTAATTTAGCTAATTAAAATATAAATATCATTTTATAATGTTATAGCTTATTTATAGCTTGCTAGTTTTGATTCTCTTTTTTTTTTTTAGCATCACATTTTAATACCAGTTCGGGTTACATGCAGTTTTGTGTTGAGCAATGCTTTATGACCATTATTGTTGATAGCTGTTCATATTAATAAAACTTTTTTCTAGAGATTTGAAAAAAAAAAAGACATCGTAGCGCAAAAAATAAATACTGTATAATATGCAGTCACACATTTTTCCCATCTAGGTTTTCAGTTTGAAGCTTTTGTCCTAATATTGTAAGCTTTTAGTTGAAATGTGTATTTTATTATAATAATCATGTCTTATACTAGCTATTTAAGCAATAAATATATTACTTCTTAGCTTGCTAAAAGATTATACATGTGTTTGTGTTCCCGTAGTTTAATACGTGATCTAATATCTAAAGTAAATAACCTCTTCAGTACTCATCTCAAGATTTACCTAAATGCATTTGCAAAGTTTTAATTTCTCTTTTCCCTAAGTTTTGGGGTCACCAACACTGATGATCACTTAGTTTATCTCTCTCTCTCTTCTCTATCTCTATATATAATATAGCCTATTGTTCACCAAATACATAGACGTACGTCAAGTTTCAATGTTCTAGCTTTGTTGGTTTTGCCATTCTAGCGTCTAAAAACACACAAACACAAATTCTATTATATTGTAACTATAGCAAATTAAACCGAGAAATATTTAGAATCATACGTTGGATCTAAGTAGTCCGCTAATCGCAAATGATTACTTTTAGTTTCTCGTTCATGAAACAAGCTTAAAGTGGTTGCCACTACAGTGCATTTAGCACCGCGTCTTACTAACCGTTCGGGTTATACGCTTAGGTACTAATTACGCTAGTGAATTAGGAATTGGGAGTGTTGAATTTAGAGGAAGTGAACCCTCATTTCATGGAGGGAGAGTGGAAAACTATTTAGGAAAAACCACCCTTAGTTCACCGACCGAAATTTGAACCTTGATCTCCCCGTCCTCGGCAGTCTAGCTCAACATGATAGCGTGTCAGCTAATTACGCCACTGAGGGGGCTCACTACAGCAACAGAAAATCATATCAGACGTTAAAAAATTCCCATTATTTGATTACTTAGTTGTTATTTAAATATTTGGTTTCGACTGAAATTGAGATGAAAAATATAAAAATAACCCTTCAGGATTACAAATATAATATTTCAAATTTTATTATTTAAAAAAAATAGTAAATGTAAATTAGAATACTTTTTTATCAAAAATATTTCAATTTCAAAACTATAGAAAGTAGTGATAATAATAATATCCAGCCTTCCTCAAACAAATAAATCAATTTTTAGCAATGCAAAAACAAACAATTCAAAGGAAGTTTTGAAGATTCCGTGATGCAATTCCTATAGGAATAACTCAGTATGAGTATAATACCCATCAAGTAGGTGGTGACCTTAATATTATCTACTGTACTATTGAAAGAGTTGTTGAGGTTCTCTTTCTTGAAGCTATAGTTTCCCAGCCTTCTCTTGACGTCCACTGGAACTGCACAGCTTTCTTGCTTGACCTTATTATGGCACCAGCAAATGTTTCTAATGGCACTTTGACACCGTGAACAGAAAATCGTTGGGGGGGAAAAAAGGTCAACGGTGAATTGCGCCAATTTATACTTTTCTGGAGATGACACTAAAACTGAAACGTGGTGTAAATGGAGGGATAAAACAGAATGGGCGAGAGATTTCTTAGACTTGCCAGAAAGTCCACTTTTTGTGTTAAATTGTTCATCTTCACATGTTTGTGTCTGCCCTTAAAACATTTAACACTCAACATCAAATCGATCTATTATTTAAGTTTGTTTAGAGAGACATTTATATCCATTGTAATGTCTTAGAGTGCTATAGCTACATTAATAGACTATTCAGAAGCCAAGCAGTGTAAGTTAGTAAACGTTTATTTTGAGTTTTAGGCTGGTTTTAAAAAAATACTTATCTTTGCAAATATTAGGTCTATTTATATTAAAAATATTTTATTTGAAACATATTTTTATAAAATCAATAATTTCCAAGCTAAACGCAAAATTTATATATTTTTTAACTTTTCGAACACTTAAGGTCAAATATTGCGACCGCGAAAAAAATCTAACCCAAAATGTTGATTGATGTCAACGTTTCATGACCCCCGAGCCCTAAAAAGTGGTATTTGCAATTACATCTCTCTGTCTAAAATTAAGAGTAGTTTAATAAAAGGGGGAAAAAAAAGAAAAATTATTTTTTTTCAAAATCTGCTATAACGATTTTGATTATAATACGTATCTATGCGCTGATTAAGATTATAAAAAAATGGCTATTTTCATTTTCTTATGAAAATTAATTTAGGGTACTTTACAGAGGCTGGAATTTCAACAGCTCCGCAACTCTTTGAGATACTAAAAAGCTAATCATTGCAAAATTTTAGTCTACTTTTAAAAATAAAGATAACTTTTATTTGAAATATATATTTATAAAACCAATAGTTTCGGAGTTATTGGCAAATATATTAATACCATTTTGTGAGCTTTAGTTGTAAAGAGATACTTCTTAAGTTTTAATGCAATAATTATCTAATTCCATAGAGTAAGTAAATGATTAAGTCTCTCAAAAAGTTTATGTTATTTTTTCTTTATACTCTTAGGGGAAATATTTGTACGGAAAGATTTATCTCTAATACTCAAGACTCAATATTCAATATTTACCTTTTTATTGGTATAAATCTATAAAAGAAGAATTTAATAAAAATTCGATAAGCTTAAGATGTGCAACCCCTAATTAAATGTAGAAAATTCTAACTGAAGTTGAAATTTTAATACTAAGTATTGACCCTTTGGACCCAATATTGATCCTCTTATTTTTGTCCAAATATACTAGTGAGGACTTCAATTCTTTAAAGAGAAAATAATAAAATTTAAATCTGGGAGTAAAAAAATTTAATGCAAGTATATTGCAATTTATGTTTGGGTTTGCTAGTGTATATAATTTCGTTTCACATAATTATATTACGAGTTTTGTGTAAATATCTCAATTTTTAAACAATGGATTGAAAAATTCCGTCGGAGTTCCTTACCATTTATTCTTATTTTGTTATTGTTAGCTTACAATAATCTGGGCTAAATCCATTTTTTTTTATATTCACGCACTTCCGACTTCTTTGAAGTCTCTTTTTAACATAAAACAATAGTCTAACATCATATTTATATTCCACCTGCCCTTATACCTTTTTTCCATGTATTTTATATCCTGGTGAATCTTTTCACCTTGTTCTTTGCTGACATCGCCTAAATTTTCTGGAAAAAAAAGAAGCAATGTGCGAGTGGAGGAAATGAAGTTTCACAGTCATATTGCAACCTAACAACATTTTTTATAACGTGGTCTTAACCATAGTTTTATAGTTTGTGTCTTTATTATCCCCCAGAAAGTTTGGTACTACTGTTTTTAATGCCATCTAAGCATCTTTATCAATAGGAGTAATGGTGTTTTCATATGCTTCACCTTTCATAAGTTTACGAATTTGCAGACCAACAAACGAACAACATAGTATTGCTAATAATAAAAAATCAGCTGGTTGAACAATGTTGACAACTCCATATTTATTGAAAAATAAAATAAAGTCAAAATATAATTCTAAATCTGGTTATGCAAAAAAAAAAAACTATACGTGATGGATAAAACTAATTACAAATATGTAATCAGTACAAAATAGGGTTTAATTAACTAATTTATTCAGAGTGGTGTAGCCAGAAAATAGAAAGAAATAGCATCCATCCTCCCTGCCTAAAAAAATCCTGTACTAATAAATAGTATAAAGCACTTCCCATATGGTATAATATTGAAATATAAGCTTATATAGAAAGGGAGAACCTTAAAATTGAATAACTATGAGGCTCTAGCATTTTTAATTTTAAAACAAGGACCAGTGGAATGGAGGAGTGGAGATCGTAAATTCCAAAAACTTAAAAAATAGCAATCAAGTTTGTTATGGTACAAAAATGAAATTGTTTCGGATGGTAGATGGACTACCTAGATAATCAAACATTATTAATGATATTTCTACATTTTTAATAATATTTTGAGTAGGGGGCTACAATTACAAAAACTAATTCAAAAATACTTCTAGATCTAGTATAATATTTAAATATTTTCAATAATATATGTAAAAATAACATTTAAATTAAACGTAAAGTAAAAAATCTTTAATTTGAACATTGAATCCAAGAAATAGAGGGATCCAAATTTCCCAAACCATTAGAAAAAAACACTTTTTAGTATGGTAGAGGGTTAAAATTTGGGTGAGTTAACTCTTTAATAATTGATTATTTATGCTGTGTCACTTTTCTCTAATTTTTTTACTAGCATCAACACGTAAGAGTTCAAATATAGTGTAAAGAGAAGTTAAAGCTTGGTACGCAAAATAAATGTCAGCTTTTGGCACGTCATGATTAGATTATATCTCTATTTTGACATTATGTTTTAGTTTGCCTACTTTTCGTAATTTATAACACAATTTAAACCAATAAACGATTAATAGCTCTACATAATTTGAGATTTGGTTACTATTCTCTGTAATTAATTTTATATACTAATAAAAAACAAGTTACTTTATATATTCTCCGTCTGAATCAAGGATACACAAACTAGTGAAGAATAAAATTTTGAAATCAGGCCTTCGATGATTACATTTTTTGTGTAGGCCTATATTCATTAATACTACCACAGTATTTTTTGAAACACTTTTCTTAAGGAACGTGCCCAAAATAGTATTTTATTGAAACAAATATATAAATATCAGTCAGCCTAGACTACCAGAGATATACAATTTCAACATCACAGCCTTTTGGACTGCCAATGACGGGAGATTGGATTTAAAGAACGGCTGATTGCCCCTAACACGTTTTTTTTTTACTGAATGGTTTTACACTCTCTCTTCTTGTGAGTACCCGGGCGAAAAATTTCCCTAAGAAAAGCTTGTGTGTCGAGATAACCGAGTTTGTAAAAATCCCTATCAATAGTTACGATTTTTTAGTTTTTTTAAAAAAAATCTGCCTCTCAAGATATTTGAATAAACCTAAAATACATTTTATAGCATAAAATACCTTGTCATATTAGTACCCATACATTAAACGATTAAAGTAGACAAGATTCTAGTTAAATTCGTTATATAAGATCGAGATATTTTGCTTTTTTAAATAAAGCTAAATAGTTTTGAAATGTGCCTTAATAATTTTGTAATTACTAATGACAAAGTGAATGAAGCAGTAGAAGATAAAATTTAAGTATTAAGAAGGGGTTTTAAGATTAGGAATGAGAAAACAGAGGAAGAATATAGGGATAAGAAGAAAATAGCAAATCGTGTGTTATGTGAAGGAGATAGGATTGAATGAACAAATGGATAGAAATGCAGGAATGGGACGTGGAAGGTAGTAAGAAGGTGTTATTTAGCCAAATAAGAAACAGGATGAGAAAGAAAAGACAGTAAGTTAGAATGATGGATAAAAAGGAAGAATGTTTAGACAGGAGAGGAAGAAAAGGAACTATATATTATATATTTTAAGAAGATGTTGAAACCTGATGATGATATGAATTAAAGTTAAATAAAGCAGCAGTGAAAAGATAGCAAAATAGAAGGAAAAGTGTTTCACATGGAAAGCGGTGGTGGACGAATTAAAGATAATTATACAAGGAAAACACCAAGTGTGGACGAAATGACTGTGCAATTGATAATAGCTGCAGGAGAAGCAGGTATATAATGGTTATATAGGATGCTGAAATTGAGCTGGAAGTAGAATAAGATATTGGAAGACTGGACGAAGGGAGTTATAATATATCTATTTTAATTAAAGGTAACAGGAAGAGGTGTAAAAACTAAAGGGGAATATCGCTAATGTACCATTGTACGAATATATATACTGGAAAAGATATTAATAAATAAAATTAAGGGAAGGTGGAGAGAGGAGTAGCATGAATTTAGGGAACAGGGGTCTACAATAGACTAGATCTTTACCATACGACACCTGGTGGAAAAAAGGTATGAAACTGGAAAAGACTTGATAGAGGTATTTATGGATGTGAAGAAGGCATATGATAGCGTGGATAGAAATAAAGCTTGGAAATAGGAGTTGTAATGAGATTGAAAATCACGTACAGTAGATTCCGGTCAAGTGGGACACATCGAACTAGATAACTCTGGCCCAATTTAGCGATGCCCCAATTAAACGAAATTTTAATGTAACAAATATATTTTTTTAAATACTATAACTAAAGCAAAAAGCAAAATATGTGTATACGTACAATTAATATACAGTAAATACTTGTATGTGTCAAGTAAGGGTTACATATTACTAAAGAGTTCTTTCTTTGAAAAAAATGTTCAAGTGTGCCCTGACGTGTTTTCTTTATGGACTGCACCTGTACAAAGTTGGTGCAGGTATCTAGTGCTGATAAAGGGCTGCCTTCGTTGCCTTCCTGCATGAAGTAGCATCTCAATTCAGCGATATATTTCCTGGCATCCTAGTTAGTCACTCGCTTAGGTGTTTAATTGTCATCGTTTTCTTGTTCTTCTGTTGTCTCTGAATGTTTTGCCGCAGTTTCCTCAATAATTGTATCCTCACAATCTTTATTTTCACTATCGCATTGAAGGTTATCGTCAATGCCTGAAAATCTTCACAATTTTGAACGTGTTGCAGTTCCAGAGACATTTCATTGTCTGTACATATAACTACATCTGAATCACAATTAGTCGTGAAACCACATTTAGCAAAACAATTCTGAATTTTTTGCTGCTTATTCCTATCGGCGATAAATTGTACCGCTTTTAACAGTGAAACATTTGCACTAACTTCTATTGCTCTTGAAGGTGATGTCAGCAGATTTTCCACAATCACTTCAAGGATGTGATTAACCAGATTTCCACAATAATACGTCTTCAAAATTTTATAATTCCTGCGTCCAGTCCATAGGCTGTATCAGGGGTGTGCTGTTAGGGATTAAAAATTCCAGTTCAATATTTTTTAAACCATCTACATGAAAATGTGCCGTGCAGTTGTCCAATAACAACAGCATTTTTCTGGACTCATGTTGCAGTTCCGTGCCCCAGTTCATTAGCCATTGCGTAAAAATATATGTGGTTATCCACGCCTTCTTATTTACATAATATGAAACTGGTAAACTGCCTATTGTAAGCCCCTTTTTTTCCAAAAACAAAAGTTTGAGTTTATACTTCCCGACATGTTTGAGCAGTACAGCACAGCTACAAGATACTAGAGCCTAGTAAAGCTATAAAGTTGGAAGGGGTAGAACTGAGAAAAGTACAGAACGTAGAACATCTTGGAAGCGTGATTGAGGTGAAAAGTGGAAATAAAAGGATCTACTGATAAGATACGTGTGTAAGATACCTGCTATGGAGAAAATAAGTATCCTTGAAGTGTAAGAAAATGTAGTAAAGGGCGCACTTTGTTTCCATTGTCACATATTCAGCTAAGACATGGACATTGAATATAATAAATACTAGAAAAATGGAGGCTATGGGAATGAAGTTGGTGAGGAGCATACTAGCGGTCACGAGGTGAAACAGGTTAAGGAATTAAGTTATCCGGGAAAGAGTGAGATTAGAGGTAGTACATAAGATTGAAGAGTAAGCCAGGCTGAGATGGTATTGGCATGCAATGAGAATGGAGAAGGAGAGGATGTCAAAGAGAATTATGGAAATGAAGTATGTAGAAAAAAGACCACAGGGAGGCCAAGAAGAAAGAGATGGGAGAAGCAGATAACTGAAAGTGTGTAAGTGAACGTAGCAGAATGGAAGCAATAAAAGAGGAAGAATAGTGGATCCACAACCTAGATACAGTTGATGTTGATGAAATTGGTATCAATAATTGACCGCAAAAATGTTTAAGTTTGAGGTGTATAAACCGAATGGGTAGTAAGATGCAATGCTAAACAAAAGTTAAGTTTGAGGCTTATAATCCAACGGGTAGTAAGACGAAGTGTTAAAAAAAATGTTAAATTTGAATTTTATAAAATGTATTTCCTGTGAAAATGGGATTTTATAGATCTTATATTGACATACACTAATTTCAGAAAAAAACTAGTAAATCCTACCCAAAATGCGGAATAAAAATTTTAGGTCAAGTCTTGGGTACTAGTTTTACACTAAACTGCAGAGTGAAAAGAAAATCAAGCAAATATATTGTGTTTATTGTAGAGCAGACTCTTACTAGCTTATTATAGTTATTACATTATTCTATAAAACATGGTATTTTTTGTATAAAAGATAGAATTTATCTAATCAGAGGAATTTGACTTGAAAAAACTACTACTAAACTAAAACACAAAGGAACTAATTTTATAAGCCACACAATAATTAAGCAATTAAAATGTGTTTATTGTACATTTTTATTGTAATAGGAATTAATTTTTTTCATTAAAACCTTTTATTTTGTTTAGTAGGGTTAAGCTAGGTTAGGAAAGTTACAAAGCTAGTTAAATCTGAAACACTATATTCTTCTAGAATGCTTATTCACATTCGTTATAAAGATAAATAGATATGTAAATAAAACTTTACAAATCTAGTTGAACTGCAATGTTGTATAAGATGAACTCCTCGAAAACTGTCACGAACAACAACTCTGAATTATTACCGTATTGAATGTGCTATCGTATCCATGCTTAGCGTAAAGCTATAGTAAAGCTGCAGCTAAATGACTAAGTCTGCGCTAAGTCTAACTAAGGGTGTTAGGATCTACGTGACGATTTTCTGCAGTTCCGTAGTAGAGATTAGTGACCCTACTTAGATATACCTACTAACAGGTATTTTTCATTCTGTTTTGAAAATGCTCGTATACATATATAATGTGATACCTAAAATGACTTATCTCGTTTTAACACCAAATGGGTCACTCCACATATTTTATAGGTGGATTTACCCCGCTTTGATTCCTAGCTATGTAAATTTCCCCTGGCGGTCGCAGGTCTTGGTTGGTTTATTGTGGCTCCGGTGACTCGTACGTAACCTAAGGATCAAACTCTACTTCTTCACGGCCATGCTGGGAAAGGGGGGGGGGGAGGGGGGAGTGTTTAATCATTGAGAGTCCACGAAGAGAAATGTGCACTTAGTTCACAATGGTTGAGAAGGGAGGGGAGGGGGGTAGGAGCAGGGAGGGTGTGCACATGTGAATTATGGATAGCTTCTATTTTTTTCGGTTCGGTCTCTGAGAAGATGTAAAGTAGAGGGGAGGGAAATAATAAAGTATTGCATAGTAAAGAAAGAATCAGGATGTATATGCGTTGCGCGCCATCTCCAAATTTGAGAGAAAATAGTCAAGTGTCTCCCAGGATGTCAAATAGTGGTTTAGTCTCTTATTGTCTTATCCACATTGAAGTTAAAGAAATTATTTGGACCAAAATAATTTAAGTAGCTTTAAAGTCTAATATATATTTTTTGACTGATTTCTTCCCCCCCCCCCCCAAGACTTGCTACCCATCCATCTATTCACATTTAACTACACGAAGGGAGTAGGCATGAGGAGGATAAGGTTTTGGATTAAATGTACCGGTTTTTTTAGTGGCGGTAAAGCTATAAGCCAATCAGGGAATTAAACCCTCGGTAAAATCAGTCGATATTCGAACCCTAAGCTCCCCGTCACCAGCAAACCAAACTAAACGGGCTTTACAATATTCGTCCACGTTATTACAGGTATGAGTAATTGTTTTAATAATATAACTATGACCATGGCATATTATTAAAAAATATTTATGCGTTTCTAAAATGATAGGATGAAATATATTTATACAGATCAAACTGATTTATAAATTTATTGATTTTTGTTTTCTAATGCAAGTATTTGAATGCAAATAATATTAGCTTATATATACAATTATGTATTTATGATGACTATTATTCAATTATAAAGATAATATTTAAGAATATGTTATAAAATATTATTTCAAAAAAGTTAAAAACATTAGTAATATTTCATTAATCCTAAACTTATTAAAGTTTACACTCGGTTGAATTTGTTTTTTTAAAGGTTACAGTGAACGCCGTTTAATATAAGAAATGCTGTATAATATGTTTTAAATATTTACTAAAGGCATCTATTCTTTTTGTACCAATTAAGTTTCGTATTTCCTCATAAATTACTAAGTTCAAAGTCAATTTAAACAATAAATCACAAAAAAAAAAGAATGCTCGTCTGTGCTATTTGAAAGATTTACATAATCGGCCAAAACTTGGTTCTATGATTTCATAAAGAAGCACCAGAGTCTTTCCCTTTTGTTACATTTCATCCAGCCGTCTTAATTTCCTCGTGAATTCCAAAAGTTCTATTTCGCTTTGTGCTATAGTTATCGCCTTAATTACTCTTCTTAATTAAATTGCATTGTTTTCATTCCCTCATTTCTAGGGGAGGCAGTTATGATTCCTTTAATCCCACACAAGTTTTATTTCAAAACACTAGAACGTTAAATAATGGTGCAATGTATTAAAAGATTTATAAACATTTATCTTGAAATTATTATCTTGAGAAGAGACTTAGTTTGCATATGATTAATTAGTTGAATGCAAACAAATGTCTTCAGAATATTTAAATATCTTTAAGACCATTACATCTATCACCATAGCTATTAGCGCCTTAATTTTAAATTGTGGTGATGTGCTGATGTGTGGTGATGTGCACCCGCAACAGCGTTTAGAGCGTATAATCCAAATGGGTAACGTGTGCTAAAACAAATTAGTTTTTGTAAAAGAGTGGAAAACCCAGTCAAGGTTCAAGTATCTTGCAAAACTGACACCTTAGACTGTGTGACTATTGCGGCTTGTTTAAATGTAAAAATTGATGTAACGGCTATATTTATTACCGTACTAATTTAACTACTCAGTTGATTTACTCTATAACCAACTATTTGGTTCTTGTAGGAATAACAGTAGCTTATACTACAAGAGATAATTAAACCACTTTCTTATATTATACGTCAAGTCATTTGATCGTCAGTTGTCACGTTTGAAACTTACGATGGAGTAAGAGTTTTTTTTAGTACTACGTCTTACTACCCGTTGGGGTTATAACACACATACTGATGACGCTAATTAACTAGGAATTATAAATGTACTATTTATACAAATGTACCCGAATTTGCATATATAGGGTGGAAACAAGAAAATTAAACCTCCCCTAGTACGCCTAAACGGGACTTTGCCCCAATATACCATTATTAGGTAGTATATTCTAATTCCAGAGTGATTCTTTAGCCCATTTAACTAGCGATACGTTTTAGTATCATAGTAAAATATTGTAACTGTTGTTTCAACCAGAATTATATTATATTTTAGATTGCGCATATGAATTCATTAAATAAATATTATTTTTAGCTCTAAAATATTTTCAACAAATTAAGGAGTTTAAATTTTCGAATTAACACACATAACCATAAAACTTGCACTTTCAATGTCCTATCGTATATATTTACAAAATATATTCAGATTGAAGTCCTATTCTGAAAGATTATTTCTTAGGATTTTAGTTATTATTTGAGATACCTAACGTGCAATTTGAGAACCGACTGAGAATTTCTGTGGGTGGGAGTGAAATTACTACCAAATTTTTCCGGGAAAGGTATTTTCACGTACCTAGCCGACTTCTTTAACTTGCCACAGTCGGAATCTGACAGATGGCTTTACTTCTCCTCTGAAGGAAGTTGTGCTGAGAATTTTTATTACTTAATAAAAATCTGTCAACACCGGCTGGGTGTGAACCCACGAACAAAGGTCATGAGGCGAGAACTTTCCCCCAACACCACCTAGGTTGACCTTAGGATACACTCAATTTTGGTTGGGATGGCCATGTATACTTTATAAACACTATTTTGTCAGCAAACGACCAACAAACTAATTTAACCAAGAAAGATTAGTCTAATACAACACATCTAGCCATATTTCTTAGACGTTTACGAATGGGATAGTTTGACAAACCCTTAAACAGATAGTAAGTAAATATTTTTGACATCCAAAACTTAAATCAAAGCCATGTTTCCATGATATTTCAAGTTGCCACATCTACATAATCACGTGTATGCAGTTAAAAAAACATTTAAAATCTTATAAAATAATTGAAAGTCAGAATATGACTAAGAAATGACAATTCTTTAGGCATGTAAATTCAAGTAACTCATAATGTTAATTATTTTTCACATAATATATAGGGATGGTATTCCTTTTTTAAAATATAAATCCAAAAATTTAAACAGCTAAAAAATCTATGACCGAGGGCAAACTCGTTTGGATATCATCCTCCCCCCCCCCCCCGCCCCCCCCGGCTCTACTCTCACACACCAGTGGTCAAACGTAATAAAGCATCAGTCTCTTCTGATTTAGTGTGCCAGTGATGAGGTCGACAGTTTGAATTCCATCTGGTATACTAAAATATATTTTCCTTTAATAGTTTACTGCTGATCTTTCATGAGAGTATATCTATAGTTCCTCTATATTATAATTTACTTATACCCTAATCACTAATATTGCACGGAAGGGTAGTACCTCATAATACAATAATATATTAGACACACTACACGTGGATACGTGGACTAAATTTCAGTATATTTTGATTTTACAGTGACAAGATTAAAGCTCTTTTCGGGGTTACTGGGTATGTTTTTCTTCTAAATAATGTTTAGATCTCTCTTCACACAAATGTGGGTGAATTTTCTCTTAATTTTAAGCTTCCTCATTAACACCCCATTACTATAGTTATACTAAATAAATAAATCCGGATGAGTAGAAGGACGGAAGGCAATTTTTTTTAAAATGCCCCCGCTTACTATTTTACAGTATCTTGGCACGCCACTGACTGGCTGTAGTGAATACTGACAATGACAGAGCGGAGTCCGCCGTGTTGTCCAGCATCCCCGTCAGGAGCACCCACCACCTACTTCGAGTTAAATCCAGTGCGGTTCTCCTCTTTCAATGGGCTCCAAAGAAAAAGAAATATATACAGGGAACATAAAGGTTTCAGTGAGAGGGGGTGGGGAGGGGAGTCAGCGAGCCTATAAAGCGAGTAGGCGAACCAGCGTACAACCCCCTCTTTTCTACAATCTAGTCAAGGGAGGAATAAAAACATCCCACCAGGGAATAGAGAGTCTGTTCTTCGAGAGTGGGTGGTTGGGAATTACTGAAAAGAAGGAAGGGAAGAGGGGCTGCCTTTCCACCCTTTGTTCGATCAACTGGAAACCCTTTCAGTGCTTCGCCTGGTGGGAGATGAAAGAAACAAATAAGGTATTTCTATTGCGTCCCAATTCTTTTCTGAATGTTCTCTCAGAAACACACAAACACATTTATTTTCCTTATACGGATCCATCTATTCATACAATAGTATTATTCAACATTTATATTTGTCATATTTCAGGTTAATAAACCACTTTTTGATTCGATTCGCTAATTTGTTAGGCAATTTTTTTTTGTACAACATTTCTTACAGGGAGTTCTCGTATTCTTACTAAGAGGTTTGGGAAAAGTAGAATATAATTTAATGAAAAGGTTGCTATTTGTGCATAGAGGGAGAGTGAAAAACATTAATCTAGTAGAGATGGGTGAAAATTTGAAATGTTGAGGTTTAAAATTAACATTCTTTCGCTTGGACTTTTAAACTCGCAATAACCTTCGCCACTTTGACGCATTTTGAAGGAGGAAGATAACTACGATTTATTATTTTTAAAAAAAACCTGACTAAATATTATATATTTCCTGATGTAATTACCACTTTTTTGGTTTTTAAAATCGAAAATAGGTGAATCTAATAGTACTTTTTGTGTTGAATTCAAGTCTATTTTTAGAACTTATCTATCATGTAAGAGCTATAAATGACGCCCACTTAACCTTTTTAGTGTTACGTCTATTTACAAAACATACACAGTAAAGGACTCTCTCCTCTAAAAGGTATAAATGTAGTATTTCTGCTTTATGTGGCTTCAGGAACATCCTTATTAAGAGTCCAACAATGTTCAGCAAGTATACTTGTATTCCACCTCCCCTGGTACCAAGTTTCCATTCTGGAAATGTCTTGGTAGAACCGTTCACCGTTTTCATCACTGATCGCTCCAAGATTTGCCAATAAAAAACAATTAGGTAGGAATCAAATAAATATATTTTCAAATACACGCTAAATCCCTTTATCTTGTAAGATTCTACCATAACATTCACAGTTACTTTGTGGTTTTTCTGCCTTATATTGCCGTAAAAGTCTCGACAAATACCCTTTAAAGACTCCCTTGCAACTTTTTAAGCTTGGTTTAACTGACCATCAAAGTTCTCATCTTGAATCAGCTATATTATTTGAGGTCCTATAAAGATACCCTCTTTGATCTTTGCATCACTGATTCTTGGGAATTTTTTTCTTAGATATGTAAATCCAAGGTAACTACCATCCATTGCTTTAACAAAGTTCCTCATAAAACCAAGCTTTATATGGAGGAAAGGTAGATACGTATTTTCCGGGTCAACACGCGGTGTATTTCTGGACTAGTGGTGTTCGCTTTGGCCATTGTTTCAGAGTGTAACAATCTCTCCAGTCTATGTTGTATCAATCACAAAGAAAACAGCAGTGCTTCTTGAAACCAAGTTAATTTCCAATCAAAAGTGCAATGACTTTCTAGTCACCACATACATTATTTTGTATTCTTCATAATTGTCTACTTCCAGAGGAAATTCCATGATAACATATGTTACTTTCATATAGGCAGCGTGAGCTAATGGCAGTGATGGTAATTTATTTCTACTGTGGAGTAGCATAGCTTTCAAGTTATTTTAGAAAATTTAATAAACAAATGCCACTTCTTTGTTTTGTAGTATTGATCAATTAATTCTAATTCTAATTTTAATTTTAGCACCACGTCTTACTACCCGTTAGGGTTATACGCTTAAGTACTAATTACACTAATAGATTAGGAATTGGGAAGGTTGAATTTAGAGGAAGTGAACCCGCATTTGCGTGGAGAAAGAGTGGAAAACCATTTAGGAAAACAACCCCCAGTTCACCCGACCGAGATCCGAACCTCGATCTCCCCGTCCTCGGTGGTCTGGCTCAACACGACTGGCAGGTTAGTCAACTACGCCACCGAGGCGGGTATCAATTACTTCAATAATAGAATAACCCTCATTACTATGTCTATTTCTTAAAAACACCCCACTTTGGCTTATTTGTGGATTAAATTCCGGCCCTTCAATCCGATGACAGTGACCCAAGTAGGCCTACCCAGGGTTGTGGTGATGAACTTGAAGAACCACACGTCTTTATTTGGTGTTCACTTCACACACACATAATTATGTCAGAGAAAGATGAGTTATTTTTATTAAAATAAGTTATACTGAATGGTAGTGACAAGAGTTGTGAGCCGCGGGGTGACACACGTCCACCTTTCAGAGAAACACTTTGTGGACTAAAGAAAAACCGCGTAAAAGCACAGTTGAGCAAAATGTACCACCCTTACAAAAATAAATTAATGAAAAAGGGTGGTAGACAGAAAAATATTATAATTATATAAAATAATAATGATTTAATATAATAAATATTTAATTAAGTTAACAATAATGAAATTTATATTAAAATAATAAAATATAAAGAGATAAAGACTAAACAATATCAGAGTTTTAATTCTGGTGGAGTATAATAAGGTTTTGTTTTACTAAATGGTTTGACAATTTAGCGCCCCACAAATGCAGGTAGATTAATCTAAATTCAACCCGCACTCAATTTGAAGGGAAACTTAAAAAAAAATCTAGGATGCCACTCACTTATGGAGCCTAGTTGGGGATCAAACTCTGACCTACTTGGTCTTTTGGGTATTATAGCTCTTTCAGTGTTAATATAATAACTATTTGTGTTATATTATATGACGTTATTTGAATCAGTTTTTTTTTCGAGTGATTACAATGCTAGTGTTTTTAAACGATTATTTGAGGATTTATATCTGATAAATAAGGTAAGTTATAGTAAATAATTATACATTTTAAATTATCTATATTAACATGTAAACGTTCATTTAAAGATTCTATTACTTAGTTTTTAATATGTGGTACTATTCTTAATAAAAACATTTGTAAATGTCTATAGTAACAAATAAGTTATTTGAATTGGTAGAGTACATTTACACTTTTACTTTCTCGCAACCTCCCGGAGAAAGGAAAAATTTTGATCATCAAAAAAATCCAAATTGAGATTTTGATGGATGTCCACGTTTCAGGACCCCTTTAACTCGAAAAAGTTGTTTTCGTGATGGCGTCTGTTTGTGTGTGTCTGTATCTCGGCCAAGAGCCAAAACCATTTTACAGATCACCTAAAGTTGATATATTATATTTTAATAATGTTCCACATAGGAGGGCTTTGGAATGATATATCTAAACCTAAAACTAAGTATAGTTTACTTATGTGTGAAAAGAGAAAAAAGCGATTTTATAAAATTGGTTCCAAAAATTTTGATCAAAATTCGTGTCTAAGAAACATTCCGAACAAATAAGCATCTAATTTTTTTATGGAAAAGGTTAGGTATTTTACACAAGAGTATATTTACAACTTTGATCATATACCCGCAACTCATTGAGATACATTGATATATCCTAGCATTGCAAAGTTGTAGAACTACTAAAATTAATAAATTATTAAATAATATATATTTTTTAAACCAATAGTTTCTGATCCATAGGAAGATTTTTTTAATTAAGTCTGGGAAGTGGGAGTTGATTGATATGCTCTTTGGTGGACAGTGATGTTAATTATTTCTACACATATTTCTGTAACAGTGTATACTATTTAATTTATGCTCTTTGATGTAATGTGATGCCATTTTTCCTATTATATTTATGCAAAAAATTATATTATTTTTATCCATTCAGCGAGTTTTAAGTAAATTTCTCCATTTTTACGTAAATTAATGAGAGTCTTTGCGGTACACCATACTATGTATTTAATCTACCATCATCATCATTATAATCAACTGTTTTCAGCCTGTGCTGGGTCAGTTTTATAAAATGCCTCCATCATACTCCATCCTTAACCTTTCTTCCACCTCTTCTCTCATTTAAACACGTTCTGATGTATGTTCCTCCTATCTATTTCTTGGGCTTCCTTTTGAACCTTTCCTTACATTCTTAAGCTCCACAATTTTCTTTGGTGCTCTCACCTATTTCATAGGCATTACATGGTTATAAGATCTCCGCCTTGCTTCCTTTACTATTTCATGTATTCTCTGTACCACCAACTCTTTCGTGGATAGCCTCATTCCTTGTTTTTTTTTCCTCATGACAGTTAACATGATCTTCACAAACTTCATTACCATGGCCTCCAATTTTCTAGTCTTTCTTACATTCATTGTCCTATGTTTCTGCTGCACATGTGACAATGGTTACAAAGTACATCCTATACATACTTTTTTATATTTCAAGAACATTTTATTCTCCATAGCAGGTCTCTTCCACATCAAATGAATAACTCCCCCTCAGGCCTTCTTTTATTAGTTTCCCCTCTAATCCCAACCTTCACCTATATCACGCTTCCAAGATATTCTACACATTGTCAATTTTCAGCGCTCCTACATTCAACTTCATTGGTTTACTAGGCCTAATCTTATCCTTTGTCATTACCATCACTTCACGCTTTTCCATGCTAAATTCTCATTACAGATTCTTTCCTCCTTTAATTCCTGAAGTTCTTCCTGTACTTTCCCTTCCTTTTTCCCCCCATACTATCATGTCATCAGCAAACATAATGGATTTCGTTATTTTCTCTCCAAGCTTCCTTGCCACTTTATTCATTAACTTTTACATTACCATTGCAAATATTTTTGGTGAGAAATAACTCCCCTACTTCATTTCATTTTTTTTGGAACCACTTTATTCACCTCTTTTTTGCCTTAACACAACTCATGCAACCTCTTCTCTTCACTCTCATTACAACTTATATTTACATTCCAGACTCCTCCATAGCTTTTCAAATTTATTTATATTGACACTAGCGAATGCCTTCTCCACACCAATAATTACCACTAACAAATCTTCCCAATTTCATACCGTACTGTCGTATTGTGAAGATCAAGTCTATCGCATACTTCTGTTCCCTATATGAACGCTTCTTGTCTCTCCACCTACCTTTAATTCTCGTTTTTGTCCTCCTTTTCAGTATATTCTCATACATTTTTATACAGTGGCACATCAACGTTATCCCCTTATAATTCGCAAACCTGTTCCTGTCTCCTTTCCTTAAAATTGGTTATATCGTTCTATTCTTCCACTCTTTCATTACCTTGTTCACCTTCCATAACACTCTCAGAATTCTGTATAATTATTGTATTCCTAATCCCTTGCAACTCTTATAATATCCACATTTAATTCGTCCATACCTGGTTCTTTTCCCAGTTTCATTCTCTTTAGTGCATATTCTACCTCTTTCCATGTGGGACCCACTTTATTCTCTTATGCTAGTTCTTCATATTCCTTTGCTTACCTTTTATCTCTTTCCTCTTCTGGGTTAAGCATTTTCTCAAAATATTTTCTCCATAGGTCCTTTACTTCGTCTCTTATCTTTATTGTTCTTTCTTCTTTATCCATCATTCAAACTTATTGTATTTTTTTCTGTCCTCCTGTTTCTTATCTGATTACATAACACCTGTTTTACTTCCTTTAATATCACCTTCCAAAACATTTGTCCACTTTTTCATTCAATTCTTTCTTTCTTCCTATTACATTCGCTTTGCTCTTCTTTTCTTCGCTCTATACTAGTCCTCTGTTGCATTATTCATATTCTTAAAACTTCTTCGGAATGATTTGTTCTTCTTTTCCGCAGCCTCCTTCACTCTGTCGCTTGACCATGATGTCTCTTTACACTTTAGATGCTGGACTGTAAATTTAATTTGCCATTTGTTTTAAAAATTAAAATAATCCTTGAGATCACTATTTATTTAAGTTGGTAATTTTATTGCTTTTGACTTCTAATGTTGAATAAGTTTTAAATTCAGACCCATATCAATGGTCTCATGATCTAAGGTGTTCATCTTGCACTACACGTAGTGGCTGCTGATGAGGTGTTTCGGATCACTACTGGATGTACTGAGGGTGAATTTCATAATTGGATTTCCACACTTTCTCCACAAAAATATGGCTAAATTTCCTTTAAACCCTACCATATTGTAAAAGTTTGATTAAAAGTGAAGATCCTGGGTGAGTATTAAATTCCGGTACAAAAAAAAATTTGGTTCCGAGAAACTGAAACATTAATTTTATTGACTAATAGTTATACCTCTAAGAACAGCTTTTTTTCTCTCTTTGTCTATCTATCCATCAGTCTTATGTTTTTAATTTGATTAAAAATATAAATAAATTAAAAACATGTGGCTCTATACAAGTAAAATGTATATTTCTAGATTATTTTTTTTAGCAAAATGCTCAGTAATTCAATAGGAACTTTTTTTTTAAATATATATCCACAAACAGCCTGAAGGTTTTCTTTTGCTTTCCGCATATTCTGGAATAAAAGAGGGAAAAATATTAGAATAGAAATAAGCTTTTTCTGATCAGCAGTATGAGTTACACCTTAAGGAAATATTTCTAAGAGAAGGTTTCTTTGCAAATGATTTCAATTTAAACCAAGTAAACGAAAAAAAAAAGTTTTACTGCTGCCCCCCTTTTTCTCCCGATGTTCTACCTTCCCTCAGGATGGGGAAAAAAAAATCTGCTAACAAAGGAGATTTTTTGGGAGAGCAACGAAACTAACGATGACCAAAGAAATAAGGGTGGAAAAAAGGATCGAAAAGGAGGGTAGGGATTGGCTGGAGAGTCAGGGGAAGGGAGTGAGAATATTGTGAGAAAGCCTGATCCTTCTCAAGGTCCCTTGATTCGTTTCTAGACAAACAACGACCAATTTCCTCTTTTACTGGTGTCTCTCTTCACTCCAGATGATGCACAAACTTTTAGTCTTCATTCGTTTACCTGTTTTCAGTTGATGAAAAGAAAAGGGGGAAGTAAAAAAAAGTGAAACACGAAATAGAACAATCCATCCCCCACTCCTCTTCCTGTAAGACAATAGGTAAGCAATTTATAAGGCCTGCATGGACATAGTTTGATAGTAGTGTATAATCTAAAAATAAACTCTCTTTATTTTTGATAAACAAGCTGCCATAATCTTCCTTCCACAATCTGAATAATTTTTCAATAAGAAAATGGTTTTAGAGGATCACCAGGGAAACGAAATTCATTACAAATTTTATTCATCTCAAATTATTTGATATAAAATGGTATATTAAAAATATTGTCCTCACCTAATAACCTCCTAACCTAAGCGTGTTGTAATATAAAATTAAAATTTATTCAAGATAAAATTATATCATTTTTATTGACATTTTTAAGACAAATATTGCATCCCTGTGAAAAAAAATTAATATTAAGAAACAAATATATATTTTTGTTAGTGTCAAGGCGACCTTTATTTAAATAGCTTATGATTGATTTAGTTGTTTAAGAATTTCATGACTGTGTCCTCAAAGGAATGAGCTACCATAATGTGAAAATATGTTTCTTGAAGTAGTTAGCAGACCTTAAATTTATAAAACGAGAATACAGTAAATAATAGCTTGCTATTCTATGATTAATAGTCATCAATCCTACTATCCAGGCTAGGTTTAATCCACATTTTCTTTAATTCTGTAATAAGATCGTTAAATTAACTGGGGATTTAATTATTTTACAATAAGCTACTTTAAAGATACTTTGTTTAGGTCGATATCGTATACAAGGAATCAACTACTATATTAAAATTGTAATTCCTTACTCCATTTTTATCGGTCAATTTTTTAGTTTTTTAGTCATGTAATAACTGAAGTTTCGAAGTTTCTTTGTAGTTTCTCTCGACCATTTTTAAAATAAAATTGAATTGGAAGTTTTGATAATTGTTGACGTTTCATGACTCCCTGAAATGAATACGTTTACGCGATGCCGACTGTGTGTATCTTGGCCTAACACCAAAAGCATAAAGTTGTAGAGCTATTAAATATGAAAATCTTTTATTTGAAATATGTTTTCATAAAACCATTAGTTTCTGAGCTATAAGCATATAAATATATATTTTATGAAGGTCTTTGAAATGTAGAATTAATTACTACTCACTATATTGTACAGAGATGTTACTTTTTTCTCTATGTTTCTGTAACAATATATATTATTTCATTTATGCTCTTTGGTTAAGTGTTTCTGCCACAATGTGTATTATTTCACTTCACAAATGTTACTACTTCTAGTATTAGGTTTAAAGAGCGGGAACGTACTATACGTGAAGTGCATCATGCCATTTAGTTTAAAACATATTCTATCAACAACTTATTTTAATGTCAGAGTGTAGGGGACGCGAGAAAAGAGCAGTGTGTTTTACAGTTTTTACAGAAATAAACAAACTTTTTTGCCAAAATTAAATAAAGTATTTATTCAGTAAAAACATAAAATTCAATTTTCTTCACATGATTATCTTAACAGTTTCTAGATATCTGAGAATAGTAGAATTAGATGACCAACATTTTAACTGAGTTTATTAAGTGTAAATAGCCGAAGCTATATTAATGGTAGTTGGTTCAGTTAGATATCATTCTGATAATTGAAAAATGACACCTGGACACGGGAATCGAACCCGGGACCTTTGGCTTAGTACGCCAATGCTCTAACCACTGAGCTATCCAGGATTCGTCCCGTGCCCATGGTCATTCTTCACTCATATTTTAAGGCAGAGTCTATGATGGACAAAGGTCCCGGGTTCGATTCCCGTGTCCAGGTGTCATTTTTCAATTTTCAGAATGATATCTAACTGAACCAACTACCATTAATATAGCTTCGGCTATTTACACTTAATAAATATACGCATTCCCTGACAATTATAATATAATTGTACAACTTGGCAATAGCCACTACCGAGTCGCCGATGGCTGCGTTATCCGATGGCTTGTGATATTAAAAAATCACATAATTGTAGCTGACGATTTCTGCTTTGTCCATCATAGACTCTGCCTTAAAATATGAGTGAAGAATGACCATGGGCACGGGACGAATCCTGGATAGCTCAGTGGTTAGAGCATTGGCGTACTAAGCCAAAGGTCCCGGGTTCGATTCCCGTGTCCAGATGTCATTTTTCAATTTTCAGAATGATTTTAACTGAAGATAAAAAGCTGTCATTGAATTCCAGGACACCCTTGATAGATATTCAAGAAATGTAGAGGTCACATATGAAGAAAACTAAACTCTATATTTCTACTGGGGAAATATTTTATTTATTTCGATCAATACGTTTTTTATGTAAACATTTCCAAAACCCTCCTATTTTCTCACGTCCCCTATACTTCCAACTTAAGGGGCCAGGATGAGGAAGTTAGTTTGGAGGAGGTACAACACCATTAGTGGGGTAAAGTGGGGCAGAGCAACATTTATTGCTCACATATGCAAATGACTGATATTTGATCATTCAACCTTCTCTTCACTGGTAATCTGGTTTGTTGTGAACTTGAACACTTATACAAGAATTAATTACGTGTTTTATGTCAAGCATTGTTATAATGAAATAAAATAAAAATATTTTTTTCCTAAATATGACTTCTACATAATTTTCGAAATATTATGATAACTAAAATAATGTTTAATACATTGTGATGGCTCTTTACGAAGCAATGTGATTATCTGAACCCGTGAGGGACATTGACGAAAACTCTAACAATTTTGACGTGAATACGTCTTTAAATTTGCTACCATACGGGGGCAATCCAAAAAACCTAATGATAACAAAATCGGGGGATACAGTTTGGTGTTGTAGTTTCGAATCTTTCCTCTACATCCAAAATTAAATTATACCACTGGATGGCTAAAGGATCAAAGGATTCATTACGATAAGCGAGAACAGTGACGCATCGCGCGCGGTGGAGGGGGAAGCACCGCCATTTTGAGGTTATTTTGCTGCGTATCGAGATTTGCAATTAGTATAACTTTTGACTCGGAGAAGCTACGATGTTTGTTTGGATTTTAATCGTCAGCTATCGTCAAAATCTATCGATTGTATATAAAACCTTAGTTTAAAGTAGTGACAGTGAATATAATAAGGTGTTAGAATAAAAAAATATTATCAAAAATACAATAGTTATAACACAATAATTATTTGTTTTCTTGCTTTTATCCTAAATACATAAATAAAAATATTTTATTTAAAAAATATAACCCGTTACATAAACGTATTCACGTACAACACACGGCCGTGTCCATGACACAGCCACAGCCCATTTTTTTTTAAGTAAAACTTGTATTCGTATTTACATTATCAGTCTAGTATTTTAAATAATAAATGTGTTCAGAAGGTAATAGAGTCTTTACATTTAAACCCTCAGTAGCAAAATTTAATCACACACTTGGTAAAATACTCAGCCGGGAGAAGATATCCGTCGTGCGTAACGAACCTGACCACTATCTTCCCTAAACTCTAAATCCTAACAACGCGACTAATTAAAATGCCACTCCAAGATAAAGTCTGATATAATATTCAACAGGGGTGCATGTAATTAAATGGCATAAGTTTCATCTTGTATGATTTGCCAATGATGGGGAGAGAGGGGTTCAAACCCCATTCAGTTGTACGGGGATGGTATTTTCTAAATGATTTCCCATGTTCCCTCCATGCAAACACGGGTAAATTTACTCAAACTTTTACCTGTTTTCTTCCTAACCCATTTTTGAAAATATGTGGATAGCTCAGATAGATTAGTAGGACACAAAGTGCTATAAAAGTATCCTCCTGCAATATACCGACAAAACCTCTGATAAATGAAAAAGATGTTGATAAAATCCCTTTTCACTCATAGGCCTACTTTACTTTTAAATATATCAAAATATAGGATTTCTAATTATTGTGTTATTATTCTTATTATTAATTGTTTTAACTATACTAGAATCTTATATTCTTAGATATTCTGATAATTTTACACCCTCATATCCTATTGTAGCTCCTATCCAGGTGCAACTAGAATGATATTTATTTGATCAAAGGTTAAAACATATTTTGATATATTTAACTCAAATTGGAAGATACCTCTTATTTCTTGATAAAACCGTAGGTTTAATTAAATGAAAGACCCTTATAGTTCAAAGTTTGTCTAAGAATTCCAAGGATTATTTATTCCCACAAAACCATGGCAGGCCCAGAAGAAAGCTATCCATGACTTTGAGTAGGAACAAGCCTCTTTTCAGTATACATAAGTGGAACAGTAGTCTCGTCTTCCTACTCTTTACAGAGTCAATATAAATTTCAACCCTGATATCCAAAGTATCTCCTAAGAATATTCTGTATTCACCAATGAAGATGTTTTCAGCCACATAAAAATTAATACCGTAATATCTTAATTCGGATAAATAATACGTTCTACCTTTCACATTAGTGATACCTCTTAATTAAACGAGATATCATTGAAGAAGAGAGACGTGGAATTGTAAATCCTAAGAACATATAATATCAGCTATTGAACATAAGACTAAAAATTTTCAGTGTTAAAACTTACCACAAACCTTTGTTCTTCAATATAGGTCTTAATAATTTAAAGCCTACTTCCTGCTTACCCCTTACCTCCGTCTCTTCGTTAAATCTTAAAGCTTGTTTCTGAAAGTCTGTGCAAAAATATTAATTTAATGAATGCACAGTACTGTACACAGTTTCTATTAATAATATTGTATAGTCAACAATAAATCATTTTACCATCCAAGGAGCTACACTTTATGTTGAAATAAATGAATATAATTTTATCATTAAATTATTTCTTCTTTTATATAAAGCTCGGACAGTCCACCATTCTGGATATAGTTCAATTCACTCGGCTTCTGTAGCCCCTCCCACCCGCCTCGGTGGCGTAGTTGGCTAACGCGCCAGTCGTGTTGAGCTCTACCGCCGAGGGCCGGGGAGATCGAGGTTCGAATCTCGGTCGGGTGAACTGGGGGTGGTTTTTCCTAAATGGTTTTCCACTCTCCCTCCACGCAAATGCGGGTTCACTTCCTCTAAATTCAACCCTCCCAATTCCTAATCCATTAGCGTAACTAGTACTTAGGCGTATAACCCGAACGAGTAGTAAGACGCGGTGCTAAATAATAATAATAATGTAGCCCCTCCCCCTTTTCCTTTCACCACTTCATGGATGCAAGTGGGGTTCATAGCCCTTAACAAGAAGTTTCAGTATCTTTTTTTTTTTTTTTATTTAGCACCGCGTCTTACTACCCGTTCGGGTTATACGCTTAAGTACTAATTACACTAATGGATTAGGAATTGGGAGGGTTGAATTTAGAGGAAGTGAACCCGCATTTGCGTGGAGGGAGAGTGGAAAACCATTTAGGAAAAACCACCCCCAGTTCACCCGACCGAGATTCGAACCTCGATCTCCCCGTCCTCGGCGGTCGAGCTCAACACGACTTGCGCGTTAGCCAACTACGCCACCGAGGCGGGTAAGTTTCAGTATCAACGTGCCATTTTAAATATTTATTGACATAGCTTGATAGTTATTATAAAACAAGGACATAGGAATACGCTTATTTGTATGGGATAGTGCTGTTTATAAATAAAATACTATTTCATTATAATAAAATAATTCAGCTTTAAGAACACATCAAAATTCTCATTATTTAAGAAAAAATATAATGTGGGCAGTATTTTACTAAATCAATGATTGAATGAGCTATTTCAACGTAATAAACAGAATACTATTTTTTTATTAAGGTGTACTACTAGTTTTTAAAGTCCGTTTGAATTAAATTTTAATAATAATTAAGTAAAAAATACTCATTCTCTATAGCACCCTCTTAATCCATCCTGAGCCCTTGTCTTCTGAAATATATCTAAATTTTCGGGGCAAAACTGAGGGTCCTTCCTGGACATAGTAAAGAGTTTCCATACTTAATACAAGATTTTAATAATTTTGTTATTTTCTCTACACAATTAATTGTGAACTTTTCCTTTACCACTCCATCTATATATCTTCCTTATTATCTGTGAGTGGTGTTTGCCCCATCTCATTCTTCTCTCAATTTCTTGAATTAGAATTATGTTTGTCACGATAAGATGGCGTCCTATCTTTTATTTTCCTCTTATCCCTTTACCGGAAGTCTACTGTTCTGTCCCACTTGACCTGATTCTCTTCTCTGCCACTTCATCCCAGGAAGTGTGTCATCCGAGGCCACCTCTCCTCTATAACCTTCTTATAGAAGTGTAGACTCCTGCTCTAATTGGCTCCCTTCTATTTCTCTTATTGCATGAAAGGACAGTGTATCACCAGCGACTACTTTGCCCACTTTATCTCGTTACACTTGTTTTCAGGAAGGTACACTTTTCAGGATTACTTAGCCCTTTCTTGTCTTCTTTCATCTCTAGTTTTAGAAATAACATTTTATTACTATTATTATTACTACTATTACATATTTTATACCTTTATTATTCTCCCTTATTTACTTATCCACATTCCCCCCATCAGCTAGACAAATCTGGTTCTGTATCTCTGACTGTACTCTTCAATGATCACCTTGCTCTCTTCAATGATCACCTTGCTCTCTTCAATGATCACCTTGCTCTCTTCAATGATCACCTTGCTCTCTTCAATGATCACCTTGCACTCTCCAATAATCACCTTGCTCTCTCCTATGATCACCTTGCTCTCTCCTATGATCACCTTGCACTCTCCAATAATCACCTTGCTCTCTTTAATGATCACCTTGCTCTCTTCAATGATCACCTTGCTCTCTCCAATGATCACCTTGCTCTCTTCAATGATCACCTTACTCTCTCCTATGATCACCTTGCTCTCTCCTATGATCACCTTGCACTCTCCAATAATCACCTTGCTCTCTTTAATGATCACCTTGCTCTCTCCTATGATCACCTTGCACTCTCCAATAATCATCTTGCTCTTTCCTATGATCACCTTGCTCTCTTCAATGATCACCTTGCTCTCTTCAATGATCACCTTGCTCTCTTCAATGATCACCTTGCTCTCTTCAATGATCACCTTGCTCTCTTCAATGATCACCTTGCTCTCTTCAATGATCACCTTGATCTCTCCTATGATCACCTTGCTCTCTTCAATGATCACCTTGCTCTCTCCTATGATCACCTTGCTCTCTTCAATGATCACCTTGCTCTCTCCTATGATACCCTTGCACTCTCCAATAATCACCTTGCACTTTCTAATGATCAGGTGACCTAGAACTACTACAGATGAGGGGACCTCCATGGCAGTGCTGGCGGCATTGTCAAAGAGTCGGAAGAAGAGAAACAGATGGCTTTCTCCGGAAAATAGTAGATGTTGAAGAATCATTCAGTGGATTGTTTACAGGAACAAGAAGTGGTATCCATAAAATATAAAAGCTACCACAACACCTCAGTGAATATGAGTTGAATTCTGTGAATGCTTAAGGGGAAAGATTGCAGCTGATGCTAGCTTTGGGAAGGACGAAGCCATTTCAACCGTCGGGAAGGGTTAACTGATAAAGCATGTGTAACTGGAGTGATTGAATGTGGAACACAAATATACAGAGAAGTGAATTTACAATATAAATTTCTAAATTATCTAATCTACACTTTCTGAACTGACTGATTATATCAGCACACGAGAATTACTATGAGCGAGAGTGAAAGGTCCTACAAATCTCACTGGGAAATGGTTTTTTCACCCACCACAATCGACTTGGGACCAACGACGGCTTTACTTACTTTGCCTCCAAATTAAGTTGCGCTACGGATTTTTATATCCCAAGAATAATCCGTCCACCCTGGTTGGGTTTGAGCCCACGAAAATTTCTGATTTAATCTGAGATATTTTAATTCCTTTAGTAACATTAATAATAAAAAATTTATGCTATAATGACCACCTCTGTTATCTGGTGGCTACAGATCCATATGTACCGGGTTTCATCCCCGGATATTCTGTGTAGCAGTGGGTCTGGTCAACTCAGCCTCGTTAGGACAAATGAATGAAAAAGTATTTGCTCTGTTCTAGTAAGCTGAGATTAATGGCTGGAGGATTCGTTGTACTTACTAAATGACACCCTATATCCGCAAAAGTTGGCATTATCTTCACGGAAATATGTCTGCAGCTTGGTCAGTATTGTTCTAATGTGGGATGACTCCATAAAGTTTATTTGTGCCATCGTATAGAATAATCACGGACAGGAGACCCGGTTGTAATTAACACCTTTCAGTTCGTAACTTGATCTTAGTAGGTCAGACATCATACACCTAACAATAACAACAAAGTTGTTAAATAAAGGAACCATCTGACATATATAAGGTGTTGGTCGCGACAATTTTGAAAGTGCTAATTAAAATCTACACCTCAAAATGACACCCATAAGTGTGAAAAATAGTTGCAACCACTCAAAACAAAAATTAACTTCCAGAAGTGAGGTAAATGGTGTTTCCTACCTGAACATTTAAGGACGTAAAGTAGAGAGACGATATTTTAACCACCCTGAAATTGTTCGAAGTTCTGCTTTTAAGGAAATAGTTTTAATAATTTCGATTGCTCAGTAACTCTTAGCAATATAACTAAAAAGAAGATTAGTGGAATATTTAAATTATCTCGCATGTCTCGGTAGGCATTACAACGTATCGCACATGCGTATTCCAGATTTACCAAGAGGTTTTCGTATCCAATCAAAATCTTGTAAACACTTGACCTTACGCATTCCATTTTGACATTGACAAGAATAAAATACAGATTATATTCCCACTATGCAGTAATTTGAATGTCTCGTGGGATTTTTAAAATTTTATTTTCAATTGTACGCAGTGGTACCACTTGATATAAGTAGGTCTCACCATTGAATTCCATAAAAATAGTTCTACTAGTGAGTTTATGTTTCCAGTTTTATACTCTTATCAAAGTTAGGAAAAATAACTGTCCTCTTTTAATTTGTCATAAATTAATGACATGATTGAATTTATTGTTGTGTATATTTTGTAACGAGGTTTCTCAAACCTTTTTTTCATTCAAGCCTCCCTTCAAAATTAAGAGTAATATTATAAGTCTCACCTTCTTAAAAAAAATTGTTATTTAGTTTAAAAAAATTGTAAATTGAGTATTTTTCTACTATTTACTCTATTTTCTGACAAGATTTTTGTAACTGTTATAAGATATTAAAAATAATAAAATCTTATGAATATCCGTTAAAGATTATTTTAGTAATATTAAAGCTTAACAGATATTTACATGAATATTAAATTGTGTATCAAATGAAATAATAAAATATTTACTCGTCACTAGTAAGAATAAAAATTTCCCCGTCACAGAGGTGATTTGTGTTGGGTTTTATTTTGGAGAGAGGCAGGAGAAGACTGTTTTCAAATGGCCATCAATTTAATTTTATAGTTTTGATTGCTATCATTTTTGATCAACTAACTCCAAAAAATTAGGCCTATACTTATTCAAACATCATCATAGTCAATTCTAGTGTTTCATTTTTCAAGGCAAAAAATTAATTTTTTTTCTATATTTTCTTCACTGCGTTATACTTATGTTTTTACAGCTAATCAGAACTTTAGCAATTAATAACTTAACGACGATTTATTCCAAGATACAACCACTCTAATCGCACGTAAAAAAAATACCTTGCACCTCATTAGTAAGAATTTTCTCACCGTTTGAGAAATCCTATTCTAGTATAAAAGTAAGTATGAATTAATAGTTTATAGCCAGCACAATTAAAAGTAAGTTCAACAAATAATTAGATAACTTCACTAACCAGAAATAAGTATGAATTAATAGCTTATAATCAGCTCAATTTACATTAAAAATAAGGTTAAAGAATAACGAGTAAAACTTCACTCCCCAGCTATTTTTTGTTTGTTTTTTTACCACCACCTCTTTTTACCCTTCCCAACTATAAACATTATGTTACTCTGATGAGCTACTGATGTGTGAAACCATTTAGGGAAAACCATTCTCGTTAGATATTTCTGAGATTTGAACCACGACCTCCCAATCCCCAAGTGAACCAGACTAAATTAGGTTGACACTAAGTCCACATGTCGACTGATGTGGGTAACCAGCTGTTAAAACAAACAATAATCTCCAAGTTGTGTATAAGAACTCCTCACCACTCTATATTAGAAGGGGGATGAATGCGTCAACATACTGAGCAATTTGCTCCACCCGTGTGGTATGTTGGGTAATTTCTATAAATAAGTTCTAGACATTCACACATACACACACACCCACAAAATAAAGTAAAAGTTTTTTTGTTGGATTTGAATGCTTTGTCCCCTTTTTATATATATTCAATTGGAAAGTGACCAAACTTCTAAAGCAGGTTTTGATTTGGCACGATTTCAAAAAAATGGATGCTAAAATATACCATAGTTCAAATGTAAGATAGCTAGCCAAGAATTTCTCTAAAGATTTCTGCCCGTGCTACCGTTTTATAAAAATAAATATTATTCATCACACCATGGAAGCGATTGTATTCCAGCATTTTAAAACATGAATATACAACTAGTAAATTTGATAGTGAAGAAATGAATTAAAGTCTCTGGAATATATATTTGACAAAACACACAAATATATATATATAAAATTTGAGTAAGTAGGCCTATATATATGTAAAATTTAAGTAAATATATAATAGATTTATAACATTTAATTAAGATGAGTTAGTAATATAATTAATTATTGTGTATTATATTATACTAGATTTAATGGACCCTAAAATAAACTGTAGTAAAATAAGTTCAGCACTAAGTACTTTGTAGGTCTGTATAATAACAAACCCAACTTAAGATACTAGGCAAAATGATTTTTTTAAAGCATAATAGTCATCAAAAATTAAATTGTGAAAGCTTATTTAGTGAATTTTTTTATCAAATTAAATCTTAAGCGTAAACGTGTATTCTCATCACAAGTGGCCACAAGTCTAAAGCGTCAAGCTCTCAATAGTCTGATTGTTTAAGGAGAGGTTGAGGTTCATATATTTCCAGGGTATGTTGGGGTTGGTTTTCCCACGTGATTGGTCATCGTTGAGTTCACTGACTAAACGTCAAGTTCATCTTGTCTAGTTTTTTAGTGGAAATTTTGGGAATCAAATCCCGATTAGGTGTTACAGGGGTGTTATTATTATGATGGTATTTCTAATGCTCTCCACTCGATTTGTTGGTGCGTATCCTTTAAATTGCACCTTCCTTATCTTTGCCACAGCGTTGTAAATACGTAGATACTAAGTATGGGTAGTAGGACACTCTATTTAAAGGTGAATGAAGAAAGAGTAATTTAATAGAAATCGCTCCCACACTAGAATAGATAAAAACCTATGCTAATATTTAGATTACCAGAATATAATAAATGATTAAAGAGGGGATTTAAATTGGCTTCATTGAACATAGATTTAAACCATAGTCAATATAACCGAATTCAAGGGAAAACAAATTTGAAAAGATAAAACACACAAACATCTAAGGAAAAGGTATTTTAAAATTAAAGTTTATTCAGATAGCTATCCATAAATTTGCAAATGTTCCTAGCTTTAATTTCTTTCCACCTTTTTTTTTTTTCAAAGACCTTAAAAAGAATCATCTTAATATTCATGAACATATTAGTTATATTAAAATTTCTGTTCCTCCATACAAACTTTGAATGTTTATAATAGTTAAAGACCCTAAGATCACAGGTGGTCACGTAGTCTAAGGCGTCAAGAAGCAAAAGACTGGATCACCTTGAGGATTTACTAGGTGCACCAGTGGGTATTTTCCACGTGTGATTGTTCACTGTGGTTTTCCTCGTTCCTGCTTTACGTTAATGTGATCTTTAATAACCTTTATGCTGGACGTACCAATTAAAATAAAAGTATAGACACAAGGTGTAGAACCAGGGTTTCCCATTAAATCCTTCGAAACAGCAAGTACGCATGTCTCCACGTACTCCAGAGGGTCTGGCATTGAATACAAAAATACCGGCTTGTGTGGAGCGTTGCTTTTAATTACAAAGGCACGCTCTATACGTGATTCGGTTAAACATTGTAACCCTAAGCGCATGCGCGCACCTACGTTCCAGAAAAAAGATGGGCCGTAGAAAAAGGGCAGAGCTAAGCGGGTTCATAACTCACACATTTTACACTAGGTCACAAACTGTAAGGTCAGTTGCTGATTTTGTGCTAAGCAAACACGTTGCGATTGTATTGGGTTTTAATGTTTGGGATCATCTAATTTAAACTAATATTTTAAAATTTTCATGTGAAATGTAAAATATAACCGCTTTATAAATAAAGCAAATGTTCCAATAAAATCTTTGTACTAATAAAACAGTGTTTAGATTAAAACTGAGTATAATAAGATAAGCTCACCCATTTTTAGAAAAAAATTGTTCAATCAAAGATGGTTGGGTGGCCAGAAGCCCAAGCGGATGATTTTTTTTGCTTCCTCGAACACGCAATAGATATATTGCCTAGTACATTCTATAGATTAATATATTATTTTTTTCAGAGAACTACATTTTCTTCTCCAAAAAAAACACATATTTCCAATATTTTATGCAAGACATTCTGAGCTATCCAGACCTTTTAATTATATGGCTAAAGATAAATTATACCCACCTGCGAAACGGCAGAGTGGGAAATCCTTGAGATCGGGAGGGGCAATAATCATTGTTCACGTGGTAGTATTTGAACCCTGACCTTCTCGGAACTTCAAACAACCTAGACAAACTACCTGATTTTTTTTTTAGCACCGCGCTTACTACCCTGGTAACGCTAAGTACTTTACTCTGATATCCACGTGCACTTTTGTGGTCAAGGATAATCGACACCGATAGAATCATATAAATCGTGGATTAACTAATCAATGTCATTAATGGAAATTTAATCGAGTCCAGTTACTGCGGACAAATTCAGCCTCGACGTTTTCGTGCGGGGGTCAGGTTAAATCAGATGGGTGAATGAGGGTGTTTTAATTCGTAAAGAGATTCCCACTTTTAGTCCAAGCAAATAAGGATATTCATTCTAAAAATCGTGGATTTCTATTAAAAATCATTTCAATAATTTGAAACGTTCTTATACCGTGATCTAACGCTTAATACTCAGTTAACAAATGGTAGGAATTGGGAAGGTTGAATTTGAGGGAAGTCAAGCTTTTGCGTGGTAGGAGAGGGGTATACATTTAGGATAAAACACCCCATTTTCCCCAACGAGATTCGACCTCATCTCCCGTCATCGGTGTCATAGCTTCAACGTGATGGCGCGTTAGTAACTACCCACGGGAGTATAATATAATTATAGTAATTAAATGTGGAAGGACAGGATGGGTAGTAGGATGTGATAGGGGAATAAAATAAAATTGTAAACCAGGCCTAGCTCCAAAACACGGAACACGAGAGAGGGGGAGGAAACAAGACACGAGACTATAGAAGTGTAAAAGAGATTAAAGCAAAGACAAGTAAAAAGGAGGAGGGGGTAGTATGTTTGGAAGGGAATGGAAAATGAGTGTTTTGTTGTTTCACAGAAAACCGCACTCTAAAGGTTTTAAGGGAGGGGTAAACCGCGAGTGTGCGAACAATGGCGTCGTAGCTTGCCTTGGCTAGGAAAATCCAAATATTGTTTAGGGGGAGATAGGACGGAAAGTAGGGGTACCTTGTTTAAACAAAGACGACGATGGGAAATATTGGAGTGAGCTGATGAGTGGCGTTTAAAATTATATTTTCATTGGCGTTTATTTATATATCATCCTTTAGTAGGCTATTGTAGGTACTTGATAATTTTAGCAGTCCATAGTTTTTTAAAGAAATTTTACATCTTTTTTGAGCTCCAGGTAATATTTTAATAACTATTTCAATTACTACACACAAGGTTTATAATAAAGATCTTTCTTTAGTTAAGTTTTAAGATGAAAGGCTATATATAAAAGTTTACCTAGTGGAGAGAGAAGATAAATACTACAGTAGCAAGCATTAGTTAGAAAATCATCCTGATAAATTACATGTAGTAAACTAAATGAGAAATAAACTAGGTAAACTTCATTAGTAAGAAACATGTGGTAGTGGACATTGATAAATTGAATGCTTTAAGAGAACTGATAATTTACACATGGTAGACCACACTGATAAATTTAATGTGATAAACTTTATTCATAAATTACTTTTGTTAGACCACGATGATAAATCACATAAGGTATTTTTAGTCATCTTCATAATAATTTGTTGGTAAGGAAAATTATATTATTGATAATATGGAAAGACTAACCTTGAATTTATATTTTATCAATTTAAAATTTTGCAATTATGTTCAACGTTAATTAGACAATGACATTAATATAATATTAGTGTTAAATATGATTTTTATTGATGTAATAAAGGCAAAAAATGACTAGTATAGAATGCATAGTTAAAAATTATGTTGTCATAATAAACTGAATGAAATAAAATTAACCAATAATTCACAAATAATACATAGTTATTAATGAAAATCTTAAATATGATAGATATAAATATTCAATAGTCCTACAAGAACATAAGCTTATATAATAATTACTATTATTATTATTATTATTATTATTATTATTATTATTATCACCGCGTCTTACTATCCGTTTGGGTTATACGCTCTTTACGCTAATGTGCAATGGTAGGGTGATTGTGAGATTAAATGGAGGACCTACAGTTTAACATGGGATCCAAACCACGGTGAAGGCCTGGAATTCCTCACATTCACAGGTTGTGATTAATACACATCTTGTCAGAGGTGAAGGAAGGGTTTGGCAATCAGATAAATCTGTGCCGGGACTGGGGATTGAACCCCGGACTCCCAGCACAGAGGTCTGACACCTTGCCCCTAGACTACCAGGTCACCCTTATATAAAAATCAACTGCATAGTTGGTATTTGCAAAAAAGTAAGTATTACGTTATTATAAGTACATATTGACTCATGCAGAGCTATGTTGGTTAAGACAAAATATTTACACCATTTAATGAACCTAACAGTTAAAATTACCATGTAATATCTTAAAATATTTAAGTACTATGAAGTTTCATTTGGGTGAACTTACAATAAATGATATACAAATAATAGATTAAAATATGCTTAAATATACAATACAAATGTAGTTTTCGGAACAATATTCAAGAAATATGTGAAATGAATCATGTTAATAATAATATATTTAAGTTTTGGAGAAATGTAAGTGTTGAATCTATTTATCAAATTGTGATTAATTGAATAAAAGTTATTCATTCCATATCTGGAGTTTTTGTCGATCCCATCTCTTTATTTTAAATATGACTAGAGTAGGCCATCACGATCTTGAATAATGACAATTCTACCTCATCTAATATTCTCACATAGGTTTTCCTCAGACCTAATGATGGCGTAACGCCGAAACATGGAGTATGTAGTCAAGAGTGAAAAATTAATATATTTTTTTTATAATACGAGACAATTATAGAAAGAGGTGACTTGAATAAACCACAAATTTCAACCAATTGTGGTAAGAACTAGTGATTAGAAATAAAATACATCCTCGTAAGAGAGGAGAAAGTCTCTAATAAAAAAAAAGTTCATATTATCCAAAATGATGCTTTAAATATGGCGCCTCATTTTTCAGAGAGACTCACGCTAAGAGAATTAGACTAGCTAATCTCCTTCCGACTGAGCTGATGGCGGGGTAGAAAAAAATAGCCTGGTGGTGGACTCGCGGGAGGTTTACAGGGAGGGGGTAGAAACTGTTATCAGGCTGATGGTGATGAGTTACTGGGCCACGAACGGTAAAAAGAAAACTTTATTTTAGTGATTTAGAAAGTGGCCGTGTAAAACCGTCGCCACAATCCAGCGAAGCCACGAGGGGTTTGGGGCCGTCGGGCGTCACCGCATCACAGAGTTTTACTTGTGGGAGGGAGGGTTTGAGGAAAATTTAAGAGTGGTAAATGATGCTAATATAGTTTTTAATGTCTTCTGCCTTGCGTGTAAGTAGATTTCATAGAATAGAACATTTAATTTAGAATTATTTGATCTTTATTTCAATGCTTTACCTCTTTTGACAACAGAAATTGTATACGGTTTCTATATTTAAAGTTTTTTTATTAACAAATTATTTATACTGTTTTATACTGACGAAAGGTCTACAACCAGTAATTGCAATCATTCACTCTTACTGGCAAAAAAATATTATATTACAATCTTCGTGGGTTCCATCTTTGAATAAGGTTGAAAAACCCTAGCTCTAATAACATAGCACTTTCAGGGATAGAATATCCTGTCACACTCAAGCTACGAACTTCCTAAACACCATCATGAGTGCTCGCCACTCTTCTAAATAGGCCAGTTTTAATTTTAGACTTTATTCTACATTACTCATTTGTAAGAAGTTGTTTATAATATTGGGACGAATTATTCGATGGGTAGAAAATCTGGTAAGTATTAATCGGAAGATAAGAGTGTTGGTATATATTATTTTGAGTGTAGAAAAGCTTTTACGAACTATTTAGAGGATAAGATTGTTGGTACGCTTAGATCGGTGAGCAGGATGATTATTACTCTTGATTTCTAGGATAGGCGAATTGGTACACATGATTCAGAGCGTAGGAGATTTAGTACGCATTATTTAGAGAGTAGGATATTGTACACGCTTAATTTGGAGGATAAGCAGGTGTATGAAAGTTGGAATGCTGGTTTATGTAAATCTTGAAGAGCTGTAACGCAGGTTTAGGACAGCCTTGGAAAGTTGTAAAGGCAGGTTTATGACAACCTTGAAGATTTGGAACGCCAGATTACGACAACCTTTAAGATTTTGCACGTGAGTTCATGCCAACCTTGAAGAGTTGGAACGTGGGTTCATGACAACCTTGAAGAGTTGGAACGTGGGTTCATGACAACCTTGAAGAGTTGGAACGTGGGTTCATGACAACCTTGAAGAGTTGGAACGTGGGTTCATGACAACCTTGAAGAGTTGGAACGTGGGTTCATGACAACCTTGAAGAGTTGGAACGTGGGTTCATGACAACCTTGAAGAGTTGGAACGTGGGTTCATGACAACCTTGAAGAGTTGGAACGTGGGTTCATGACAACCTTGAAGAGTTGGAACGTGGGTTCATGACAACCTTGAAGAGTTGGAACGTGGGTTCATGACAACCTTGAAGAGTTGGAACGTGGGTTCATGACAACCTTTAAGAGTTGGAACGTGGGTTCATGACAACCTTTAAGAGTTTGCACGTGGGTTCATGACAACCTTTAAAAGTTGTAACGCGGGTTTATGTCAACCTTGAGGAGCTGGCACACAGTTTTATGACAGTCTTGAAGAGCTGGCATCTCAGTTCCTGACAACCTTGAAGAAATGGCACACGGGTTCATGACAACCTTGAAGAGTTAGAACGCGGGTTATTGTCAACCCTGAGGTGTTGGCACACAGTTTTATGACAGCTTTAAGGAGCTGGTATCTCAGTTCCTGACAATTTTGAAGATTTGGCACGTAGGTTTATGACAACCTTTAAGAATTTGCACTTGAGTTCATGACAACCTTTAAGAGTTTGCACGTGGGTTCATGATAACCTTTAAGAGTTTGCACGTGGGTTCATCACAACCTTGAAGAGTTGGAACTTGGGTTTATGTAAATCTTGAGGAGTTGACACACAGTTTTATGACAGCCTTGAAGAGCTGGCATCTCAGTACCTGACAATTTTGAAGATTTGGCACGCAGGTTTATGACAACTTTGAAGAAATGGTACGCAGGTCTATGACAACCTTGAAGAGTTGGCACGCAGGGATATGACAATCTTGAAGAGTTGCTATACTTTTCACTCTCCTGGTGTGGGTGCAGGTCTGGTTCAGTTACATTTCCTCTAAATTCAATTTTCCCCATCCCTAACAAATTATCATAAATAACCTCACATGTGTACAACTCAAACAGTTAGAAATATACAGTGATAAAAAAGTTAAAAGTTTGACAGCAAAAATGTTAGAATTTCCTAAAAGACCCTTTCTATGAAAATAAAACTTGAGTAAATCACAACGAACCAAATAAAATAATCTAGCTGATTTAATTGCAAGTCTACTACCTCACTTTTTATCACCGTGCCTACATAAATGAACATAAAAGTTAAAAATACTCTATCATAAATACGGTCAGTAACTTTTAATTTTTGCGACCGAGTCTTACTACCCATTTAAGATATATGCATTTGACTACGCTTATTCAATAAGAATGAGGAAGGTGGAATTTTATAAAAATGTAGCATATCATTTGTATAATATGCAATCTACAATCAATAATTCCATACAGACAATTAAAATTCTATAAAGACAATTAAAACAAGATAACAAGTACTAATCTATTCCAATAGGATGTAACAAGTAGTGACTCACACTGAATTGATGTTGCCGGGAAACGCCCAAGCGTCGAGAAACATTGCCCCAGTGGACCGTCTCGGGGTCGCAAGCATCGTCACGTCTTGTTCGAAGGGCACACGTTGAAGAAAAGAATGATGTTTTTATCTGCTCACCACACGCTCAAACAGCGCTAGTGAGCAAGTAGAGTTTTTTCACAAATCTTCCCCCTCGACACCCACTAATGGGTATAATTTTTTATGTAACATATCATCTATTAAATAAATAATTGTATGCTATGTACTTGTTCTTTCAATCATAACTCAACCCCCCACCCCCTTAAGGAGGGTTTAAATCTAAATATCAAGTTTGAACTAAATCCACCGAACCGTTTTGGATCCATAGGCCAGGTACAAACAGAGAAGCAGACAAACAAACAAGGGGACGGGCGGTCAGAATTTTAAAATCCACTTCTTTGGGTTTGGTTTAACATCTTGAGATCAATTTTTTTTTCACGAGTTTAATCATTTCTCTTGATATAAGGTGTTAATAAACTTACATGGTAAGATTGAATTATTTTGCCAACAACAAAGATATACTTTTTTATTTTGTGCTTCTTAGTACCCGTCTGAGCTATCTGAATATTTACACTAATGGGGTATAGATGAGAAAGGTGGGATTGATAAGAAGTGTACTACAACGTGCTTGAAGGTATAGGGGGAAGTCAATTAATAAAAACTGAACACATGACCACATTTGAATCCCAACCTCCCTACCACTGGCAATCCAGTTTATTGCGAGGGTAACGCCTTAGACTGTTCGCTCAACGATACAGGTGATATTTAAGTTAACTTGAATACTAAAAACCAGGACGTGTGTAGTTTGCCTTATATATTTTGGGCATAAAGTGTGTATATTTAATATAATTAGTTTGGCTTACCAGTGACGGGTAGGACAGTGTTCGAATACCGTTGGGGTGTTGCGGTAATTTTAATAAAATGTGTCTCCACGCAAATTCTGGTACAGTTTCATTAAATTCTACATCTATACAATTATTACACTATTAATGTAAATACAAATATTACTAATATTCATACCAGGCGTCAACATTAACGGGTTTAATTTTAAAGTAACGTGGATGTCAGGGTTCAAATCCCAGCTGGATCCTAATTAGGGTGAGTTTTACTAAATGGTTTTAAAATAAAATATATATATTATTTTTTTAATCTATCATTATAATATCTTATCAATTAATTTAAAATATGTTGTTAGTTCAGGTGGGTAGTTTGAAACAAAATACGCCAAAAAAAAATTGTATTGTCTACTGCTCTACTCAGTTGTATTCTGTTATATTTTCCTAAAGAGGTAATAAAAAATCATTATATCCCTTATCTGACCTCATTATTTGATTTACTTCTCGATGTAGATCTTCAATTTCAAACTGTCATGAAAACATTTTAGTATTAAAATGAATGATAGCTATCGCCACAGTAACGTAACTGTTATGAACCATGCAGTGTCTGGTTTGATGTGCCTCCCTCAATTCTGTGAACACTCGCGCACCCTGCACACCGTGCACACCCTCAATGGCCGCCACACTATGACTCACTTCATGGATGACTGGAATTCGTTTCAAAACCAAATTACTTGAACTTGGAGGGATGCGAATAATATCTGGTGCATGATTCATTTACTGTCCTGTATTATCAGTGACAAACACTTGCTCCCTCTCCCTCTGAAGATGATAACCAAGGCTGCTATAAAAACTATTAAAATTGTCTATGCTTTATATTTTACTGAAAAATACTTGTGTTATTTGGAATAAAGTTTCATGTTTCTAAGCCAAACACTTGAGAGGCTTTCTGTAGAAAAAAAAAATCAGTTGTCAACATTATATTTGAATAATGTGTTTGTATTTTATTCGTATATAAATTTCCTCAATTAGATCACGCAGAGCCCTTAGCAGAGAACTGGTTACTTCAGATTGTCAATAGCTTTATAAAATCACCGCCAGAAAAATTTCATTCCTGATTGCTTCGTGAAACTTTAAATTCTGCATAACGCTTGCTGGCGATTACTCTTGCTATTTATAAAAATGTAATTTATTTTATTAAAATTACTTATTTTCAATCTTACAGTCTTCCGTTCATGAATACAGACATTTATCCATTGATATTTTTCAAAGATGAGCCACGTATTTTCACAAAAATGTTCCAACAAAAACATTATTATTTTATCCAAGGAGAGCACATTCCTTGCCAATCTCACATGTAAAGGTAACTAGACAATTAACTCACGGGAACAAGGTTTATTTACAAAGTAACACAGGGAAGGTTAAAATATTATCAGAATATGGAATAAAGGGCATTGGTTTCCCAAAGAAAACCATGGTTCACAAGCTATGCTACCAGAATTTGTTTATTTCCATTATTATATCGTTCCTTTGTAGGCGATAGTTTATCTTCGATGTTTAGTTATGTAATGCAGCACTATAGATCCCCTTCAAGATAATCTTGAATTTTTTTTATTTTTTATTATTATCAGGTTATTTCCTCAGCCTCTACAAAATTAAAACTTTCTGACCATATCAATTTTTTTTCTATTAATTTAACAATTTCGAGGGACCCACTTTCATACATATTCTGGATCACTATTTGTGATTTCCAAAGCTTTCAACTTTTATTGTACCAATCCGCCAATAATAATTTTCTTCCGCAATAAAAGGTAGATGTTCTAATAATTTTAAAAAAATTTCAAGCTACTCCTCTCCCCCCCGCCCCACCCCAAACCTACATTGGTCCTCACACTCCCATTTTGAAATTTTAATACGTATGTATTTGAAGTGGTTCTTTTCAACCACACTGAAAATAGTTTTCTGCATTAGTTGTATATATTTCGAGTTCTTACACTTCCCGTTTTTAAATTTTTAAATTCCATTTATTCAGACATAATTCGGTTACTCGGGACGGTATATTTACTTACATGCCAAATTTCAATTTTATTCCACACAAGGAGTTTTTTTTAATCTATTGTTGCTTAAAAAATTTTGAGACCAATTTCTTGAAACCAATTTTGAAATGTCAAATTTTAAGATTTTTTATTATTTTTGGTTGGATCGTCCTAATGGATTGCAAATTCTTTAATTTTCTACCATCTTTAGAAAATTTTAATATTAGTTTTGAAATAATTAGTTTTCCTTCAACCCACTAAAATAAAAAATGTAAAGTTCAAACTTTCCTAGTTATTTGCAAAAAATATATTTTATAACATACTAAAATATGTTGTATTTTGTAATCCTGAAAATATCTTTCATACAAATTTTACCACCCCTACATTCACTCTCCCATTTTGTAAATTCAAATATTAAAATTTTGTATTTTGATGTGGTCTCTTTAACATCTCGCCATTTTTCAATTTTTTAACAATCCTATAAATGGTTTAGAATTTTTGTTTGAAAAAATTTAGCCTATCTATTACTCGAATTCTTAATTTGTATTTTAATTGTTCAATCTCTTACAGTTATTTGGGTTTGACACTTTACTTTTTTTTATATTTCAATTTTCTACTGTACCTATAATTTTTTTTTTTTTAGTTTTGAAATTTTTGAGGCTTTATTTATTTATAATTTAAGTATGTTCAGGATTTTATTCTAGTTTGAGGTGGCCCTTACACCAACCCGACCAATTTCAATCTTCTACCAATCTAATAAGTAGTTTATTCTTTTAGTTTTGGAAATTTAAACCCCCTCTCACCTCATCATCCCGCACTTATAAAGATAAAATATTTAACAATAATTTTGTTATTTAAAATTCCCCTCTACACTCCTGACAAATTTAATTTCCTGCCTTCAATAAAGGTTATTAAAAAAATGATATACCTCCCCTTAACGTCCCTATTTTCCATTGGCGGTCAGTAGATTTGAATTTCGAAAAACAATTGATGGAATCCGATATACCTTTCTTGAAAGCTTTCGTATATTATTATTTTTATATTAAAAGAAAATAAATATTTTCGAATTTTTATATAGCATTTAAAGTATGTATTAATTCAGGTCATCTGAACGTAATCTCAAAATAAATTACAACATGATTATGTTTATCAGTGTTAGAAACCCTGAAAATTTAATTTTCAGCGTAATAAGCTAACTTTATTTTTTGGTGCATGAGGTAAAACATGGAACATTTTTGGGGACACCAGTCTGAACTCTTTTTTTGAATCTTTCAGGCTTAGTATTTTTAACGTTATTCTTGGATTCCCAGGAAATTACATGTCAAATTTTCAACCTTCTAGCTCATCGGTAGATACGAAAAAACCTCTGGAGGTAAAAACAAACAGACAGGGCATGGATTTTATTTTAGAAATTAACGCTGGTGGTTTTAGGGATTAGGAAGGTTATATTTATAGGATATGTACCCCCATTTGCGTGGAAATAGAGTGGAAAATATTTTGGAAAAACCATCCTCATTACATATCGGTAAAAATGGTAAAGTAATTTTTTTACCAGTGCGTCTCATAAACTGATAGGATTATACGCGTATAGATTAATTACGCAGATGCAGCGGGATTAATAAAGGAAGTAATGAAAGGAAATATATCCACATTGGCGTAAAGGAAGTTGAGAAACCATTTGTAAAGCAGCACTTTCATTACACCCTCCAGGATTTAAACCCTGACCTAACCGTCACTGAAAAGCCAGACTAGTAATTGAGCTTGGCATTTAGACCATGCTTCACTTGGCATGGATTTAAGATACCTTGTAATAATAACTTTCAATTAAGCTACATCATTGGCCATTAATATATTTTAATGTAACGTTCATTATCTATATAAAAGAACAACTTTAATTGATTTAATTAAAAATACACAAACTCTTTGTTGTTAAACCAGTGTTCAAAGGGTCAGTTTCCTATTGGGGCTCTTTGTTGATGAGGAAGGCCTTGGATCAAATTCCGTTTAGTATAGGTAAGTGTTTTATCTAAATGATTTTTCTCACTCTTTCTTCATGAAAATGTGGAGTCAATTCCCCTAAACTTACTTTATTTATCCATCCCTTCAGATAAATATAGGAATAGCTGTACAGGTAACAAGACGTGTAGCACGATTAAAAAACTACATCATTTCAGGTTTTGTTGACAAGTTAAATATTTGAAAGTGTGCGTGTTTGTCCCAAACTCAAAAATAGAACGATATATTGAAAGAAATGTTTGATTGAAATGTTTTCGTTTTTTTTTTTTGTTTCATAAATACAAGAAAAGATATATTAATATGATATAGCTCATACTTTTTAATAAAAATAACCTAGATTTCATTGTTTGAGAAAAGAAAGAATATACTGTGAAGGGAAATATCAAAATTAATTTAAAGTTAAAACTTATATTGTGAGGAAAAAGAAATATGTATACACACACACACACAAAATGACTATTCAAATATTTTCAGGAAACACTTTATATTATTATTATTATTATTATTATTATTATTATTATTATTATTATTATTATTATTATTATTATTATTAGCACCGCGTCTTACTACCCTTCGGTTATACGCATTTACGCTAATGTGTGATGGTAGGGTGATTGTGAGATGAAATGGAGGACCTACAGTTTAACGTGGGATCCGAACCAGGCGGAGGCTGGCATTACTCCATTCACAAGTTGTGATTAATACACGTCTTGTCAGAGCTGAAGGAAGGGTTTGCAATTGGAAATATCCGTGCCGGGACTGAGGATTGAAACCCGGACCGCCAGAAGAGAAGTCTGACACCTTAACTCTAGACCACCAAGTCACCTAAAATCAATTTATGCATGTATGTTTGTCCTATATATGTATGTATTTATGTCCTATATATGTATGTATGTCATATACATATACATGCATGTCATCTATAAGTATATAGCATTACATGTTGTGGGTCCTATATATGTAAGTATTATATACAGTATGTAAGTCATATACATGTATGTAAGTCATATACATGTATGTCGTCCTATACATGTATGTAAGTCTATATTTGCCTCTCTATACATGTATGTCGATATAGATATGTTGTAAGTCATATACTGATGTCATCTTATATATATGTAGTCACAACATGGTAGTCGGCCTATACATGTATTTAAGTCATTATATGTATGTAGGTCCTGTGTATGTATAGTATACATACATAGAATACCATGAGGTATCTTGCATACATTGTATATACATGTATGCGAATACCCATGTACTCTACCATCACACCAACATCTTTCTTTCCGTGATCCGGAGGAAGAGTGTCCGATAAAGAGACCGAGATCGGGGAGTGGTGTGGTGGGGGCAAAAGGACATCACCCCACACTCGTAATTTGTAGGCCGCCACTTTGACAAAGTGGCACCAACACCCCTACACTCCCCCCTCCCAAACCTATCATTCCTTAGAGAGGATGGGAAGGATCTTGCCAATATGGAGGAGATAAGACACCGCGACCCTTGGGCTGTGTGCTAACATTATCTACTCAGAGCTTTATAAAAAACATATATTACAATGGTTTTTAATGTGAGTATAGTAAGATGTCGCTAACAAATATACCTAAGCCAAGACCACCATAGAGTTTGAAAGATAAGTTTCACACTTCAACGCTAGAAAACACCAGTACACAGAGCAGATAAAACTCTACATCTCCTCAAAGTTGCCTGCTTTTGGAAAACAGATGGAAAGAACAAGATGATTTAACACCTTCGCTTCTCTACTAAATGGCTGTCAGAAATTTCACTACTGTTGGGCTGAACATCAGAAACTTCCATAGTTCTCTGTAGCTAGCTACTTCATAATGTAGAAGGGAAATGTTCCCAAAAAATGGTGAATTCAACTGGTTTTGTCACTTTTTACTTTTGATCTCGTACATTAAAGATCTTCCTGGTGACGTAATTTTTAAATATTTTTTTACTGCTTTGGGTGATTTGTTTTGTTTGGAGTTTGGAATACAGAGTTTTTATCCTGCTCTTGAAGTTGCTCTGTGTGTCTATCCTCGTCAAGTTCGTTTTCAATTTCCAATGCCTGCGGAAATAAATCGAACACAATACAGAATACAGCTCGGATATAATAAGAATTGTAAAATATATCTGCATGCTCTTCAAAAATAAAGATTTTTTTTATAGCAAAGCGCTAGTTTCAGGAAGATACTCGTAAAAATAGCTTCAAATTGAAATATGCTGATGTTGTTGTCAGGAAGAGTATCTGACAGCACAGTCTTTAAAAATATATCACTTTTATTTTAAAATACATCAAGTGAAATTACATATCCAGCGGCATAGGCTTTGACACGAAGAAAAAAAAATCATATGTGTTTTGTCATAGATGAAGCTATCAAAAAATATAATGAAACCTTACCTATGGATAAACCTGGATCATCATTGCCAGAAAGAATGTTTAACTACACGTTCATCTGTTCTAGAAAAATAAGTGAGAATGTATACAACATATTAGTTTCGAAATTTATAGTACTGCTGTAATCGATAGTCTTGCATCCTAATAAAGTTGAATCCGTAGTTTTGTCCTGCATCTATGTGCATAACCTATAATGGAGATATGCAACTTCAAAACGTGTTTACACACCATTGGTTAGTTTTACTCTAAAGATTCGAACAAGAATTAAATTTTTTGTTTGGGAAGATCAGAAGTAGATGACATAAACTATCTAATAAGTCAATTAAATATTCTTAAACGAGCGACATGAGAAGAACAGAAGGCCCTTAATTAATTTCGTCATTATTTATCATCTGCTGAATGTGATATTGCGTGGTTATACGAAATAAATAGCATTTAAGTACTAAGCAAATTGGTAATTTCCTTTAAAAATAAAACTGATACTAAACGTGTACACAAATCAATAAAATATCATAACAAATTAATAATTGAGTTCACGTACTTCTCTAGCTGTTGTTTCAGTGTATGTGCATCGACTTTCTTTTGATTCCGTCCCTGGAAATATAAAGAATATAGGTTCGTACCCGACCCAAGAAAATATTTTGGATGAAGTTCCGCAACATCCCACATCCCACAAACACGGTGTAAAATGCAGTTCTTCAAATTATTTAATTGTTATAGCAGTAGTTTATACCATAGCGTTTTCCAAGCACAGTGAACTGAAAAGTGATGATCTTTGGTGCTGAACACGTTCACACAATGAATCTCTACGCAACATTGTATCATGTTTTACATTTCAATGGTACTCAAGGAACATGTTTCTGAGCTGTTGAGATACAGCTCCAACTAATTTCAACATTGTGTCTGAACTGAATCACAACCGAATCGGCTCAGTTTAGAGTCAGCCTCATAACACTATATCGCAACAATGTATCTTAGTGTGTACTAGTTAAAATTCCTTAAGAGGCATATTTTTTATCAGCAAATAAAATCTTTTTTATTTGTTGGCTTGATATCGTCATGACATATACTCTTAGAACAATGTTCAAAATTATATATCTGGTGGCAAGAAAGGCTAAACCTTTCAATAACCTGCCAAGCTCACTTTTAATGCCAGAATGAAAAGGTTGTATTAATGTAAATAAAAACACATTATTGCAATCCAGCTACTGTATATAATTTAATAAACATTCCAACAATCTGGAACCATCGAGCCAAACTCCGTACTTGTCTAGTTTAACGAGTAGTTGACCAAATTAGCAATATATTTAATGAAGTAATTGCTAGCATTGCATGTCCCAACCACTGTATTCAACCTATAGAGTTTAATATAAATAACATTTACCTACCAACAGTTCCAAACTATCATCCACCCTTAAGGCCCGTTTACACGGTGTTAGTGGACTAATGCAAATTTACTAGTATTAGCTTACTAACATGCTAGCTGTGTTGACACGGTGTTAGTGGACTAATGCAAATTTACTAGTATTAGCTTACTAACATGCTAGTTGTGTTGACACGCATTTTTCACTTGTATTAGTATCGTTTCTAAAAACAAGGCTGAAAATTAAGTGCTAACTGGTCTCTCTATTGGAGCCATTTTTTTTATCACTGCGTCTCATTTCCGTTTGGGTTATTAATACGCATATAATAATTACGCTTATGTGTTAGGAGCTAGGAATGGTTAATTTAGAATAAGATGGGTCGCCAAATAAATTACAATTTTTAAGTAAACGCAATTTATCATAATTAGTTGACCTATATACAAAATTGTTTTATATAGACAACATAAAAAAGTTATTGATTAGTATGTCTACTATTTCTTAATTCCTTAATACATTCAAATATATTTCAGTTGATCCCAAATAATTATTATATTATTTTTCTTGATTTGTTAACGCACTTAGCATACATGGTAAATACATTTAAACTCAATAAGGTCAATAAATTCCAATACAACCAAACTCGGTTGGGCACTTTTTTTAAAATAGACCTAACCCAGGTTTTTCAACCCCGTTTTAAATGTTGGTGTACTAATAATAATATATCTATCTTGTTAAATGCTAGCTAGGCTTAAATATTCTTTAAAAATAATAATTAATTAATTTGTAGATTGGTTTAGATATAAGCTATCTGGTTTGCTATGAGACAATAATATTATGTTGTGTATCTACTCAAGTTGCCAAACCATTACTACAAATTATTTGAAGTGTATGGGTTGAACATAGTTAGTCAAAACTTATAAAGATTGGTTAAAGTGTCAAATACGGAGATTGGAAAGCGTTCCGATGATTTCGCGTGAAAACCGCCGGCCTTACTTGCTGATAACACGTATACTATGTTGCCGGAAATAATCAAGGTACTAAAATGTTGTATTATATTTTGTGATTGTATGTAAAAAAATATTACACATGCCACGTTGATTGTTAGGAAATAATGGTTTGATAAGATTATTTATAACATTTGTTTACCGATATTAAATAATATCTCTCACAAGGTACATTTTCAATATTTATGTAGACCTAACATTTTATTTTGGACACTTATAGAGAATATGTACACTTGATATAACTTTACAATATCCTACGGTGCAATATCCTTCGCATTCTTATCTTTATAAATGCGATACTTAAAATTCCACAAAAATTCATTATTTTTATAACATTCTACAAATAAGTGTCTTCCACACAACAATATTTTAGTTGCCGCCATTTTGAATTGTCTACTTTCATTAGTAAAGTTGGAAGGTGACCAACTTTTTCACTTGCAAATGGACTTGTCTGTTTACACGGTGCAAGTTGTGCGCGCGCAGCCAAATGAAAGTACTTGCATTAGTCAACTAATATCGTGTCAACAGACCTTTAGATCCTGATCCTACACTGTCTCCAGCTTCCGGGGTCTTATCTTATCAACATCTACAAAGTGACAGTTCCAGAGTATCAACCAAACACGAACTTATTTCCTGACTCATAATGACCAAATCTTACTGCGCCAATATTTATAGATCTTTAATTGAAAACCCTTTGTTAAAATTATTATTATTTTTATTATTATTATAATTACATTTTTAATTTCTTTTAAATTTTCTCTTTTCAAGAAATGAAACAAAGATTATTATATTTCAACCTAGTTTCACCAAATCGATACTAACCAAAATAAATGTATGCATTTATTTCTCTGGCTGGAGGGAAGGCACACTAAAACTATCTATATTATCTGTAATAATAAACCAACAATTAAATATTGTCATTAGAGGCCATCGGTGAGTTCTTGACACCTTCAGCTTACGTTAAGTTAAATTAAATTGTAATTCGTGACTTAATATTGATATTCAAAATAATCCGTTTTAAATATCATAGATAAAATTACATGTTATGTTAGATACTAACTTATTACAGAATGTGATGGCAAACACTTATTTACAGTGTGAAACTTCTTTTTTTTTTTTATTCCAATAATGTCTCAGGAATATTTTTTTTTGTGTTTAGAGTATAGTAAATGTGAAAATTCCTCGTAAAAATATAGTTTTTGTATTAGTGTGAACTGTAGATTGTCTAAATCTCATGTGGTAATACTAGCCATTATGTGTGCCTTAGCTAGAAATCATATTTGTTTGGTCTGCTTTGCTGATGACGGGACGATTGGGGTTCTAGTCTTAGTAGGATTTATGAAGTGTGTATTTCCTAAATAGTCTTCCCCCTCTCCCTCCACGTGAATTGGAGTACATTTCATAAATATTCTCTCTTTTTCATTCCTCCCCTACTAACCCATTCGAGTAAAATGCGAATAGTCTGGATAGTTAGTTAAATTCATTGGAAAATAAAACCCATATCTTTTAACATGTAATAAATACGTTCAGAAAATATAAAGTGTTAGGGGGAAGGGTAAGGAAGGGGAATCAAGGAAGGATGTAGTCCCCATCCTACCACACAAACAAAGGCCTACCATCTCACTTGACTCTAGAAAGATACACACACACCTACGTTCATAAGAATTTCCCGACAAATAATACTTATCTTAGTTAACTTAATTAGGGAAACAAGCCAATAGTCCAAGTATTTGTCAACCAGTCTAGCCAATTAGACAAAAAGAACTAAATTTACCACATATACTTGGCAATCCCTTTTGGCGTTAGTACCTTTTGATAAACAATTTTTAAATGATTATATTCAAATTTACTATTATGCATTTTATAAAAGAAAAAGTTTATTATATGTTAACACATATTCAGTCGTTTAGCACACGCTCTTAAATGATACGTCACCGAGAGAGCAAAGTAATGGAACGTTGGAGCACGAATTTGAAAAAAGGAAAAAAAAAAAAAAAAAAAGAGAGGAAGAGAAAGCATTGGGAAGAAAAGAAGAAAAAAAGAGCGCGAGAGGGGGAAAAAAAGTTGGTTAGAAAATAAATCGTACACGAAGCCTTATAGCCATTATTAAAAGCCGGTTGGCTATTGATTATTGGCAGTGCGTTTGCTACGACCGATGGCGGACATATTGGGCACCGGGCTTGGTCTATAAATCCTCCCCGTGCTAAGTAGAAGTAGCCCGGTCATAGTTGGGTGAGTTTGAAACAGCTTGTCACTTTTGATTGCGTCATTTTCCGGGCGCACCCATCCCAGATCATTGTTGGGATTTGAAAAAAGAGGAGGGGAACTGAATAGATTAGATTGAGAGAGGAACTGTGTGATATCACTACATTTCATAGGATGTTTTTTTGATTAGCTTAGGAGTTTTTTTTAAAGATATGTAACTAACGTGTACTTTCTAAGCACATAGTTCAAATAAGCACCCAAATTACAAACTATTAACAATAAAGATGCACTTCGGTGGCCGCCTGGTCTAACAAGCTGCTCTCGCAGTATACCATACTTCCGATGACGGGGAGATCGAGGTTCAAATCTCGGCCGGGTGTACCGAGAGTGGTTAATGTGGGTTCACTTCCTCTGAATATAACCTTCCTAATCCCTAAAACCATTAGCATAGTTAGTAAAAGGGCGTAGGCCTCTAAACCTAATGGCTAGTAAAACACGGCGCTGATAAAAAAAAACTCTAAAGCAGTAGATCTAACAGTACATTCGCAACCGTTGAGCCTACATATGTTACAGTGCTAACCTGATTCCAGGACAAACTAGTTCGGACCAGGCCGAATCGATACATCCTGCCGCTTGTAGGATAAACCGATATAGCCCGATGTTTTTAGGCAGTACTAGTTTTCATTCTTCATAACCCATAAGATGAATCGACCTTGGACAGGTTTCATCATTCACAGTTCGCGCACAAATGTTGTCAGCTAATCTAACCTAGCCTAACTAGACTGACCTAGAACCGGTTTGGCCTAATATCCTATGAGCTAGGCCCAAACTTCAGGATTCACCAATTTGACTAGGCTATACAAGTACATCCTGAGGCTCTTAGGAAGGATCAATTCAGCCTAGTTCAATCTAGTTTGTCCTGGAATCGGTTTTGGACGGTAACATACATGTAGCTAGAGGCTAGACCTGTCTCTGACAGGTGTAATTTAGGAATTTGGGCGTAGTTTCTGTCCTGTTGCTTTGATCTATATTTAGTTTTTTTCATACCAGGAGATAACTTGATTTGTGTCCATGGCTTTGCCAGGCTATCAGAATTTTTTTTTTATGTATCGTATTTTTGTCATAAATATGGTAGTTTCCATAAGTCAGAAATACATATGTAAGCTATGTAGCTCCTACGTATGTATGTAGGTCATATATATATATATATATATATATAGGCCTATGCAGGGGCCATAGGGGTCAAGCCCAACAACATTTCTCCAACTTTTTTAAGATAAAAATATTTATTTTCTTTCTTTTTATTCTATAAATTAAAAAAAACATGAATAAGAAGTGGCACACTATTCTCTATTCTCAATGAATTTATTGGATTCATTATACAGTATTCAAGTCAAGATTATTCATTCCTAGCTACAAACGTCACGTTAGGACTGTACCAGTGCTAGATTGACCGAATATAGAAGCTGAGCAAGTCCAGCTCTTATGAGTCCTCTCAGAGAAGCCACATTTAGTGTGAGATGTTGTCAAGGTCAATCTCCCTACCATTCCGGTGCGAGTTACAGGGGCTAGCCTGAGTAGGCCCGCTAAACGATAGAGGTGGTCTATTTTTTTTTCTGTATTTTATTATGTGCTAAGACCCATGAAGTAGAATTACGCGTGAAAATGCTTAGTTAAAATGACTAAAGTAGATTCTTTATTTTAAAAAAAAAACTCCATTTTCTTCATTAAACCTGGAAATTAAATGGCTAGGAGGACATAACCCTATTGACTTTACACTTATGGAGATGGATAGCAAGAAAAAAAGAACGTTTTCTAAAGCTTTGTTTGGTATAATGTTGTCTGTGAATGAAGAAAAACAGAGATTATTAGAGTTTTATTGTTTATTTGGTGGTGAGGGGTTGTGAACAACGGTAGGCTGTAAATATCTTAACATTTAAGTGAAAGAATCAAATACGTGAAGCGATTATTTATGCTTTTTAGGGAGGAATTCTCCATCTAGATATCATATTCTGAAAATTGAAAAATGATACCTGAACACGGGAATCGAACCCAGGACCTTTGGCTTAGTACCTCTACCCACTGAGCTTTCCAGGAATCGTCCTGTGCCCAGGGTCATTCTTCACTCATATTTTGAGGCAGAGTCTATGATGGACGTGCGGAAATCGGAGGCTACAAATGTATGATCTTTTTATTAAGATCACACATCTGTATCCGACGATTTCCGCAAGTCACATGATCTTGGTGGGCTGAATTCAGCCTTGGGCCACTGCCATGCAAACAAATTAAGTTTTAATATTTTGGGAGGTAACTTCAACATTTAAGTAATCAACGTGCCAAGTTTTAGGTTTTTATCTTATTGTAAAGTTTGAGGAAAACTCTGGACAGTCAAACAGACATCACATGACTTTTATTAAATAGATAAATTAGATAGAAAGGCAAAATCGTATATTAAAAATTAGTATTTTAGTCTGCACAGATAAGAATATAATGAGAGTTGCTTTATACCTATGGTCGTCGCGTGGTATAGTGTGTATACTGGCTTGGAAGGTAATATTTTCAAAATTTGGTCTAGTGTCAATATAAAAATATAACTTTTTTGATTAGTACCGCGTATTACTACACGTTCACGCTATACGCGTATAGTTATACTAATGTTTTAGGTATGTAGAAGGTTGAACTTTAGAGCAAGTGTACCCGAATTTTCGTGGAGGGAGAGTGGAAAACTATTCAGGGGTTGGAAACTTATCTCAGCCAACTAGGGTTCAAACCCCGATCTCTCAGTCATTGGAGGTCCAGTCTAATGCGAGAATGTCGAGAGTATCTTTCACCCTGGGGTATGCAGAGACATCTTAGGGGGTGTTTAAAATGTAAAAACTACTTATATAAATATATATAATAATAAATATGTATGACTTAACTTATGCACCAACATCTTTGGAGTTAAAAAGTTGAAGAGCAATTATATCTGGGGGTACATGAAATGAAAAGTTTATATGCCACTACCTTAGATCAGTCGACCACAGAATCAGTTAAATATAGAGATACCAAATGATATATTTATAATTTAGGAGAACATCGTTCGACTCCTATTGATTCCATTACTATGTTTTCTATACTCTTCTCAAATATATGGGCTCATTTAACTATACATTCAATATGACTAGGGCTCATAAGGTCTATAGGTAGATAGAGATCATGGGCACATAGTATATTTTCCAACTGTTAAAAAGATATTAAAAATAGTTCCATATTCATATTCAAAAACCTGTTATTACACATACAGGCTATTCATATATTTACACTAATACTGTAGGGATTAAGGAGATAGAATTTAGAGGCAATGTAACTGTATTTGCGCGGAGGGAGATTAATAAACTATAAAAGATAAAACACCTCATTATACCCGAATTGTATTAGAGCTCCATTCCTCCCATTAACGGAAAAACCAGATTAGTCAAGACAGACACCATTGGGTCAAAAAAAAATAGGGGCAAATAAAGAAAAACATAGATTGGGAATATCTTAAGAGTCTATTCCATATATATATATATGTGTGTGTGTGTGTATGTGTAGACCAATGAAATACGTCACACCGCGGTGCGCTTACTTTAATTTTAGAGAAGAATAAGCTGGCTTAGAGAAAATGCATCCCAGTTTGCGTGCAAAGAGGTTAATAAAACAACAGTGAAAATAAAATATTGTATATAAACTTGTAGTGCCTAATACTGGGCTTCCAACCCCATCCCTTTGACTAAATTTGTGAAAGTTTAGTATAAATATAGCCTTAGACCACATGTCCATCGCAGGGGCTAAAATTTAAACTAACCATAAGGTGACAAGAGATTTGGCAATCAGGTACCAAACCAAATTTCCTATCTTGTATTAGAGAAAGTTATTGAGATTAAAAGGAATTCTCGCGGAGTTAAAAAAAACTAATTATGAAACAATTGCAACATAAATTAGCTTCTTCGCTTTATATAGATAAGAAAGTAAATTTTGAGAAATTTTAGTTTGCGATCTATTGGTCAAAGTTCCTGGCTACAGATCCAGTTGTCCTAAGTTCGATCCACGGTGCTTCCAGATTATTCTATGAATCAGTGGGCCTGAACGGGTCAAACTCAGCCTCTTGAGGACAAATGAAGACATACTTGAATGGAATGGTGGCAGCTCTAGTCTAGAAAACTGAGGATAGTGGTCTGGGGATCCTTGTGCAAGCTACATGATATCCTCTATCCTTATAAGTTGGTTGTTCGGTCGGTAAAACTCGATTGCCGACTGACGCCATGGAATGTTTTTATTACCTTTATTACCCACATAAGTGGATATGTGTACAAAGATGTCAGTATTGTATCGTTTGGTTTGTCAGTGACCACGTAATTGAGGCTTGAATCCCAGCTAGTGGAAACAAGGTGGTTTTTTTCCTAAACAGTGCATGAGAAGATTTTAATATCCTCTTAATTTAATCTAGCATTCCATTACCCAATTAAGTAAATAGGTGGATAGTTCAGATGTGTAATAAAAGGAAGTGTACAAAATAGAGTAGATAATTTTGTTATGATAATGTATGGTTTTATCTTATACGTAAAATACTTTACTCTCTAACATTAAAAAACAAATTTAGGTAATAATCTAACCAGGCAATGAATCTCCATATGAGGACTAGATATACCAAAACAAAAATATATCTCTAGTGTTTAGAATAAATACCTTTAATCTTAAAACTCATTCATCAAAGAATTTGAAAACTAGTCTTTTTTTTAAATCGGATTAAATCAGAAGTTTTAATGGAATTTTTACCAATGTATTAGATATAAATCTTTCCTCTGTAAACTTTTATAAGGTAAAAAAAAAAAGTATTGGGAAATGTATAGCGGCTTTAAAACCAGGCGGATCGAAATAAACAAATTCGCATAAGAAAATATAAATGTTTCACGTAGAGAAAAAAAAAAGATATTGGTAAGTATTTTCATCCATTGATTTATAATAGTAAAAGAGATAAATCTGTGAGTGTTTCCATTTCTTCTTTTACCCTTTTCAAATGTATTTCAACGAAATGATTAAATGTCAGCCGGTCTGAACTGTCGTACACAAAGACATCAATCAAACAGAGAGTTTTTCGAGATCGTTGAATAAAATGTATCTGTCCTCGCGTTCGTCTCTCTGTGGGAATCTAACGTTTTAAAATGTTTCCTCTAGCGCTGCCACCTTGGAAACCGATCCTAGTGGCGTGGGGAGGATATATTCAGATGGAAGTAGGTGGAGGCATGACAACCGATCCTAGTGGCGTGGGTAGGATATATTGTGAAGGGGGTAGGTGGAGGCATGACAACCGATCCTAGTGGCGTGGTGAGGTTATATAGGGAAGGGGGTAGGTGGAGGCATGACAACCGATCCTAGTGGCATGGGGAGGATATATTCAGATGGAGGTAGGTGGAGGCATGACAACCGATCCTAGTGGCATGGGGAGGATATATTCAGATGGAGGTAGGTGGAGGCATGACAACTGATCTTAGTGGCGTGGGGAGGATATATTGTGAAGGGGGTAGGTGGAGGCATGACAACCGATCTTAGTGGCGTGGGGAGGATATATTGTGAAGGGGGTAGGTGGAGGCATGACAACCGATCTTAGTGGCGTGGGTAGGATATATTGTGAAGGGGGTAGGTGGAGGCATGACAATCGATCCTAGTGGCGTGGGGAGGATATATTCAGATGGAGGTAGGTGGAGGCATGACAACCGATCCTAGTGGCGTGGGTAGGATATATTGTGAAGGGGGTAGGTGGAGCCATGACAACCGATCCTAGTGGCGTGGTGAGGATATATTCAGATGGAGGTAGGTGGAGGCATGACAACCGATCCTAGTGGCGTGGGTAGGATATATTGTGAAGGGGGTAGGTGGAGGCATGACAACCGATCCTAGTGGCGTGGTGAGGATATATTCAGATGGAGGTAGGTGGAGGAATGACAGCCGATCCTAATGGCATGGGTAGGATATATTCAGATGGAGGTAGGTGGAGGCATGACAACCGATCCTAGTGGCGTGGGAGGATATATTCAGATGGAGGTAGGTGGAGGCATAACAACCGATCCTAGTGGCATGGGTATGATATATTGGGAAGGGGTAGGTGGAGGCATGACAACTTGTCCCAGTGGCGTGGAAAGGACATATTCTGGGAGTAGTTGGGGTATGGCAACCAATACCAGTGGCGTGAATAGGACATATTCTGGGAGTATTTGGGGGTATGGCAACCAATACCAGTGGCGTGGATAGGACATATTCTGGGCGTAGTTAGGGGTATGGCAACCAATACCAGTGGAGTGGACAGGATATATTCTGGGAGTAGTTGGGGGTATGGCAACCAATACCAGTGGTGTGGATAGGATATATTCTAGGAGACAGAGGTAAAGGAGGATCTAAACCAATTTCAGTGGTGTGGCTAGGCTATTTACTGGGGAGTGTTTTGTAAAATATATTGAAGATAGAGTTGTTAATTAAAGCTAGGATCTTAGCTACCAGATCCCTCTTTGATTCAATGAGTTTTCTGTGGGAAGCAAATTAATAACATGTACCATTGATAAAATGAGTAATTACAGTAATTCAAATAATATATTAAAGCTTATTTTTGTATCTTAACTAGTGAGATCGAATAAGTATAAAGTGATTGAAAAGAATTACAAACCATTCCTTATACTCAACCAGAATTCCAACCACCATACCCCTGGGTGATCCTTAAGGTTGAGAGAATTTATTTTAATTGGTTCACCCATCTCACCCTCTCACTTCCACACATTCAGTCATAAGAAGGGGTCTGTGTGTGTAAAACCTATTAGGAGGTATACCCTCAGAAATGTGGAATCACATTTTAAACTTTAAATTGTCCTTAAATAATATATAAATATTTCTTATTTCAAAATATCGTTTAGCCCAATTCTAAGTTTAAAATTTCCAAAAGTGATACCATAAATAACCGTGCATTTGGATCTAAATAAATTTAAAAATAAATGTGAAAATGTTTATTTTGATTTTCACAAACGTCTTGCACAAATTGCCTCAGTTCTGTGAATAAGGTTTAAGGTCTAGGAAGCTATTCCAGCCTTCCTGAAACAATTTGTTTTTATGTACACAATATTTAGAATTCGTTTAGGGGTTTTGTTGAAGACAAGAGATTTTATTTCTTAAAGAAATACCGCAATGTGTGTATTTTATGTTTATCTGTACCCTAGGCTTGTAACTGTAAGTGGCCACACCTTGTAACACAATTTTTTTTTGTATGTGTGAACAAGAATTAAACATATTATATTTCGGAACGTTAATTTAGTTGCTTGGATGTTGGCTGATACAAGTTGTAGAGTAATAAGCTCAACTTGTTGATTTTTTTCATTTTGGTCGAATATTACGGTCAATGCAAATACTTTTAGTAGGTAATTATTTATTAATTATACACATATACGTGCGGGTAAAACTCACACCTACACATGAAAAACACTTTCAGTAAAATGCCATAAATTATTTATGCGGATAGCATACACACACCCGTATTCGAAACAATAAGCTTATTGACAAATTTTATCTCATAATACCTTAACGTCAATATTGGATGTGAAACTTGCTACTAGTAGTTATATTCTTCAACACATTATACACTACACTCTTAATTTGTGTATTTATATGTGTGAGTCACACTTGTGGCTAAGGGCTTGGCCAAACTGACGAGTCAGCGAGTGAGCGAGTGAGCGAGTGAGCGCGTGAGCGAGTGAGCGAGTGAGCGCGTGATTAGCAGATAGCTCTCGATAGTTGTTGACGAGAAGGCAAAGGTTTGAATCTTGGTGCAGTGAACTGCTTGTGGTTTTTGACAAGTGATTTATTGTTGTGGTTTTCCCATTCTCTCCACGCTAATGGTGATTCTTATTTATAAAGGCCTACTTTAATTATAATTTTGAAGCATTTTATCATATCAGCTTTACATATATATATATATATAGTTTATGGTCTTACTAATTAGATTAGGCCGCTAGTAGCAAGTGTGCTAAACCTATCAATAATTATAAAAAAAAAGGTCAAATATCATGTAAAATTGAGAAGTTTTCCTAGCACTCAATGAACCAACATACAATAATATTGCCCAGCGCCTGTAAGCTAGACTGTTCCGGTTCAAGCGCGTCGCTCGGACCGCTTGCTCGCGCGCTCCAGTTTGGCCACCTCTCATTACAACTAATGTGCTATATTTAATTTTTAGTCGCTCGCCCAGTCTGGCCATAAACTACCTGTTATATTATTTACAACATCATAGGTTATTGCATTTATGTGTGTATTAATATCAGTATGAGACTCACTAGCTGCTAGCAGTTCTGTTATTCACCGCAGCATACGCTACTCTCTTTATTTGTGTATTTATATCAGTATGAATCACACTAGTTGCTAGCAATTCTACTGTATCGCATACCACATCATATTATTATTTAGCACCGCGTCTTACTACCCGTTCGGGTTATACGCTTAAGTACTAATTACGCTAATGGATTAGGAATTGGGAAGGTTGAATTTATAGGAAGTGAACCCGCATTTGCGTGGAGGGAGAGTGGAAAATCATTTAGGAAAAACCAACTCAGTTCACCCGACCGAGATTCGAGCCTCGATCTCCCCGTCCTCGGCCACATCATATGCTACTGTCTTTATTTGTTTATATAGGAAGTGGAATTGTATCAATTTGGAATAGTTACCATTCCAGTATTTCTCAAACAAGCGACCTTAGTGAAAAATTGGAACTGTACCCACTGGAATTAAACCAACTAAAATTAGAATTCTAAGCTTTAGGAATGGTAATCATTCCAGTAATTCTTAAACAAGCGACTTTATTTAAAAATCGAAATTGTACCCACTGGAATTATAAATATTAAACTCGGAAGTGTAACCATTTGAAATGGTAACCATCCCATTATTTTTTGAACAAGCAACCTTAGTAAAAAATTAGAATTATATCCACTGAAATTATGTCCACAAAAATAGGAATTGTACCCATTTGGAATGGTATTCATTCCAGTATTTTTCAAATAAGCGACCTAATAAAATAATGGGAACTATACCCATTAAAATCGGAATTGTATCCATTTGGAATGATATCCATTCCAGTATTTCTGAAATAAGCAAACCTAATAATAAACTTGAATTATACCCACAAATGTTTGATCTTAAGTTTTAATTCTTATGATAAAGGTGACAAGAAACTTTTATCTTATTATTAGTCCACAAAGTTACTAACAGAGGGTAGACAATAATTGTAATTGAGTGATTGATTGTTTATCTATTCTGTTGTTTACAAAAAGAGCACAGGCTGATATCCATAAGGTTAATAATTAACATTTAGTAAAGTAAAAAATCCAACATTTTACCATAGTCAGTAGCTTTTCTGCCCACTGAGCTGAGGGTTTCGGGTCCAATTCCTGGCATGGCTGAAAAATTTATCACTGGGGAAATATGGGTTTATCTTTTCACATTAATAAATTAACGGCCGGGGATTGGATGTTGTGCCTGGCCTAGTCTTAAGTTATATTATAAGGCATATGAAGCTACGACAGGCCTAGCGAGCCGGTGATGGAAAAATATATTATTTGAATTAAAAAAAGACCCAGACCATAGACTGAAAACAATAAATGGATGTAAATGTAATTTTAGTAAACAAAAATCAAATACATAGCTTATAAATTAATTCCCTGCCTTCATTTGGCCATATTATTTTAGGGGCTCATCCTAATAATTGCAATTTCAATTTATCTAATTACAGTGCTGGCCAACCAGCGGCCAGTAGTGCTGACCTTGTAATTTTATAGTTGAATATTATCAAAGTTAGCTGCGTAGAAATTAAAAATTTTACTGTTTTTTTTTTATAAATCTAACGCTTCCTTTTTTTTCTTACCAAAATATACATATTAGTGTTATTTTTGTAACTAAAAATGTCTTTACTCTTGATATTATTAGATATTCTACCAAACAGTCCCTGTTTCTTTATTGAGTAATGTTCAAAAGTAGTTGTATAAGCTTTGGTCGCGTTGACTTTTGGGAACGGTTACACACCTATGACGAGTACAGATAGGTAGGTGTAAGTGAGGATCAGATGGAACATAAAGCGACGCGAACACCTTTTCAATCCTTTCTGTTCTCATTTTAAGGATGGCGGGAACAAATTTTGCTTTTGATCATTTCGTAGTCTGTTCATTGATAGATCAAATTCATTGCGGCCACATACAAAATATGGTACGGTTATATTACTAAAAAAAGGGGTTTGGGATGTGGCAGGTTAAGCCTAATCAAGAAACTCTCATACAGATTCACTTGTATTAAGGATATATAGTTATCTCTGATTAACTCGCACTTGTTCCGCTTGAATGTGATATGGGTGAATTTTTAAAAAAAGTAATTTAATGCCATTGACAAAGCTGAAAACTTATCACTAAGAAATATATTCTGGCTACCCTTCAATAGGGATAGTGACAAAATATTTAGAAAGCATAATCATTTTAAAAATTATTACAAAAAAATTTCGTTTGATACGGTTGTATCAATGAAAAAATTAATTATCTTGAAACTTAGAGATAATTTTACTTTATAATAGACTATAGCTCCCTTGATTCTATATAAATCATAGGGAGTTGCAGTTGTCACTTCTGATAGATATTATCATCAACTTATTAAATAAAACAAATAATATAGTAAAAGGTTATATTTGTTGATGGTAAACTAATATCTAAATTGGTATTGTAAATGTTGTGAAGTCACTAAAAAAATATATGTTACAGGTTGCAGTAGTTAGATGTTGGTCCTATTTGATTAGTAACTTACTTTTCCCGCACATTAGTAACATTAAACTCGCAACGGTGGTCGCATGTGCTTCGATGGTAGAATGGTCTAAGGCTTCACACTCGTAATGGACCGTAGTGGCAATGATGGGTATCTCGGGGTGTTAATACCTTCCAGGTGTACTGAGGATGTTTTTTCTAAATGGTTTTCCACTCTCCATCTTTGAAAATACGCGTATACTTCCTCTAAATTCACCTTCCTTATCTCTAATACAATAGAGTAGCCATAAGCTGGATTAGTAGTGAGACACTCCAGAAATGTTATTTTTCCAACTTTTGACACGATTTATGAATAGTCTAGCATTAATCTAATGATATTATTTCCCTCCTCCCGACAAACATGACTGTCAAATATTTTATATATTATCTATTAATCGTAATTATATTTTATTTCTCCCGAAATAATTACTATATCATCTTAAAAGCACAGTTTATTTAATCATATGATTTGCCTAGTAATGGCACACTTGTCTATGTAATTAGTATTAGGAACTTAAAATAGGAAGCAGTTGATTAGAAATTTTTGGTCATATTATGTTTTCTGGTAAAATAAGTGAAAATTTAAACGCAATAAACTCATTAAATGAATCGATGAAGATTATTTTTATATACTTTTTTAAAATATTTTCAATTAACTTTTATTTTTCCGTACAGCTAAAACATGACCTTTTAAAATATTTATATGGTTGTGTTAGAGCTTGTTTATTTTAGTTTAAACCAATAATCCATTTATTTTCACATTCGTTTGTTTTAATCAAAGTTGGCTGTTGTTTTTATGTGTAGTTAATTGAATAAAATTTTCAGGATTTGTATATTAAAAATAAAATGAAATATGAGCGTATTTAAATTTAATCATCATGAAATATCGTCATTCAAATTTGAAATGTTTTATTTTAATTTACGGTTCACGAGTATATACTGTTATTTTTAAAGGTTTATTATTATTATTATTATTATTATTATTACTGTATTATCATTATCATCAAATACTGATATCTCATCTATTAATATAACTAATAAATATTTAAAACTCGCGTATCATTATTGATATTAAATATTCAAATCATATTTATTATTGCACTTAATTATGTATCGTAATCTCGTTTAAAAGGTTTGCTATTTGTATTTTAATAGATTAAAATGTTATTAATGCTTATTGATTTTTAAATTACTATCAATTCTATTATTATAAAATATTTTTATGGATTTATACAAAACATGGTTTGAGATATATAATAGAAAAATAATCTAATTAGTCTACTCTAAAAAAATTCACATTACAACAAAGTGTCACAATGCAAGTGGTACAATAAAGAGCACATAGATTCAAGTGATTTAATAGCTCTGATAGACACTGGTTTGATTCTCGGTTGTCGCAAGTTTGGTTATAAACTAGGTAGGCTAATTTGGTAGAGAAGAGGTTGGTTGGTTAGAGAAAGCTCACCAGCATTAGGTCGGTGAGAGTATGGGAATGACAAACTGAGAGTTATGTGTGGGAAACCATCTTATCCGGATTAAAAATCTGACCTCCCTTTGCCAACATAAGTCATGGGAAGTTAGGGTCAAACACTATATACCCCTCAAACTTACCTTCTTATGTTCAAAAGTAATATTAAAATTTTATTTATAAACATTGAAACTAATTTAATGTCTGAACACAGGATAAAAAATCTCTTAAAAATTAGAAAAAAATATTTACCTGTTTAAATCTACTTACCCTAGACTTTATCAAACATATATTAACTCAACTTATCTTGACCTAACCAACCCAAACCAAATTAAGTACCTATACATAATCTATCTTATAAAATTAAACAATGTCAATATTTAGTCAATATTTCCGTATCTAATTAATCTATCTAATTAACTAATGAAAAATCTACTATGGAGAGTTACCTTCAGTACAACTGGTAGAAATTCAAACCCTTAATTACCCAACACCTACAAATCAGATTGTATGAGCTTGGTGTTAAATCCGCGTGCCCACCGATGCGAATGAAATATTTATCGAAGTTATATATACCCTATATTATTAAATGAGATTAAGGAAGGTTATTCTCCGATATTTTAGTTCAGTCGGTAGCGTGTATGACTATTGATCATAGATTCCCCGGTTCAATTCTCAGCATGACCGGGATGTTTGATCATTAGCTAAATTGGGTTTTTCTCTTCTCGCAGTGATGAATTAACGACGGGGGACAGGATGTTATATTGTTCTAGATTTAATTTAGTGTATAAGTTTTGTGCTGATATTATCAGTCGGCTCAGAAAGTTCAAGTTAAATGAAAAATGTTAACAGGAGATTAGGAGGAGTGGCTAAATAAACTGCGCCAGCCTTCATTTCTGGGAGAGATGAAAATGATTGTATGAGGAAAAACAACCCTCTGCCATGGGCAGTCAACTACAATATTTTTGAAGGGTTGGTATCCGGGGATTTGCTGTTCCGGGGTTGGAGGGGTTCCTTTGTTTAAATATCAAGTTACATTTCAATCGATAGAATCATAGGGATGCTGAGAATTGCGAAGTACAGAAGAGGGAATAACGGAATAAATTAAATCAATTTGTTGTGGAACTTTTTAAATGGATTTATTATTTCAATATTATTCAAAGTCCACGTTTTACACTCACATTAATTTATGACAATGCATGTAAACGTTTAATAATTTAAAATAATAGTTTTGTTACTGATTAATATTAAAAATATTAAAGTTATTACTCATAAAATTAATGTGAATAATTTTTAAATAGACATAATTTTTATTATATAATCCACATTGGTGGTCACATTTTCTGGGGTATCAGCCCCCTCAATAGATTTGATTAGTGATTAACGGGTAAGTTCAGGTTTGAATCTCAACCTTGTGCATTAGTTTTTATTCACACGTGATTGTTCATTGTGTTTCTACCATTTTCTATAAAAATGTAGAATATAAAAATTCATGTTACTTCATAATATTGCTAACTGCATACTGCATAAAAAATTTAAAATAAGATCTTTTTTAATAAATGAGTTTACATTCAATTTAAAAAATTCATATTTTAAACTCATTATTACTATAGTCCCTATCAAGAGTGAGAGACAAACTTAATATCACATGACTCGAGGTGAATGCATTAGAGTAGTCTTAGTAATTTCTGTAACTGTCAGCTAGTGTCCTACCCACTAGAATTATTATAAAATACTATTAGTTTAAGTCCTAGATTGCTAATTTTGGAGTCGTGTGCTGATAAAGTATGTGTATTTAGAGTTTATACGTTAAGACGTATCTTAATTTATCTTTTTAGATACAAAATTAATTTCTAGTAGTTAATAAAGAATCCCCGTTTTAAGTTTTATCACCTTCTTGTTAAAACAGAATCGAACTGTTAAAGTACAGTTTAACCTAATAAAATTTAAGTAATTAAATGAGGCTCAAGGGACCTAATCGGGTTGGATCGATATAGACTTGTTCAAAACGGCTTTAATTACGCTCTTTTCAATTATTCCTAATCGATCTGTTTGGAAGCCATCCAAAGCAACCTGCGGCCAGATTAAGGCACGACCCGTTTCATTGCAATTTCTAATAGTAGGTTGGAATGTCGTTTGATAAAAATGTGGGCCTCTTCCAATTAAATTATATACTTTATATGAGCTCCCTTTCGCTAAGGGCCCAATAAAACCCTTGAATTAATCCATACCCTTGTACTATTTCTAACGTTAGCATGGAAGCATATTATTGAAAATATAGACTTGTTTATTACCTGTTCATGCTATACAATGATGTACTAATTACGCTAATTTGCTAGGAGTTTGTAATGTTGAATTTAGAGAAAGTAAACCTAAATTTGCGTGGAAGGAGAGTGAAAAACTATTTATAAAAAGCCACCCTTACTACACCCTGATGGGATTAGAGATGTTAACCCCGATCTTCCCCATCATCAATAGTCCAGTCTATTAAAAGAGCGATGAACTAGAACAGTCGACCACTGAAGGGAGTTAAATAAATTAGTCATAGGGCCTATATGTTTTCTGTTTGTTAGGTCACAGAAAACCACAAATGCTTATCATGCCTAGGTTATATGCATTGCCGGTAGCACACACATGTTTGAATATATATATATATATTTTATATTTAGCAATGATTCTTACCACCCGCTTGGATTTTACGCATATGTATTCTACTAGCTACACTAAATAATAATACTTAGCACCACGCCTTACTACCCGTTCGGGTTATACACTTAAGTACTAATACGCTCATGGATTAGGAATTAGAAAGGTTGAATATAGAGGAAGTGAACCAGCATTTGCGTGGAGGGAGAATGGAGAACTATTTAGGAAACACCACCCCCAGTTCACATGAGCGAAATTCGAACCTTGATCTTCCCGTCCTCGGCAGTCAATCTCAACACGAAACCAGTGCATTAGCTAACTACGCCACCGAGGCGGGTAGCTACACTAAAGTGCTAGGTTGGATTTGAGGGAAGTGTACACAAATTTGCCAGGAGGAAGAAAGAAAAAATAATTTAGGAAAAATAACCTTCCTACACCTGACCAGAAATATAACCTCGTTCTATTCGTCATCAATAGTCTAGTCTATCGCAAGTGTGTTGCCTTAGACTATACGGCCACCAATGTGGGCCTTATAAATCTTGATAAACTATTATTTATACAAGTACACCTGTCCATTCAAAATTTGCCAATTTTAGATAAAACGAAGAATAAAAGAATACCGCAAACTTTTTTAAGCTCCGTGCTAAGTAAGTACCGATGTAAAAACAGATTATTCATATTCCACGACCAAAGTTGTTTGAGCGTGTGTTCCTTATTTCCCCCGAATACCGGGCAAGATTGGTGGCACGTAGTAAGATTAGAACAATTATTCTCTTTGATAAGCGTAGAGCTATGTTGCCTACGTGAGTCGCTACAAAGGCGTAGCGTGCACAGTTGTTGCTTAGATATACGTATTTATGCTCTGAGACAGTCATTCGCAAATAAAACTTAGCACACAAATATAGTATTACTCAAATTGAAAAATAACACCTGGGCACAGGAATCGAACCTGAAACCTTTGGCTTAGTACGCTCAATTCCTGTGTCCAGTGCTATTTTTTAGTTTAAAGAACATTATATTTAGATGCGGCTATAGGCCTGAACGTATATACAAAACAATCATTTTAGCGGTCTTTCTATATGGCTGCGAAACGTAGTATAATATCTTACATAATGAAAAGAGATGTATTGTGTCCGAAAATAAGGTGCTTAGGAAGATATTTGGTCCTAAAAGAAATAAGGTTACTTGGAAGTGGAGGAGGTTATATAGTGATGAGTTACATACTTTGTACTTATCAAACGACATTGTTATGATAGTCAAGTTTCGTAAATAGCGATGGTCAGAACATGCAGTGCAAATGGGAGAATCTAGAGCCGTGATCACGATATTGACTCATTGACTAGCAACCCTATGGAAAGAGACTATTAGGAAAACCTAGACACAGATGGGTGTATGATAATATAATTGACCTGAAAGAGATGGGGTGTGATAAGGTGGACTGGATATAATTAACTCAATATAGGGATAGGTGGCGTACATATGTAAGTGCGGCAATGAACTTTCGAGTTCCTATTGTCATAGAGTTAGTAAGTTTAGCCATATTTAACAGCTATAATAGCTTGACTATTTTTCTCAACAAAAACACAATGAATACTAGTCCAATTCTGTGGCCGACTCCCTATCGCAATAGACAGGAATTCCAATGACGTGAAGAATGGGGCTAGATTTCCAATAGGGTGTATGAAGGTGATTTTCCATAAATGGTTTTATACTCTCTTAAGTTCTCTCTCTCTCCGCAAAAAAACAAAACAAAAACGGTTGAGCTTCCTTATTCAACCTTCCTCATTTCCAACAACTGCGACTGGGTGTTTTGTTTTATCCTAGAATAAAATTTGTATGTAACCTGTGCGATAACTATTTAATAATGTGTGCGTAAGATAATCCAACTAAAACTAATATTTAATTCCCTTTTATAGTTTTACAGTAGCCTATTGATAAAAATTACATCAAGACACTAAAAATGCTAATATTTAGCTAGGCTACTTAAATGAACCCTTACACAAAATACTGAAAGTTTAGGCCTAACCAGAAGATCATCAAAGTACGAGAGATTTTTTGGCTTTGATTTAAATTTTAATCTTAATTCTATTTTTTTGTGAACCGCGTCTTACTACCTGTTCGGTTTATACACCTATGTACTAAGTGTATTTAGACTAATGTTTTATGGATTAGGAAGGCTTTTAATTGAGAGGGAGGTGCACCAGCATTTGTGTGAAATGAGAGTGGAAAACTATTTATGAAAAACTTCACTGAGTACACCCGACCAGGATCTAACACCGATATCCCCATCTTCGACAGTCTAGTCCAACACGAGATTATCGCGGGTAAATTATATTGTTCATTGCTTCGATTTTCCTTATCGACTTACAGCTAAGTCAGTGTATTTTTTTTTATTACATTAATTTTAAGTTTTTATTTTAGTGTATGACTCAAATTGCTATTTTTATGTCTACGTTTCTATTAACGTAAACAATTACATTCACACACACCCTCTCTGGAATAGAAGCAGAGGATTCCTTGACCTCTAGTTGACCTCTCTAACCATCTTGGGCCAGTCTCATAATAGCCCACTCCATTCTAATTTAGGTGGTGTCGTCTTTTGTTTAGTATAGAGATGCACTTGAGGCGTATTAAGTCTGACTATGAAACTGAACCTTATTCACGAAATATGAGCTCTGAATACTTCATTGAAAGCAGGAGTATCTCTAAATTTATACACCCCCTGTTCTAAACTGTATCTCAAATTACATTTTAGGGTAATTTTAATTCATATTTACCTGGCGTAGATGATATATTATTATATAATCTGGATTCAGCCAATCCACATTTGACATGAAGTACTTTTTATTAGTTCACTGGGATATTTGTTAACTCTCGAGACAAGACTATATGACCCTAAGCAAACTGAATATTTTTCCGGAGAAAATCTTCAATTTCAATTGAACAAATGCAATCAAAGTATCCCAAAATTTAAAATGTAACTTAAATACTTCATGGTGTTAGCTATACTAACCAAGCGGGAATCATTTGGTGGCGAAGACGGTGCTAAATTCTGCATTTAGAGGGCGTCATGTGGTCAGCACAACAAAACCTTGGGTCGTAAATATCAGTTTTCTAGATCAGAGACACCATTTTTTTCATTCAAGTAGCTCCTTATTTGTCCTCACGAGGCCGAGTTGACCCCGTTACAGACCTGATGCTTCACATCGAGCTCAGGACCTCTGGATCTATTAACATTAGCAAAGGAGCTCTATTACATCAGTAACAGAGATTCAGTTTTCTTCTTACACTAAAGCTACAGTGATTGGTGGTTGAACTTGTCACTAACCTCTGGGTTCTCCCGTTGACCAGATATGATAGCTAAATATTCTAATAAAGCCTTTTAACCCTTGTAATTCAATGAATTGAAATTTTCTTATTTAAAACATAATGGAAAATTTTCATTTCTACATTAATATATACGTAGATATAAACCCGACCCATGCTGAGTAGACCTTTCTAATCAAAAAGTGCATAGTTAGAGTCGTCTTTTTTCTAAAAAAAATAAATTTGAAAGCAGTGTTAGTCTAGAATTTCTCTTCTCCCTCCATACTTGAAGATGTGAGACGGAGATTTTCAATTATTATTTTGTTTATTAATTTCAAAGGATTAATTGTATAGTATAAACGGTAGTAATAATTAGTGGTAATGATAGTAGTAGTAGTATTAGTAGTAGAACTCACCAAACCTATCTCCAACTAAACAACGGGGTCATTTTAATTGGAAGCGATGGCCCCATGCCGATGACCCGGCGCATCGTGACGTGCCCTCGTCATGTAGAGACCTTGACCCAGGTCACGGATAGAGCATCAAGATAGGGACTCCATGGATCGATCAATTCGACCCCAGCAGTAATTTATTTTCCTGGTGAGCAAAGCTCTGACAGTTTGACACGGGTTTATCAAATAATCTAAACAAGTGAGGCGTGATTGCTATAATGAAGGATTGTTAGGAAGACACGTTTAATCAGCGTAATTAGTGTCACTTTATATGCTTGGTTTTTGTTGGGGTTTTTTTAGTTGTTGATTTTTTAGGTTTTGTAAATGTTAATGTTTTGTTGTTTTCTTTTTTCGGCTTTAACTATTGAAGTCCACGTACATTATTTTTCTTATCACAAAGTTATATAAGAAAAGGCAAACTCTATACTTTATATAGTAGGATTATGATAGAAAGAACCTTTTAGAAAGAAGCTTTTTGCTTTAAACAACGTAGCATGTGAATTATTTGTTAATGTATTTCTATAAGACTTAATACCATCATTCAAGCGTCAATTATTGAAGATCACGTGATTTGAGGTATTAAACAGACACATAGAAAAGCGACATAGCAAAAACAACTTTTTAGGGTTAACGGGGTCATGAAACGTCGACATCCATCAACATCTCGGGTTAGATTTTTTTACGGTCTCAATACTTAACCTTCAGTTTTCGAAAAGTTAAAAATATATAGGTCTATATTTGCTTATAGCTTTAAAGTTATTGGTTTTATAAAAATATGTTTTAAACAAAAGATTTGTATTATTAATAGACTTACATATTTGAAATGAAAGTAATTTCATATCTCAAATGTTACGGAGATATTATTAAAAAAAAATGAGAATTTATGCATCAAACCATAACCCTTAAAGTAATTTTGACAAAAATTTGAGAGCGGCCATTTTGTTTGTAATATTAATGAATGTTTATAAATGAAATTTAATCAAAATCGTTAGAGCCTCTTTTTGATCAAATCGAATTTTATCTCTTTTCACCCATTAGGAAACTACCCTTACTTTTAGGGTTGGATAACCAACTCCAAAAAACCCTCGGATCAACCCTATGAAAACCCTTGATACCAAGTTTCATCCGATCGGTAAATAGTTTAGGCTCTCTCCGGACGGACAGACGGAAATTCAAAAACAACTTTTTGTGATTCGGGAGGCCATGAAACGTCGAATTTCATCAAAACCTCGTGTTCGATTTCTTAGACCATTACAATGACTTTCTCTAACTTTCTCTAAAGTAAAAATTAAACTAAAGAAACTTAATGGTGGAGTGAGCCAGAGAGAGCTTGGCGGGTGGTATCTCTAAAAGTTAATCATCGTTTCCTAGCGTTTCCTTATTAAGTGCTTTTACTTTGTTGGGCTTAAATTCAGCTCTGCGCCGTTGTTTATTCCCATTCACTTTGATCATAGCGCTTCGTCATTTGGATCCCTCCTACCGCCGACGCTTAGACAAAACACACACATTCTTCTTTATTAGTGCTTTTGTTTGTTTTCCATTCTGCTCTCACAAATTATCTCAATGCTTCACAATTTCATTTTCACTTTTACCATTTACTTCTTCTAATCCCCTCGGAGAGAGAAGTATTGTGATATTCAAACAAATTGAACTCGAGATTTTAATCAATGTTTACATTTTATGCCCTCTGAAACTGATTTTTTTTTTTGCGATGGTGTCTTTCTGGCCGTCAATCTGTCTGTCCGTTTATATCCCGGCCCAAAGCCAAAACCATTTTACCAATCGGGATAAACTTGGAATCTAGTGTTTTAATAAGGTTACCCGAAGATATTTTGGAATTATATATCTAATCATAAAAAAAAAGTTGTTTACTGAAGCGTAGAAAGATAAATACTAGATTTTTCCGAAATCTGCTCTAACGATTTTTATTAAATTTTGTGTCTAAGAACTTTTTAAATTACAAACAAAATATAAATTCAAGTTTTACCATGAAAATCACTTAAAGGGCACTTTATATGAGAATAAATTTACAATTGTAATCATATCTCCGGAACTATTTGATATATGAAATAAATTATGATTGTAATAATATATTACTATTAAAAGTAAAAACACTTATTAGGAAAATAGTTTTATAAAACCACCAAAAGCTATAAGATTATACACACACATATTATTTATGGACTTTATTGAAATGTGAAATAATTGATTGGTATCCTATTTGGTGGACAGAGATATTCCTAGTTTCTCAATATGTTTCTGTAACATGGTACATTATTTCAGTTATGCACTTTAGTGAAATGATTCTGCAGCAAGAATGTATTATTAATTCTTTTCACAAATCATAAGTGAGAGAAATTATGTGCATTGCACCGTAACATTAATTTATTTTTTAATTATTTATGGGCCATTTTACGCGTAATTTCTGAACCAGTTTACTAGCAGTTTGGGGAAAAGTAGACCTCGCTTCCTCCTTTAAAAACTTGCTAGGGATATGTACGTACAGTCGTAAACCATCCTAAGAATAATGTCACGATCTTATCGCCACCACAGTTTTAAGGTTGCATTTTGGATTTAAGTTGAGATATTTCCTATAATTTATCCTAAGACTGGAAGATGAGAATTTTCCTTGTTTATCACGTTAGACAGTAGATTAATTTATTCTATTCAATATTGCATTATATTCACTAAACATAACAATTATTCACATTGATTAAGATGTCAGTCTCGCAATATATGTCTAAATCTAAAAAAAATAAATGGTACGGCACACCGCACAGACTTTCTCTCTCTTTCTATAAACTCGTAAGATTTCTGAACGGAATAATGTACATTGTATCATCACCACTCCACATAAGAACACGCATAAAATAATATACAATGATATAGAATAAATGAGAAAAGAGGCGCATCTTTGTCCACCTAAGAACATTTCAAACAGTTTAATGTCTTCCACAAGGGTCAACACTTCGTATTAAAATTTCGATTTCTGGTTAAAATTTTAACATTTTAAAAGGTGTTGCAGATCTTCAAGTCATCGCATTGATATTTAATTATTCATTTATACATTTTGACCAATAAAAAATGTAAATATTTACTATTGAGTCTAAAATGGAGATAGATCATTGCTATGCAAACATTTCTCCTAAGAGATTTAAGGAAAAATAACATACTTTTTTTAGATACTTACTTATATTTAATTACTCTATGGCATTGGAGTATTATTGCGTTAAGACTTAAGTAGTATATGTTTACAACTAAAGCTCACAAAATTGTATTAATATATTTGCAAATATCTCAGAAACTGCTGTTTTTATAAAAATATATGTCAAATAAAAGTTTTTTATTTCTAATAGTCCTACAATTTTGCAATGATAAGTTGTTTAGTTTCTCCAATAGTTGTGGAGATACGGAAATTAACGCTTCTGTAATGTACCCTAAAAATCATTTTCATAGGAAAATGAAAATAGCCAGTTTATTTATAATCTTAATCAACGCCTAGATACGAATTTTAATCAAAATCGTTTAAGCAGATTTTGAGAAAACCAAATTTTTCTCTTTTCATCCTTCAGTAAACTACCCTTAATTTTAAGTTTTTATAGACACACAGACTGACGGCATTGCAAAGACTATTTTTTAGGGTTCGGGGGGTCATGAGACGTCGACATCCATCAACATTTCAGGTTAGTTTTTTTTTTTTACGGTCGCAATACTTAAACTTTAATGTCCAAAAAGTTAAAAAAATTCATATAATTGTGTATATATTGAAAGTTATTGATTTTATAAAAATATGTTTCGGATAAAATATCTGTATTATAAATATATATACATATTTGTAATGCTAAGTAATTTCATATCTCAAATAGTTTCGGAGCTATTTAAAAAAATGTAAATTTACGCATCAGACCGGAGCCCTTAAAGCCATTTTGCCGAAATATTGAGGGTATCCATTTTGTTTGGAATATTTATTAATGTTTATAAATGAAATTTAATCAAAATCGTTGGAGCCGATTTTGAGAAAATCGACTTTTTCTCTTTTTGCCATTCAGTAAACTACCCTTAATTTTATGTTTTAATAGACACACAGACTGACGGCATTGCAAAGACTATTTTTAAGGGTTCGGGGGGTCATGAGACGTCGACATCCATCAACATTTCAGGTTAGTTTTTCTTACGGTCGCAATACTTAAGCTTTAATGCCCAAAAAGTTAAAAATATATATATAATTGCGTATATATTGAAAGTTATTGATTTTATAAAAATATGTTTCGAATAAAATATTTGTATTATAAATATATATACATATTTGTATTGCTAAGTAATTTCATATCTCAAATAGTTTCGGAGCTATTATAAAAAATGTTAATTTACGCATCAGACCGGAGCCCTTAAAACGATTTTGCCGAAATATTGAGAGTAGCCATTTTGTTTGGAATATTTATTTATGTTCATAAATGAAATTTAATCAAAATCGTTAGAGCCGATTTTGAGAAAATCGACTTTTTCTCTTTTTGCCCTTCAGTAAACTACCCTTAATTTTAAGTTTTAATAGACACACAGACAGACGGCATTGCAAAGACTATTTTTAAGGGTTCGGGGGGTCATGAGACGTCGACATCCATCAACATTTCAGGTTAGTTTTTCTTACGGTCGCAATACTTAAGCTTTAATGCCCAAAAAGTTAAAAATATATATATAATTGCGTATATATTGAAAGTTATTGATTTTATAAAAATATGTTTCGAATAAAATATTTGTATTATAAATATATATACATATTTGTAATGCTAAGTAATTTCATATCTCAAATAGTTTCGGAGCTATTATAAAAAATGTTAATTTACGCATCAGACCGGAGCCCTTAAAACGATTTTGCCGAAATATTGAGAGTAGCCATTTTGTTTGGAATATTTATTAATGTTCATAAATGAAATTTAATCAAAATCGTTAGAGCCGATTTTGAGGAAATCGACTTTTTCTCTTTTTGCCCTTCAGTAAACTACCCTTAATTTTAGGGGTAGATATCCAATTCCAAAAACCCCTCGGGGCAACCCTATGAAAACCCTAGATATCAAGTTTCAGCTCAATCGGTAAAATAGTTTAGGCTCTAGTTGGAGGTACAGACAGACAGACAGACAGACAGACAGACAGACAGACAGATGGAAATTCAAAAACCACTTTTTCGGATTCAGGAAGTCATGAAACGTCAAAATTCATCAAAATCTCGAGTTCGAATTTTTTGACGATCACAATATTTTCTCTACCTGTAAGATAGAGAGAAAGTAAAAAGAAAAAACCTAGGTACTCGATTTATTGATTAGAGTCTTAAATTCAAATCTTTTGAAATGGGCTATTTGACGAAATACATTTTGAATGGCCGCCATATTGAAACAGAAAAACAAATCGAAAAACATCTTACATAAGTTGTTCAGCCTAAGTCCAAAGAATGTCTGAATAAAATGTTGTTAAAATTGTTCCAAACATTTGACTTAAGGTGTAGCAAGTATCCTGATAAACTGATAATAGAAATGCCAGGTGGTCTAATTAAAATAGGATATGGCTTCACTCGGTCAATTATATCAGTACATGACTTACAAACTAGCTTAACCCTATAAAATACAAGATAATCAATCCCCAAAAAATTAGTTAGTCTTTTTGAAAGGAGAAACCCGGTTTCACCGGTGACACATTTTTTGGCCCTGCATAATATCAAACCCGCAACCTTTAGCTCAATATTCAGACGTACTATCAATGGATCTATTTGGTATTATTAATATTTTTAATTATTTAGCAAGGATTTTTCCCGTTACTGCATTATCATCGCAACAGGTTTTTACTTACGACTTACCTAGGTCTAGACTATAAAGCCTTTCTAAGACTATTCGACTCGGTACAAATAAAGTCCCATATTCAAATTAATACACTTATCTAACATCTGGAAAAGATATTATTTTTACTTTCACATTTTGATAGGACAATTAATTTTATCTGCATTTGTGACTTTTATTATTTATTATCAATACCAATTAAATAATACTAGTAACACAATAAAATTGTATCAATGTCCAAAGAAAAAGCATATGTTTATATTATAATGGGCTATTATTATGAAACCTGTATTTATGTTTAACTTCCCATGATCCCTTACTGCAGTATAATATATATATATTTAAAACCAGTAATGCTAGAAAGAATACAACTTGTACAGCTGTTGATTTGATTATATTTAGAAATTAAAGTACTATAGAAACTCCAACATAAAACCTTGAACATTTATTACGAGGCCATTTTATCTCATTAGATGATGAGCAGTTAAATTTACTTTCTGCTGACCAATTTTATAGAAATGGACTTGACTGAATGTTGTAACAAGACGATCAATTGTCAAGTTGGGGGAAGAACCAACTGCTTTCTGTTCTGCAACGCGCGTATGATAAAGTAAAAGCTACTATTAAAGCAATTAAGTGGTAGGGAGCTACTTCCTCTTTCTTCTTATTACATTTCCTTCCCCACTCCAACGCCATTCCCTCCTCCCCTCAACCCACAAACCCCCAATTCCACGACCTCTCACTTTGACCACTGAGACTAGTCCTTAGAGAACGTAAGAAACTATTTGTTAATAGCTTTGAGAATGGTTTGACTACTTAGTAAATATTATTCACTAGGACACTTAAATAACTATTTTATTATTATTATTATCATCATTATTACTATTATTACCATCATCATCATTACTATTATTATTATTATTATTATTATTATTATTATTATTATTATTATTATTATTATTATTATTATTATTATTATTATTATTATTATTATTATTATTATTATTATTATTATTAGCACCGCGTCTTACTACCCGTTCGGGCTATACGCACTTACGCTAATGTGTAATGGTAGGGTGATTGTGAGGTGAAATGGAGGACCTACAGTTTAACGTGGAATCCGAACCACGGTGGAGGCCTGGCATTCCTCACATTCACAAGTTGTGATTAATACACATCTTGTCAGAGGTGAAGGAAGGGTTTGGTAATCAGATAAATCTGTGCCGGGACCGAGGATTGAACCCCGGACGCCAGCTCAGAAGTCCGACACCTTACCCCTAGACCACCAGGTCACCGCTATTATTATTATTATTATTATTATTATTATTATTATTCATGCACTGCATTTTGCCTCACGTCTGGAACATCCGCACCGCATTATTTAACAAATGGAGTAAGGATGACAAAGATGGAATGGAAAGGAAATGTACCAAAAAAAATACCCTAATTTATGTAAAATGTAACCTTAAAGTGTACCCTAATTTTGGTAGAGGAAGAATGGGAAACTCAGGCCAAGATGAAACAATTTAGCAACTCTAGTTTGATTACGTGTGTGTGAGGGAGTAACCCAACATAACTTGGAAGTGGAGCTTCATGTTTTCGGCTATGCCTTTTACGTGTTCATCTTCTTGCACATTGCGCGAATTTTTTCGACCATTTTATTTTATCAGCTGAGAAATTGTTAGAGCTGCTCCGATTGCATGGATTTTCAGAATGATTCTTTATGCTTGGACCCTCTAGTATGCGTTTGAGAATGCTTGGAACAGTATTACTTTCATTTCTAGGTTCCAGTTTCCCACCACATTCATAGTCAGATGTGAAATCTGTTTTCTAATATAAGCTGCTGTTTGTACCATGTGAATGGCCATCAGATAGCTGTCATTTTGAAACTTATTTATCAATGTCTTCATTAAATTCTAAAAGAATATCTCGTCCTTTCCGGTGAGCTTCAAGTCCGGGAATATGGGCTATCAATTTATCCTTCAATATTGTAGGTTTAACTTTACTTTCTGAAAGAAACCCAATTGAACAACACGTGAATCATACATTTTACAAAGGTCAGACAGCTTAATTACGGGCGCTACATCTGAAGTCATTAGACATTCAGTAATGAAATACATCAGCTCGGTAAACACAGAGCTGTGCACTGTATTTTCTTCACTCTGGTTATCACGTTCATCACTTCGAGTATTCCTTTCTTCATTATACAGTTTTTAAAAGCATTTCATGTGGTACTCTGTTTTTAAAGCTATCGTATCTCAATAATTGAGCTTAGCTATTAGACTACTGTCTTGTATTACTATAGCTGCTTCTCTAACATCAACATTCAACTCTATTGTTCTAGCTTCGTGAAGATCAGCCGGATCATCTGATTACAGAAGAAACACACGTATTCTTGCTCTGTAATATCCGAATGTGTGTTTGACCTGGTTATTTTATTGCTATCCGTCTTAATTGATTGGTAATCACTTTCAGAAGCTTTTTTTCACATCGTTTGATAAGTCTTTGTAATTGTATACTATTATGCATGTCCCTGCATGATTTATGCTACTTGGCCCGTCGCTTTACAAGTGTTTCTGCAACACCCTCTCCACCATCTAGACGTAAAACAATAAAATACAGGTGACCAAGTTTACAAAATTCTTGTACATTTCTAGCTGCCATGTAGTGTCTTTCACCAGTGTCTTTACTTTTTCTGTTCCCAGGACATGTAGAAGGAAGCTCATATTTGTGAGGCAGTATATAGATAAGTTCCAATTCGTCTCCACCATATACAAATTGCGGGGATGTTCATGAGATATCTACTAAAGTGCATTTTTCTTGTGTCTATTTATAATGTTTGTACTATCTTAAATTAAATCTGAAACGTAGAATAAAAGAGAAGTATTACAAGTTTTTACAGAAGAAAGTGAAGGAAAAACTCCACAAACTTAGTGTGATAATAACACTCTTGACATTTCACTGCAATATTTCATGAAAACGGTTAGGAGTACAATAAATTATACTATAACATGTTTTGTAGACAATGTTATTTTCTTTATTTTTATAAAAATAAATATTTTATATAATGTTTGGTTTACGAGATAGTTGCAAAATAACTGTTTTGGGGCGCAAATTTTTCAATATCGCGGATATAAAACAACTCTTTTAGAGTGCCACAATATCCTATATTTTTCACCACACAAATCTGTGTCAATGTGCCAAATTTTTATGTTTGAATCATAAAGTGAGCGATTATTATACTAATCAACTCCACTATATTAAATATTGAGCCTAGTAAACGTTTTATTCTGCCAAGTTAACAGGATTCTCTCTTCACAACATTCCTTATAATCGTATCAACGTAAAACGAACACGTATATACCTAACATGATATAGTGTTGGTATATATAGAGTTAGGTTAGTTTGTAAGTCATATGTGATGTAATTATTTGGTTCTGACGTTAACTACCTATGGCAAACCAAACTGTTTCAACTTACGTGACACCATTCTTAACTAACATTAAATTAATATAAACTTACATGTCACTAGTCTCAACTTATATTCCACTAGTCTCAACTTAAACGACAGTAGTCTCAGCTTACACGACATTAGTATAAACTTACATAACACTAGTCTCAACTTATATTCCACTAGTCTCAACTTACACGACAGTAGTCTCAGCTTACACGACATTAGTATAAACTTACATAACACTAGTCTCAACTTATATTCCACTAGTCTCAACTTACACGACATTAGTATAAACTACATAACACTAGTCTAAACCTATTCAACATTAGTATAAACTTATACGACACTAGTATCAACATACATGACATTTGTATAAATTTACATGACATTAATATACATTTATATGACACTTGTCTAAACTTACGTGACACTAGTTTCAACTTCCACGAGACTAGTCTCAAGTAATATGCCCGCCGTCTCAAATTAAGTGATATGGTTGTTCTTGGGGTGCAGCAGAATGGAGTAAAACGACGTCTCGGTTGGTAATTACCAGTGCCTTGGCTGTCTCATGTAGGCGTCTCCTCTCGTCTAAGACAGGGGAAAAGCCCCCCACCCACTTTCATGACATCACATCTTTATTGCATATTCTGTTGGAACCTTTCGTTTTTATCGGTTAAAGAGAAGTACCATGTGAAGCTGAGAACTTCGAGAGAGCATCGAGCTGTTTTCAGAGAAAAAGTCAACCAAGAAAATAAGCTAACGTATACGTTATCGTAGAGAATACGTAGCTCTTAATGGTGCTCAAGTTAGTTTTGAGATGTTCCTTGCATTTCGTTTATGACTTTCTCTCTATCTTACAGGTAGAGAAAGTATGGTGATCGTCAAAAAATTCGAACTCGAGATTTTGATGAATTTTGACGTTTCATGACTTCCTGAATCCGGAAAAGTGGTTTATGAATTTCCGTCTGTCTGTCTGTCTGTCTGTCTGTCTGTACCTCCAACTAGAGGCTAAACTATTTTACCGATTGAGCTGAAACTTGATATCTAGGGTTTTCATAGGGTTTCCCCGAGGGATTTTTAGAATTGGATATCTACCCCTAAAATTAAGGGTAGTTTACTGAAGGGAAAAAAGAGAAAAAGTCGATTTCCTCAAAATCGGCTCTAACGATTTTGATTAAATTTCATTTATGAACATTAATAAATATTCCAAACAAAATGGCTACTCTCAATATATCGGCAAAATGGCTTTAAGGGCTCCGGTCTGATGCGTAAATTAACATTTTTTATAATAGCTCCGAAACTATTTGAGATATGAAATTACTTAGCATTACAAATATGTTATATATATTTATAATACAGATATTTTATCCGAAACATATTTTTATAAAATCAATAATTATCATTCTATACGCAATTATATATATATTTTTAGCTTTTTGGACATTAAAGCTTAAGGATGGCGATCGTAAAAAAAACTAACCTGAAATGTTGATGGATTTCGACGTCTCATGACCCCCGAACCCTAAAAAATAGTCTTTGCAATGTCGTCTGTCTGTGTGTCTATTAAAACTTAAAATTAAGGGTAGTTTACTGAAGGGCAAAAGAGGAAAAAGTCGATTTTCTCAAAATCGGCTCAAACGATTTTGATTAAATTTCATTTATAAACATTAATATATATTCCAAACAAAATGGCTACCCTCAATATTTCGGCAAAATGGCTTTAAGGGCTCCGGTCTGATGCGTAAATTAACATTTTTTATAATAGCTCCGAAACTATTTGAGATATGAAATTACTTAGCATTACAAATATGTATATATATTTATAATACAGATATTTTATCCGAAACATATTTTTATAAAATCAATAATTATCATTCTATACGCAATTATATATATATTTTTAGCTTCTTGGACATTAAAGCTTAAGGATGGCGATCGTAAAAAAAAACTAACCTGAAATGTTGATGGATGTCGACGTCTCATGACCCCCACAACCCTAAAAAATAGTCTTTGCAATGCCGTCTGCCTGTGTGTCTATAAAAACTTAAAATTAAGGGTAGTTTACTGAAGGGCGAAAAGAGAAAAATTTGGTTTTCTCAAAATCTGCTCAAACGATTTTGATTAAAATTCGTATCTAGGCGTTGATTAAGATTATAAATAAACTGGCTATTTTCATTTTCCTATGAAAATGATTTTTAGGGTACATTACAGAAGCGTTAATTTCCTTATCTCTACAACTATTGGAGAAACTAAACAACTTATCATTGCAAAATTGTGGGACTATTAGAAATAAAAAACTTTTATTTGATATATGTTTTTATAAAAACAGCAGTTTCTGAGATATTTGCAAATATATTAATACAATTTTGTGAGCTTTAGTTGTAAACATATACTACTTAAGTCTTAACGCAATAATTCTCCAATGTCATAGAATAATTAAATATAAGTATCTAAAAAAGTATGTTATTTTTCCTTAAATCTCTTAGGAGAAATGTTTGCATAGCAATGATCTATCTCCATTTTAGACTCAATAGTCAATATTTACATTTTTTATTGGTCAAAATGTATAAATGAATAATTAAATATCAATGCGATGACTTGAAGATCTGCAACACCTTATAAAATATTAAAACTTTAACCAGAAATCGAAATTTTAATACGAAGTGTTGATCCTTGTGGAAGACATTAAACTGTTTGAAATGCTCTTAGGTGGACAAAGATGCGCCTCTTTTCTCATTGATTCTATATCATTGTATATTATTTTATGCGTGTTCTTATGTGGAGTGGTGATGATACAATGTACATTATTCCATTAAAAATCTTACGAGTTTATAGAAAGAGAGAGAAAGTCTGTGCGGTGTGCCGTACCATTTATTTTTTGCTAGGAAACATTTAATTGGACTATCTTGCTTAGTAAACTATCGTTTTTTCATAAACAATGTTGGCAGCCTAGGACACTATTTTCTTTGGCTAGTAATAGATACAATCATAATCATTGATATTATTGTTGTTTTAAAATAAACATTAAAATACATTAAGGTTGGTTTTATAACACCAGAAAATATTAGAAAAGGTCGTCAACATTGTTTATTTTAGAACAAAAGTTTCTAAACCAAAGCCATTCAAACGATTTCCCTACAAAAAGTAATACGACGTTTTACTTTTTCATTTTAAATAAAGTATATTGAAATCGTCAAAATATTTGACCTCTAGAATATGATAAATCTTTACGTTTTATGTTTGTGCGAGCCCAAAATGTGTATCTTACAATTCTGTCTCTCTGTCTCTGGTCACAGAGTTGGATATCTTTTGTTCAAAATTGATCTCTAGATGTTATAATTCAATACTTCACGACACTTTTTTTAATTTTGACCCTAACTTTCAAATTGAGGAAGTTCACAAGAGCAATATTTTGGAATTCTAAATTTTTTGAAAAGGGATCCAGGGATTTTGTTTAAATTGTATATTTGAGGAGTGTTTGACATGAAAAATAAATGTGTATACCTACCTTTGTGGAGGGTAAATCGTTTAAAGATGGTTAACTAATAACTTTTTAAAATTTGAATATTTAAAAAAATAGGGTTTTAATAGCATGGTTTAAAATTGTATCTGTTATTTTTAGTTAAAATTATATCAAATATATATATTTATTTGATTTCTAAACCAAATTCACTTTATAGTAGTTTACTGAGAAATTATTGATGTAAAATTATAATTTTTTGGAAAATACCTTTAATGATTTTGTTCATAATCGGTATTGGTCGACTATTTTACAAGATAAATAATTATAAAACTTAAGTTAATTTTTCTAAAATAAATTTTTGTAAGGGGAGTTTACCTAAAATACTTATGGAAAAATGAAATTTTTTGGAAATTGTCATTAAATATTTATTTCAAAATGGGTTACTGGGAATAGTTGTGCATGATAAATAAAAATAAATTTTTATCTTTTACAAATTAATAATAATTTTAGGGAATCTTACAAATAACTTATTTTTGAAAAATTGAAATTGGTTGAAAAATATTTGATCAATTTGGTTTAAAATTTATGTATAATAATGTTTATTGTGACTAACAAATTAATGTGTTTGTTTTTATGAGGAAAACTTACATGAGGGGATACGTAATGTAGTTCGTGCGATTATGTCTTACTATTTATTTACATTCTCAACCTGTACTCCAACGTTTTCTACATTTTCACACCATGAAGTCCGATTTTTTTTTAAATTCTACCACTCTGGGCTCCTGAAGTTCACAATATTTGTGGCTCTAACACAATCTCTATCTTCACACCACTTCTCAGGCAGAAAATGTAATTTTTGTAAGTTTGTGTCTATTTTAGTGGTTTATGGTAATAACATCAGCTAATGGGTTCAATAAAACAACTAAACCGTTTATATTATTGCTTTAACATTACATAAATTAATATAATATATAATTTATAAAATGTACTCTTGCACAAAAACCCAAACTAAAATTTTTAAAAATCCTGACAAAAACTATTTGTAGTAAGAACTTGCTATAATGCTTAAGTTAAATAATGGTTTGGACAAAAACTCTCCTTTTTGTATGTACCTCAAATAATCCGACACTAGACTGGTTTTCATGCTGAAGGATTATCGAGCTTGTACTGTATCATTATTGTAGTTGTGAGATATAATATTTTAATTTAGCTTTAATTTCCTTAACCAACGCAACAATTTTATTAAAAAGAATTTTACAAGTAGATAATCCACAAAATTATTTACAGTGGTATACCAACATTGTCTCGTTTCTAGGAATTCTGGATTTGTTGTTCTTGCTAATCGTGCCTTTGTTCAACGAGTAACATGTCTCATCACACAATGTAAATTAATGGATTGACGGATTTAATTCTATCTCTAATATTGATAAATTTTATAAATTATCCAAATATCTGAAATTAAGTGAAATACATTAAACTTTACTATATTTCAAAACTTCTCGCTAGCAGATTTCACACTAAAATGTTTCTAAAAACCAAATAAAGCATAAATAACTAAGTCAACACCTTTCAAGTTATTAAAAAGTTCACGGCGATAGTAAAAACAATATATACATTAATATATATATATGGCCTAGAGCTAAAAGCATTTTACCGATCGGGATAAGACTTGGTCTCTGGATTATTATATTATTATTATTATATATAACCACGTTTTAATACCCGTTCAGGTTATACGCACTTATGCTAATGCAATGTTGGGTGATTGTGAGATGAAATGGAGGACCTACAGTTTTACGTGGAATCCGAACCACGGTGGAGGCCTGGCATTCCTCACATTCACAAGTTGTGATTAATACACGTCTTGTCAGAGGTGAAGGAAGGGTTTGGCAATCAGATAGAATCCATGCCAGGACCAAGGATTGAACCCCAGACCCCCAGCTAAGAAGTTTGACACCTTACGCCTAGACTCCCATGTCACCATGGTCTCTAGAATTTTCATAAATTTCCTCAGAGGTTATTTTGGAAAATTATCTAACCTCAAAAAAACTAATAGTAGCTTAAGTCAAGGCAAATAGAGAAAAACTAGATTTCCTCAAAATCATCTATAAATGTTTTAATTAAAATGTTCATTGAGTATTTTTTAATATATTAACAATGAATAAATGTTTGATAAATGATCATCTGAGTATTTTTTAATATTATTAACAAATGAATAAATGTTTTGATTAAAATGATCATAGAGTATTTTTAATATTATTAACAAAATGAATAATTTAATTTTTCAGAAAAAATTACATAGATGGTCTTTATATAAGCGAATATCTCCAATTTTTATATCCCCACACTCTTTTAGATTAAAATAACATATCATTTAAAAGTCGTAGGACTGTTAAAATATATTTTTATAAGGACCAATAGTTTCCGAGCATTAAGCTAATATAATGTTAAATGGAGATCTGGGAAATTGGAAGTTGATTGCTATGCTTTTTGTGTTTCTCTTTTCTCAATATTTCTGTAACACTGCTCCTAGTTCCTAAAGCCATAGAGTAAGTAAATAGTAGTACATATTATTCAATTCATGAGTGCGTATAATCCAGACGGGTGGTAAGAGGTGGTGCTAGTATAATAATAATTAAGTCATGATCTTTAGTGTAATTTCTACAACAATGTATAAATTTACTATTTCGTTTCACGAATATTACGACGTTTTAGTAAATCTCTATTTAAAGATAAAAGCGGGAGAATGTCTAGCGGTGCAACGTACCATTTATTTCTCAAAATGTTTCTCTAAAAGTGTATATTATTTCATCCATAATATATGGTATAATGTAATGCTCTTTTTTCCATGATGTTTCTGTGTCAATATATTTGATTTCGTTTAACATATCCTACAGGCTTTAAGTAAATTTCTCAATTTCTCAAAGGGGTGAGGAATGTCTCAGCGCCAACTCTATAATTTATTTTATATGTATTTATATTTGTCTGTGTCTTGTTATTTACTTTTGAAATAATAAACCAACTAAAGTAATGATAAAATTGTCTCCTCTTAAAATTAATGTAAAGATGGGATGACAAATATGTGCAAATAAAAGTTTATTATTATTATTAGATATATTATTATTATTATTATTATTTAGCACCGCGTCTTACTACCCGTTCGGGTTATACGCTTAAGTGCTAATTACACTAATGGATTAGGCATTGGGAAGGTTGAATTTAGAGGAAGTTAACCCACATTTGCGTGGAGGGAGAGTGGAAGGCTATTAGGAAAAACCACCCCCAGTTCACCCGACTGAAATTCGAAACTCGATCTCCCCGTCCTCGGTGGTCTGACTCAACACGACTGGCGCGTTAGCCAACTACGTCACCGAGGCGGTCAAATAAAGTTTAATTTATATATTATTTCTGCAGCCTTAGTTTTAAAACAAACCATGTTAATTACTAAAACTGTAAAACAATTGAACCCTTGTACTATGAATTTTGTTTCGTAGTCTGCTATAAATTATTAACTAGGTAGTATATTTTTCACTAAGTTGTTAAAGCACTTGGGTTAAATAGTATTATTAGTCAGTACTGAAAATCTAGTGTGTGTTTTTTAAATAATAGTACTCTCACCAGTAGTAAAAACGGTACAAAGCATCAGACGTCTAATATACTGGATTTCCAGTGACAGATATATTGAAAGTTGAATCTAAACCTGGTCCGTTGTGGGTGTTTTTACACATCCGGCTTTTCACGATGGTTTTCCACACGCTACTTATCGCGGTGGTTTTCAACGTGTGACTTATCCCTGTGGTTTTCCCATCCTCTATAAATCCTTCTCTTGATGCATTTCCTCTAATAACATTCGTAATACCGACTTAATAAATTAAGACGTTAATAGCCATTATGCTAAATGTGATGGCTACAATTAAATTTTCATACATAATGATAATCAATATCGATAAACGATAAAACTTTAATGTAGAAAATATCCCAAAGCATTTTGGTAGTTCACTTTAATAAAATACTATATAAATAATGGAACGTTTTAAGACATATTTTCTTAATTTTATTTATTTGCGCTATTTGGGAACCAAGTTAACATAATTATGTAATTTTAACAAATCTATATTTAATTTACGGTCTGTATTACTATTTTAAACTTATATGGATGTTACTAAGAATTTCTATTAATGCATAAAATTCAAGTATAAGGGCTCTTGATCGATGTTACATGATATAAGAAAATCATTTATAACTTATGTTATAATTTGGTAAATATAAGAAATAATTCAAATTGTTTTGTTTAGAAAGAACTATTTCAAAATAGGGACGGATGGCATAGAACTCTAGAGGAGTTCCTAATGCGTAAAGTAAGATTTAATTTAGAAAAAAAAGTATGTAGTGTATGTTTTGCTAAACTAGATATTGTTGAGTCCCTTTAAATGATCAAACAAAATAGGGATCAAAAATAAAGTCCCCTTTATTATTATCATTGAAGTATAAAGTGTTTACAGACGTACATAAATATATTATGCGGCATCAACATTTATGCAATTCTAAAAAGGTCAATTTGCTGCTTACAATCCTTTGAAACAAGTATCCATACTAAACATACTCAAAATTACCAATGATGGAAAGGTATTAATATGAAACTCGTAGGTTAAAAATAGCAATTTTAATTCCTATGATCAACAAACGTGAACAAAACAATCAATAAATCTGTAAAAACAATTTTGTCAGCGTGTATGTTTTTGAAAATGATCAGTACACACGTCACCTCTTGTTATAAAAACAATCTACAGTCATTATTCTCTTTGACTTGCCATGAAATAAACTGAATAATAAAGTCGTTTGCATCCAATTCACAACACACTCGCGAGCTGTAAACGACTGAATTATTCAGGTAATGTTTTACAGCCCCTCCTATTACCCCCTCCTCCATCATTTTCAGGGGAAATTTTAAGCGTCACTTGTTAATTTTTTTTAGGAATCGGAGTTCAAAGCAGTAAACGAGTTCAAAGAGTGTTTTTACCGAACTAAATAGCTAATCATTTGAAATAATTATGTGAATATATTGTTTTAAACCTGACACTTTTGAGTGGGCCCACGTATCAAATTAATTCAAGTAAATAAAAATCCATTAATTCATTAAATTTAAAATTAAATTATGAATTCAAATGAATAAAGAAGAAATATAATATGTATTTCTTGTAAACTGTTTTCCTTCTATTAAACAATATAATTTTTTTTGTGAATCACATCTCTCTATACGTCAGTTCCACACACATATTATCTATGTAAATAATATAGCATTGATAAAAGATGGAATATTAAGGAAATGTATCCATATTTTCGTGGAAATAGAGGATAATCACTCTAATTACACCCTTCTTGAATTAGAGATCCCAACTTCCTAGCTATAAAAAAATCCGACCAGACGAAACTGACACTCTAGCCATGAGACATTGATGCGGTTAAAATTTATTGACTAAATTTATTTCATGCTGTGATCAAGGTGCTTGGTTTATAGAAATTGTTCCCAAATTAAAGTTAGTAAAGGAAGGTCAGAAAAAAACAAATAACCAGTCCTGATATACCCAGTAAGGACTCCAACCCTGATCTCTTTGTCAATGGAGACCAAGAAAATATAACATGAGCTTAACACGTAAAACTTCTTACATCAATATATTTAACATTATTCTTCCTTAACCATCTAATCATATCAGCGCATGACTTACAAGCTAGATTAATTCTAGAATAAACACAACAAAATACCTTGCCTTCGATTCATCACTCTGAAAGGGAAGACAATACTACTCATTAAGGATGGAACCCTCGAATCCTTAAGGATATTTTGGAGTCAAGAAATCAAATAAAATATCGAATTCAAAACTCAAAATTCTTAAAAAAATACCTTTTTTTAATTATCTAAGCAAAATGTATTTTAGAACTTTAATGCCGATTAAAAGAGTTGTAATTCAACACTTAACTAAATGTATGAAAGTTATAATGAATGGTTTATAATAAATAATGTTAACATTTAGTTACCATCTTTATTTTCTAGTAATCTATTATATTTCTCTGAAGATCCATAATTTTTTCCAAGATTAGGATTAGTATGATGACGGATTCGACCCAACACTACTAATATTACTAATATTAATCTAATAATATTATTAATCGAACCCAGAATACCAAGAGCCCGTCTCACGGATGAATAGCTTGAATAATATTATAAAGTCTTAAAGATTATCATGTTCAAACTTCCATCAAATAGAAAACAGGTTTCCCTATTTAAAGACAAATAAATCGTACGGAATCCACATTGACTTTCTCAATCCATTGTCTAAAAATTGAGATATTTACACAAAACTCGTCCTAATTACGGACAACATTTTTTGAATCCATGTTTTAAATTATATAATTTTATTTTTAAAATATTAAAGTACTTATTTGTATGTTTGGACCAATAAAAAGGTCACTATTGGGTCCACAAGGGTCAAATATGCATATTAAAATTTTGACTTCTGGTTAAACTTTTCGACATTAACTTAGGGGTTGCATATCTTATGGTTAACGCATTGTTATTAAATTCCTCATATAAAAATTTTGACCAAGAAAATAGATTACTATTGACTCTAAAATGATAGCAACAGATAATTGCTGTACAAACATTTCCTCTAAGAGGTCAAAGGAAAAAGAACATCAAGGTTTTGGGAAACTTACTTTATGGGATTTCAGAAATTATTGCGTTAAAATTTAGATAATATATCTGTACAACAAATCACAAAATGTATTAATATACTAACAAATATCCTATAAACTATTGGTTTTATAAAAATACATTTCAAATTAAATTTTTTTTATTTTTAATAATATCACAGTTTTGCAACTATAGGTTATTTAGTATCTCAAATAGTTGTAGTGATGATACTCGCTTTACTCGTTAGGGGCTCCGCCCCCAAACCCTCAATGAGTTTTCTGCAAGTGGATGGAACTAATGTAATTCCAGAGCAGTTTTTTGTTAAGTCTTACCGTTTAGCCACAAGAGACCTCCAAAGAAAGGTTCGCACCGACCCTTTAAAGTTGCTCCACCATTTTGAATTTTTTGGGGGGTTGAAATTTTTTTTTTTTTAACTTTTTGGAATTTTCCCGTCGGTTACAGGCTAGGAGCTATAAGTTTGCCAAATTTCAAGTTTCTAGCTCATCTGGAAGTGGTTAAACATTAATGTCAGTGAGTGAGTCAGCCATGTGGCTGTAGTATATATAAAATGATTATACTTCCACTTTTGTAAACTATTCTAAAATTCATTTTCATGGGAAAATGAAAATAGCCATTTTATTTATAATCTTAATAAACGCCTAGATACGAATTTAAATCAAAATCGTTAAGGCCAATATTGAGACAATTGAGTTTTCTTGTTTCTTCCTTTATTAAACTACTCTTAATTTTAGGATTAAACAGACACACATACAGAAAAAATTGCAAAAACTCCATTTAGGTCTCGGAGGGTAATGAAACGTGGACATCCATCAACATCTCAGCTTAAATTTTTTACGGTTGCAATAATTTACCTTTAGTGTTCGATAAGTTAAAATATATGTATACATATTTGCGTATAGCTTGAAAATTATTGGTTTTATAATGTTTCAAATAAAATATTTGATAGTAACGTTTGGCCCATTTAAGTGGCCGAATGGTCTAAGGCGTCACTCTCGTGTTAGACTGACCTGCTGATGGCGATGACGGTGAAGTCCGTGTTCGAATCCCGGCTGGGCATATTATTATTATTATTAGCGCCGCGTCTTACTACCCGTTCGGGTTATACGCACTTAAGCTAATGTGTAATGGTAGGGTGATTGTGAGATGAAATGGAGGACCTACAGTTTAACGTGGAATCCGAACCACGGTGGTGGCCTGGCATAGGCTGGGCATACTAAAGGTGGTTTTCCCTAAATGTTTTCCCACTCTACTTCCACGCAAATGGAGGTATATTACCTCATTAAAGTAACATATGAACAGTTAGTAAGACGCGTTGATAAAACAAATTTTGGTTTGGTTGTGTACATTGAAAAATGGTTCGAAACTAAATTATTCGAGCTACTACTAATTTTCTCAAACAATAACAATTACAGTTTTAAGCTTTTATTATACATTACCTCAGTAATTATTTAACTCGTGAACTTAGGTGTCAAGCTCGTCTTGTCTGGTTGGCTGGTAGCATTGGTTTCTTGGGTTCTAATCTAGGCCAGGTCCATTGAAAGAGGTTTCTCCTAAATTATTTCGGCTACATTATTTCTAAAATGTTAACTTCCTCAACCTCAATTCCTTGATGTAATAATAATTATGTATTTTTCGGGATATAAGATAGGAGACAAAAATAACGATTATTTTTATTTAAGATGTATACTAAACACAAAATCATTATACCAGTAAAATGTATATCTTTATTTAATCAGTTTGAAATACATATGAAACATATTACGATAATAATACTGAACCAAGATGTAGACAGTACATAAACATAAATGCATATTTTTATAAATTTTAATTGAATAAAATTTATACATTAAGTATTTTTCTCTTTTTCTTTGATAATTCTAATTCAAATTATTAGAAAATGTCATCATTTCTAACTTTGATTACTAAATAAGATTTATGACTAGTGCACTAATGTTTTTCTTAAAACTATAAGTAAAAATTATGATAGACTTTGACGTTTATTTTATCTTAACCACTTTCCAACAATTAAATCTTAAACCGGGAAAGAACATGCATTTTTTTTATTTTAAAAAATCCCTTTAACTTCAATGCTATGGTTATGTACAGCATTACAACTGTTGAAACTATGATAATATTTTGATTCGAGCTAATTTTCAATTCAATATCAATATGAAACAGTCTTAATCCATCTTGTCTATGACCGGTAGTCCTACAATACAGTTAGGTATAACAATCTATGGCATAAGTAACTGGCTAATCAGGTAGTTGGATATTAAATCTTCTAGACCGTTAACCTTAATTTTAAAAACGTTAGTAACGTGAATTATAAATGGACTTTAAAAATCGGCATCCTAAATTAGTTCATCAAATAATTATAATATTTTATTGTTTAGTTAATAATTTATACTATAACTAAATATTGAAAGTATTTTGGAGGGTATATAAAGTCTAAAATATTAAAGATGGTTATAAATATATTAAAAATCTCAATTTTTTTTAATCTTCAGTTTTTGAATTATTGTTTTAAATAATCGACAAACTTTTAAAAAATATAGTCATTAGTTTATATAAAGAGTAAATAAAATTAGTTTTATTTCAATTTAACACCCTGAGTTTAAAAATACATTCATTTGAATTAAAACACTTTCAAGAAGTCGTAAAATATTTGAGATAAAAACAAAAAATATAAATCACATTTAGTGTAGCAAATATTAAAATATATTCCGTAAGGTAAAGGTGGGAAAAGTATGTAAAGCCTTAGAACAATAATCTTACAGATTGCTATCCTTATTAGTTTGCGTGCAAACTTGACAGAAACTAATTTGGTCAATCTGGCTTGACTAACTTGTATCCTTCTTAAGTATGGATGGTGAAACAATTTGATAACATGCGTAAAAAGCCCTATTTTGAATTTGATGAAAATGGTGTCCTCTCAAAAAATCTAGTACATCTAGTATATAGTACATAATACATTACATGTGAAATATTTGGAGGTTAGAAAATATATAACTAGGTTTTGTTAATGTGAATTCACAATTCGTATAGAAAAAAAATTAGAACATAAAAACGTGGTCTGTACTAGCACTAGACCCATAACGTAATTTAAACGTTATTCACGCTGATCACTCGTGCCAGTTAAATCGCTTCAACTTTGTCCACTCTTCACTACGATGATCTGCTTGTGATATTGGCCAATAAACTTTCACAACTTACCGGATATACTCGATACACACTAGGTGTATAACTTAGTCAGATCAACTATCTCATCGAGTATGTTAAACTAACATGAAACAAGACATCAAATGGAGTAAGCGTTTGTCATCTCTGTTGATCTGTTTCGTAACAACGAAACACTAATTGAAAACGGCCAGGGGGATGTTTACCTAAAATATGTGTTCATCTATTCAAAGTCAAAACATGCTTATCATAATATATTTTCTAGTTTACGTTACAAAGAATAAAGGGTCAATACGCATTGTCATCAATCGTGTTAGGGCGTGGCACTACACACCTCGATATCTTGCAGCAAAACAATGCCACAATTAATAGTAAACACACATCAGTCAATATGAGGGTCACCATTAACAGTCCTCCATCACAGGAAGTGCTTGCAATTATTACATGTGTGGTGCCACGCGCCTAGCTCCTATGCAACCTGTTTTACACACACGTTTGAACAGCTTTGCAATCCCGGTGTTGAACGATGAAACTTTGAACATAATTTAATGGTATTAGCATAGTTTTCCGGATGTAAGTGTGTATGGATTTTGTATTATTTTGGTTCAAACATGCTATATGAGCTATTTGGGCTATAAGTTCCCGAACATCCTGTGTAGTATATACTATATATGTGTATATACATACATATCGCCAACATATTTTTGTAATCAGTTGTATTCTCTAATATTTTAATAAAAAATATTCAAAAATAATATTTTTCCCTTACCTCTTCAAATATATGAAAAAACGTAACCAACTGTAAGTCCACAATTATGTCAATAAAAGCCCCATGCATACACAAATAATCACACACACATACACAATATACACAACTTAACATTTTATAAATAATTCATATATCAGTTCCTTCTCATATCCAAGCTAATATTCATGCCTTTTAAATCTAAAACATGTAGGCCTACAGTAAATTAAAGTTAACTTAAGGGGGGGGGGGGACATTTGGGTTCACTTGAACAATGTAATCATTTTGACACCGTTTATTATTTACTTTTGATCACCCACCTCGGTGGCGAAGTTGGCTAAAGCGCTAGTCGTGTTGAGCTCGACCGCCGAGGACGTGGATATCGAGGCTCGAATCTCGGTTGGGTGAACTGGGGGTGGTTTTTCCTAAATGGTTTTCCACTCTCCCTCCACGCAAATGCGGGTTCACTTCCTCTAAATTCAACTCTCCCAATTCCTAATCCATTAGCGTAATTAGTACTTAAGCGTATAACCCGAACGGGTAGTAAGACGCGGTGCTAAATATATATATATATATATATATATATATATATATATATATATACTTTGGATCAGAATGGTAATGACAACCAGTTATGGTTTTCCAAGTTCAATTAGCATTAATTGTATTAATGTCGTATGTTTAACTGAAAAATACCTTTTATTAACAATAAATATTCCACCATATGGTTTTCATAACAATTATTTTGGTGTTAAATATTTTCCCAACATCAACATAATCTAACAATAGTCAAATATAAAATATTGATGCAATGTGATCTCTTTAAGTTGGGGGTATGAGGAACGCAAGAAAAGTTAAATGTTTCTTTCAGTTTTTATAGCGAAACTTTTTTTTTCGTCAAACTAAATCAAATAATCTTCCATACAAACATAGAGTTTAGTTTTCTTCACGTGATAACCTAAACAGTTGTTGAACATTTAAAAAGGTTTTTAGATAACGCCATTATGTTCATGACATATATTCAACAATTGTTGGCTGGTATCAGCATGGGAAGAAAATTAAACTCTCTTTTTATACTGAAGCAATATTTTATTTATTTTGACAAAAAAAAGTTTTGCTATAAAAACAGCAAAAAAACACTACATATTCTCATGTTACCTGCATCCCCACCTTAAATGTATTGGTTGTAGCCATAAACACGGACAAGCCCGTGGTATTAGATCTACAGGGGTGTTGTGACAGTTACTTGCGACTGCGGCTGGAGTCACAGTCTTTGCGCCTGCGCAGTTTTGAGTTTAGTTTGCGACACGTAAGGGTGCATACATGCCGAGAACTTCACTCCAACCAGACACAAGAAACTAACTGGTTTGTTTTTATGAAGAGCTATGTGGTGCTCTCATTGGTTTGTTCAAGGTCAAATCGAACCCTCAGTGTTGTTCAGTACACACTATATTCATATTTTGTCAATTTGACTTTACTTCACCGTTTGTCTTGTACGAATTTTCTACAGACTGAATGTATTTTAAGAAGAAGATGAGTGACGTAAAAGAAATCTGAGACAAGAGTCATATACATTTGGCCCATGCTGACATGTCATCATTATTATCACTACCTATGTCAAAGATATATTTTCCTCGTTTTAATAGATATTTTAAAAGTAGATTAAAAAACTTTAAATAAAATAATAAAAGGAAGTTTAAGAAACAACACAGTACGAATTCTCCGTGCAGACTGGCTTTCTCTAGACGGGTACAAAGTGCTATTAGCGTGTTGCGGTGATAGGAGGGATGAGCGGGGATAAGAGGAATGAGCATTGTGCGGGGATAAGAGGGATGAGCGTTGTGCGGGGATAAGAGGGAAGAGCGATGTACGGGGATAGGAGGGATGAGCATTGTGCGGGGATAGGAGGGATGAGCGTTGTGCGGGGATAGGAGGGAAGAGCGATGTACGGGGATAAGAGGGATGAGTGATGTACGTGGATAGGAGGGATGAGCATTGTGCGGGATATTAGGGATGAGTGATGTACGGGGCTAGGAGGGATGAGCATTGTGCGGGATAGGAGGGATGAACGATGTACGGGGATAGGAGGGATGAGCATTGTGTGGGGATAGGAGGGATGAGCATTGTGCGGGGATAGGAGGGATGAGCGTTGTGCGGGATATTAGGGATGAGTGATGTACGGGGCTAGGAGGGATGAGCATTGTGCGGGATAGGAGGGATGAGCGATGTACGGGGATAGGAGGGATGAGCATTGTGCGGGGATAGGAGGGATGAGCATTGTGCGGGGATAGGAGGGATGAGCGTTGTGCGGGGATAGGAGGGATGAGCATTGTGCGGGATATTAGGGATGAGTGATGTACGGGGCTAGGAGGGATGAGCATTGTGCGGGATAGGAGGGATGAGCGATGTACGGGGATAGGAGGGATGAGCATTGTGCGGGGATAGGAGGGATGAGCATTGTGCGGGGATAGGAGGGATGAGCGTTGTGCGGGGATAGGAGGGATGAGCGTTGTGCAGGGATAGGAGGGAAGAGCGATGTGTGGGGATAGGAGGGATGAGCGTTGTGCGGGGATAGGAGGGAAGAGCGATGTGTGAGGATAGGAGGGATGAGCGATGTACGGGGATAGGAGGGATGAGCATTGTGCGGGGATAGGAGGGAAGAGCGATGTACGGGGATAGGAGGGATGAGCATTGTGTGGGGATAGGAGGGATGAGCATTGTGCGGGGATAGGAGGGAAGAGCGATGTACGGGGATAGGAGAGATGAGCGATGTACGGGGATAGGAGGGATGAGCATTGTGCGGGGATAGGAGGGATGAGCGTAGTGCGGGGATAGGAGGGAAGAGCGATTTACGGGGATAGGAGGGATGAGCGATGAGCGCGCTCCTCAGCATGCACGCACGTTAAGGCGGCGGTTACATTGGTTAAGAATTCGTACACAAATTTATCTTACAAATTCGTACCAATAGGTCAGAAAATGTTCATAAGACAGTGTGGTTACATTCGATGCAAAAACGTGGTAAAGGTACTTACAGGATCTTCAGAACGTGTGCTGTTTCAACTAAGTGCAATGGATATGTTGTCTGAATTTTATCTTTTGGAAAGTCCTGCTTTAAAATTATCTTGTTGGATAAGAAACGTGAATGGGTGAACAGCTATTTTATATCAAGGAATGTGAACGGGGAATTCACCAGATCGTTTGAAGAACTCAGGAGTGATGACCATAATTTGTTTGAATATAATCGAACTAAACAATATACATTTGATTATATTTTAAAAGCTGTTGAACCACCACCACTCCATAAATACTCAAACATAATCAATATACCACCGGAAAGGATCTTGCAAATTACATACATAATAGTTTCACATGTATTAGTAGGAGATGCAGCATACCCCTTAAAAACATATCTGATGAGACCATTTTCAGGACAAGACCTCTCTATAGAGCAATAAGTTTTTGATCAAAGTCTTTCCCGAGCAAGACGCCTTGTTGAATGCTCTTTCGGTATTATTACCTCAAAATGGAGAATTCTCCAAACAAAAATAGAAAATTGTCCTGAAAAATTCGATTTAATCGTAAAATCAATTTGCTTACTTCATAACATTATTATTGATTTAAGAGACGTACCAGATGCTTTGTAAAACAATGAAAGTCTATACCACTTTCAAAACAAAAGCAAAGGACCACGATGTTTCAACATGGCTACTAAAACAGCATATGAAACTAGAAATAAGTTTGTACAATATTTTAATCGTGAACTATTATAAATAAATCGTGCTTTTAAGGAGAGCAAAAAAAAAGTGTCTTATTTTTACATGCTTCAATAAAATATTTTCAGCTGTTAATTTTGTTGAGTTTATATATATGTCACTGTAGAAATGTTTCAGATCCAAGAAACACACAAAATCGTTCCTTTATACAATGCACGATTAAAATATATTATTTAACGTTATTTACCTTTTTATTTCATGTTCCCCGCCACTTCCTTCCATTATTTCTTGTTCAGATATTTATTATGGTATTATTAATACTATTATTATTATTATTATTATTATTTAGCACCGCGTCTTACTACCCGTTCGGGCTATACGCTAAAGTACTAATTACACTAATGTATTAGGAATTGGGAAGGTTGAATTTAGATGAAGTGAACCCGCATTTGCGTGGAGGGAGAGTGGAAAATCATTTAGGAAAAGCCCCACCCAGTTCACCCGACCGAGATTCGAACCTCGATCTCCCCGTCCTCGATTGTCTAGCTCAACACGACTAGCGCGTTAGTAAACTACGCCACTGAGGCGGGTGATTATGGTATTGCTAATATCTTTAATTCCATTATGATCTATCAGAAACCAATGATATTAGCTCAAACACTTATGTTATCTTACACCCGCCTCGGTGGCGTAGTTGACTAACGCGCTAGTCGTGTTGAGATAGACTGCTGAGGAAGGGGAGATCAAGGTTCGAATCTCGGTCGAGTGAACTGGGAGTGGTTTTTCCTGAATGGCTCTCCACTCTCCCTCCACGCAAATGTGGGTTCACTTCCTCTAAATTCAACCTTACATAGTCCTAATCCATTAGCGTAATTAGTACTTAAGCGTATAACCCAAATGGGTAGTAAGACGCGGTGCTAAATAATAATAATAATATTAATATTAATAAAAATAATAATAATAATAACATTATTTCCTTACGAAATCTGATGATAAAACAAAATATTTTGTTCGCATGGAAAAATCTTAAGACTTCGTACTAACTCGTAAAAATATATTACAAGAAATATAACCACGCATATACAAATCTATTGAGTTGTTTACTTATTATGATTTCGTAAGAAAGCGTGAGAGTTCGTAAGATTTATTACGAAGCATTTGTCGTACGAATTCTTATCCAATGTAACCGCAGCCTAATGCAGCAGCGGTGGAGTGAGTAGTGCTTGCGGCTAGAACCGTAGCGACACTGCGTGATTGTTATTGAATTTCATGTGTAAATCTAGTTTAAAAAAATTTAAACAATGAAAACAGGAGGTACTAATGATCCACTCGCAAGATGTTTAGTTGTGTGAAATAGTATCCCAACATCCATGCGTATTAAATTTAAAACATCCAAAGTACAAGGATATCCATTCATATATTCACCTTTTTTTTCTTTTCTTTTTTCTCTACAACCACATAAAAATTATTTAGTCATTTCCTTCCTCCCTCAAAATATCTAAAACTGTTCCCAGTATGTTGCGGCCATGGCTGCGCGACTCCAGCCGCAGTCGCAGGTACTGTCACAGCTTGGACTTCGCTCCTTTAACATTGCATTTGTCACATTTGACGGTCACCAAGGGTGATATTCTAAGTATTATTTCTCTGCTGTTTTTCTCCTCTCTCACCAAGCTGATGCAGGTGAATTACTCTGTAAGCTGTTCTTCTCATTTGTTTAAGGTACGGATTAAAAAAAAATCGTGGATTTGTAGAATCGAATTTTGACGAAGCTAGCTAGTAAATTACCTGTCTAATTTTTTTTTCACAGCCTAGTTGCCTAAATATAATTTCACCTTTTTATCAAGTGACTGGAACATTAATGTCAATTATGATCTATTTTATTTGTAAATAAATAATTACAATGTAAGTAGATAATATTAATAATTAAAACATGTATAACTAAATTAAGCCGTGTTTAACTTGATGAGCACTTTAAGAGATGAGTGTAGCTATTTTTATTTTGGGTATTTAACGTGCGCATTCTGAACTGATTGATTTTAACCACATACAATTTATCAACAAACTTAAATCTAGGACAGACACAACACCCAGCCCCCAGCCATTATTTCAGCACTTTGAAATGGTTACCCACATTTCTATAATGATAAATTTTCAGTCATTCCAGGAATCAAAACCAGGACCCTTAGCTCAATAGACCGACACGCTACTGATTGAGCAAAGGCGTATAACAAGTGTAAAAACTAAATGCCTAGTTTAACTATCTGTTAGACTTAACAGTAGTTTACGTTATAAGGATCTTAAACACGACAATGTAAAAATGGGCCTTAACGTTCAGGGATATTTATTTAAGAGATTAACATTGTGTCAGCTTGCCATAGTGATTCAGTAATAAAGTAACAAAGAGAAAAGTAGCCTAAATACATCGAAACCAAAATAAATATATCAATGTTCAAGAACAAAAAATATACAAACTACTAACAATAGTATATGAGCAAATAATTAGTACATAAACATAACAAAATATACAAATTTGATTTGTAGTAATTTAAATTAAATTTAAAATGTACTTACATTTTTATGGAATTTAATGTAATCCTGTTGTCTATAATTACTATTAGATAGCGTTGTCAAATTAACTAAATGAGGCATATTTTTATTTTTCTATTTGTAAAAATGATAACCATTAGATTGAATCGCCTCGAATGTTCATATTCGTGGAAAAGTGTCTATGTAAGCACTTTGTATCAACGAGAGGTTATTTCCCTCTGATTATCTTTGGTGCAGATCATTACAGGTGGTCACTGTTGTGTGACGTAGTGCTGCTTCTTAGGCACGGCTTCACAGATCCAGGGGAGATGGTTTTTACGTGTCAATGGTTGTATCTTAGCCACTTGCATCGTTCCCTGGAACACAAAAGAGACAACTTCGCGATTAAACAAGAATAAACTTAAGAGCATTCTATATTTATATCCTATATAATTATCGGGTACTAGGTAGGGGAAGCAAAGCAAAAAAAAAGTAAAGTAAGAAAAATTCTAATGTAAGAACAATGTAAAACACTTGAGGAGAAGAAGAAACAAAGTGATAAAAGCAACGCTTATGACAGAAACTATTTATTCTAATTTTTAATATACTTTATTTGAATAGAAAATACTTTTTGAAGTCCAAAGTGGGTAGCAATATAAATGTAATATATTTTGGAACGAGAAAGATTCTTTAACGAGTATAATAGTAATATAAAATGTTTAGACTCATCTCGAAACCAATTTTGTTTTAGTATCTAGTTTAATCTTGATATTTAGATATTATATGGCTATATTTCGGAAATGTTTTTTGTTTTCGACTCTAGCCCTTATATTGAGGGTAGTTTATTGAAGATGATTTCTTTGAATTCTAAATCTATCAAAAATGGCTGTAACGATTTTGTTTAGGACGTATGTCTGAGGAGTGTGTTGACATTACAGATAACACTTTATAGACCTACTTGTTTTTCGGGGGGAATTCACTAAAGTTAGTTTAATTATAAGTTTTTTTAAAATAAATTTGAAATATTTTAAAAATGGCTCCAAAGTTTTGGTTAAAAATTGCTATCTGGTAAGTTTTTTTTAAATTTACGTATATTCAAGTATATATTTATTTTTATTTAAAAAAATATCAGATAATTGTTTGCTGGTGACCGAATTTTAGAAAAAAAAAATTCTTTAATAGTTAGAGTGATTTTGTTCAAAATTGGTTTCTGGGGTTTGTTTTACATGATAAATAATAATATTTTTGTTTATTTTTAAATAGTAATAAATCATGACAGATTTTATAAAGTTTTAAATCTTTTGAAAATGGCTTGAAGATTTTATATATAATATAATAAAATAATAATAATAATATAATAATAATAATAATAATTTGCACCGCGTCTTATACCCTTCGGTTATACCTTAAGTACTTTTACGCTAATGGGTTAGGAATTCGGAAGGTTGAATATAGAGGAAGTGAACCCGCATTTGCGTGGAGGGAGAGTGGAAAACCAATAAGGAAAAACCACCCCCAGTTCACCCAAACGAAATTCGAACCTCGATCTCCCCGTCCTCGCAGTCGAGCTCAACACGACTAGCGCGTTAGACAACTACGCCACCGAGGCGGGTATTTTATTAAAATGAATGTCAGAGAACTGTTTCCATAGTAAATAAATAATCGTTTTATTTTTTACAAACTATAAATAACTTGAGGTTAACTTAAAAATAAATAATTTTTGAAAATTTAAAGTCTTTAAATATTTGAACGATTTTGTTTAAAATGTATATATTAAAAAAGTTTATTGTGATTAACAAGATGTGGTGTTTGTTTTTCTGAGGAAATCTTACTTAAAGTAGTTTACTGAACTCCTTATTTTTGAAAATTTTGTTCCTAAACTCTAATTATTTAAGTTGATCAAGAGTGTTCGATTGTGTGTAACTTGCTATAATTTAACGCTGGTTTAAATATTTGACATTTTATAACATATCTTTCTATACTTAATTATTTATTTTTATACAGTATAAAAAGTCTCAAAATATTTTATACCTATTTAAAACTATCGATATAAACTTTTAAACACATATAACTATTCTAAACAACGTTTTCCAATAGAATTGAGGGCATATACACTTTAGTCAAGCAATACTGCTTTTGTATCATTCAGTAACATCCTTAATTCCAACCATAAAAACCTTTGATATTGGCTATGAAGAACATGACAATATTTATTTTACACATTTCCTTTTAGAGTCGCTTGTAAACCTAAAAAAAGACTTAATGGTATTGCGAGTGATAGCTTGAAGTTGTAGGATGGGAGATTATTCTTGTTAAGTTCTAATCATTCAAAAAACTTTAAAATAACAGTTTTTGAAGTCAAAACAATAGTTAAACCTTAATTTTTAGTGTTACGACAGTCCATCAAAACTTTAAGGCTTAACATTTTAAAAGTAAAACTAAACTAAATTTTTTACACAGTGATATCTTTCTTCTAGAATCAGTGCACTTATAGTGTCGCCCATATATTCCTTTACGACACTATAAGCCTGGATATCTCTGAGAGTTTCTTTCGTAAACTACCATCAGGGTGAGGAAATCACAAGTACCATCCAAGAAATTCAACTTGGTACCATGCTTTGGCACTTAAAAATTATTCAAAGCACGCAGTATTAAAAGGTGAGATTGGGCTATTTCTTTTCACCGGCACGCACGAAACTTATCTCAACTGAATTTGGGTGGTTTAGACCTAGGTGGGGTGGGGTTTGCATGCTACTACGCATCATTGGAGGGGGGATTCGTGGAATGTTGCCATAACGTCGGTAAGTATGGGGTGAAGGTAGTCTTCCAAGGACATGTCACCGCTCAAATACGCCAGGGTCAGTTTGAAAATCTACAAAACCTGATCTATTCATGCTAGACGGAGTGATATATGTAGTTTAGTTATACCCTTACTTTTATTTTCTTATTTATTTTTTAGCAAATTTTCTTACTACCCGTTTAGGCTATGCGCTTATGTACTAATTACGCTAAAGGTTTAAGGTATTAGGAAGGATACACTTAGAGGAAGTGTATTCGCCTTTACAAGGAGGAGTGGAGAACACTTATGAAAAAAACACCCTCAGAGAACCCGACCGAGATTCAAACCTCGATCTCCCCATAATAAGATGTCTAGTTTATTGTGACAGTAGCGCGTTAGAGCATACGGCCACCAAAACGGGTTTTTTCTTATGTTATTATATTTTAATTAAGGTTATCGTACGGCATAAGTATCAACTTTACACGCCTGATTTGAGTCATATTTAACGTTTGCGTCTAGCTATGTGCTGTGATTTTTTGTAGCAATATTTGTCGTTCAGACTCAAGCAACATTTAACACTCATCTAGACTCATAGTAAGAGTCTTCAGACTCGTCTACGATTTTGTCTATTTTCAAGATCACTTCAAAGAACTTTTGTTTGTCGGAATTGTCGGACCCTCTTGTTGGAAGGAAATGATCATAGTCCATCTCTTATCATGCGTGTAGCCAAGCGGAAACAAATGAACATATCTCTTTATTCAAATAAAACATAGCTTTTAGCCCAAATGGGTAGTAAAACGCAGTGCTAAAAAAGTTATTTGGTATATGATAACAGTTTTTGGAAATATATAGTAAAATAGATCAATTTTTTTAACTAAAAATTATCATTTAACCATTTTAAGATAAACTTTCTCCTTTTAATAATATTTTCAAACGTTAATATATTTTTGTTAATGCAGTGATGTTGGTTGAAATTACGTCTTCCGAAATGTCATTGTTGAAGAAGTTAACAAACAAACGCCTCTTAAGGGAGCCGCTTCGGTAAGCGAGAGACTGCTTCAGAGACGTTCAGCTATACTGCGATATTTAATTCTATGATTGGCTATTTCAAAATATGGCTCAAGCCAAAATAAAGTTAAGAGATTCCAACAAGGTTCTTTTTTTTTAACTAACCTATATTTTATTAATAGAAAAAAAAGTGTGAAAATATAAAACTAGCCCTTTTTCAACGATTTTTTAAGCATATTTGCTGAGCTATGAGAATAATATTCCTCTAACGAATACATTAGTTGTTTTATAGTATCAACAGTTGACATGAGGTGACCTGGTGGTCTAGGGGTAAGGTCTCAGAATTCTGTGCTGGGGGTCCGGGGTTCAATCCTCGGTCCGGCGCAGATTTATCTGATTGCCAAACCCTTCCTTCACCTATGACAAGACGTGTATTAATCACAGCTTGTGAATGTGAGGAATGCCAGGCCCCCACCGTGGTTCGGATTCCACGTTAAACTGTAGGTCCTCCATTTCATCTCACAATCACCCTACCATTGCACATTAGCGTAAGTGCGTATAACCCGAACGGGTAATAAGACGCGGTGCTAATAATAATAATAATAATAATAATAATAATAATAATAATAATAATAATAATAATAATAACAGTTGACATGAGAAGATATTTGAGAACGAGCATGGAAATGTTCCTTTTTACTTTAAGATAAGAAGTTTCGTTTATCCCCTCTCTTTAATGACATGTCAAATTGTGGTTGTAGGTTAAGGGCAAAAGATAGTATAAGCTTATACAGAATATAGAAGAAGTTCCATAAAACTACACCAATTATTGTATCATAAAACATGGGGCCTGACAGCGATTGATACTTTCTTGATGCCTTAAGAGTACGCATCCGATAGTAAGATGTTTACTGAAATACTATTTTGTATAATTTTGTTCAAAACTATAAATACCCGCATTATATGATAAAGTTTGTCCGATTGTGTTGTACCATTTATTATTTCTTATATCGTTTAATAATGTAAAGCTGTTTATGAGGAAAATAGCTACTATTACTAACGTCTCCTATCCGTATTGCACTCACCAGAAACTTCTTCTTGAATCCCGGCTCTTGTCTGAAGTAGACGAGAGCATCGTCTGGAATGCTGATTGCGACCCTGGATGACGCCGCAGTGCTGCCAGCTAATGGCTGTTGGCGTGGAGGTTGGCAGTCCTGTATCAGCGTCACGGTGCCGGCGTCCACGTCCACCGATACCGCCAAGTGTGTCCAGCCGTATCCAGCTGTCGGGTTGTAACACATTAGAGAAGCTGTTCATCTCTTTGTTTTCTCGCTGCATCTCCCTACTCGTTCGGGTTATATGCATTACTATATTAATATGCTAGGAACGAGTAGGGCTATATTTATAGGAGGTGTGTGAGAATTTGCGTGAACGGAGAGTGGAAACTGTTTAGTGAATACCACCCTATCCAAACTATACCGGGATTCTAACCCTTATCTACGAGTGACCGGTAGTCCTATCTATTGGGAGAGTGGCACCTCGGACTATCAGACCACGAAACAACTGGGTATTTATCTTTAGTTTCATTAGTCTGCACTACCTTTTAAATCAGTTATCGTTAGTACCCATTTTCACATATTTATAAATAGCATATTATAATACCAATTGTTTTGGTCATCAACATGGTTACACTAATGGAGAATGGATGAAGACGGTAGAAATCAGAGGAAATATATACACATTTTCGAGGAGAGAGAGAATGAGAAACTATTAAGAAAACAAATTCCTCACTACACCCAACCGTGATTCGAACACCGAAATCCCTGTCATCGGCCAGACGAGAATGATGTATTTTTTTCACGTTGCCAACGGCCCGGGGAATATTTTTGTTGAAAACTGGCTGATATCGAATAAAAAGGTTGGTCCTATCAATTAATTAATATAATGTTTAGACACAATCACAATAGTTCTTATAATAAGAAAGAAGCAATCGAAATATTACCAAAGAGAGTAAAACGTTAACAAGAAAGAAAAAAAAAAACATTTCGGGAGTTAGATTATTTGTCTTCGTTTTCAGGGTTTCTCAATCGATGATTTGAACTAAATGATTCACGGATAGGGGACAAAATACATCAAATAATTTGACTCTCTACAAACTAGACATAATATTTTGGTTTTAATGATTGGGTTAAAACATGCCATAACCTATAGATTATTTTTAAAAGTATTAAAAGTTTTAAAAGAAGTGTTAAGTTGAAATAAAAACATGAAGACTTTGAGAAAATAAAAGGTCGTCCTCTGCAACGAAGACTAAGAGCTTTACGACTGTCAGAAAAGTTACAAAACGACACTTAAAATTTCAAGACCCCCCCCCCAATTTGAAACCCATTTTTTTGATCCACGTGTAAAAACACGAGAAAGAAAAGAGGGAAAGGAGTTAGGGGGGATTTTATGTGAGAATCGTAATCAAAACTTGACAACATGAAAACTGTGCACTTTAGCGAACTTGAGTTACGGTCCATTGCGTAAATACGGTTACCATGGATTTCATTTCATCAATATCTGTGGCATTCAAGGAAGAAGGTAAAGGAATATAGGTTAGAGGTCAAGAGGCCTCTAAAATAGAAGAAAACACAGACACTACGATATAAAAGGGAATTATGTAATTGAAAAGAGAAAAATGCGTGTTTCAGTTTAATGTATTTTGATAGGATTAGTTTAGAGGGTATGCATTCAAGAGTCAAGAAAAGTGTTTTATATAAGAGCGTAAAAGTGCATTAAAAATTTAGCTAAACAAAATTTTTATATTCTATTAAATCAAATCGTGAAAAACGAATTTATTTCCAACTAATCTTGTTGCGGTGCTTTTTTGGCCCAGCAATAGTTCTAATTTGCCCCCATAAAAGCAACAAAATCTCCTTCTTAATTTACACATGGTTAAATTAGGTTAGGTTAGGATAAGTTATGTAAGACATTATTTAAAGAAAAATGCAGGTAAGAAATATCCGGGGCTGAGTTAAACATAAATATGGCCAACTACTTCCAAAGAACTGTTAACATGGCTGAGCTAGTACACCAATATGTTACCTATATACGACAATCAACCTCCTCAACCACTGTTAACATGGCTGAGTTAGTACACACCATGTAAGGCAGCCATTAAGGTTTTACTATTACCTCACCAAAATATTAAAGATAATATTAACAAATTATTACAAAATATTGTTACTATTGGAAACAAAGGGAAATGTAATCATTTCCATATTATTTTATGTATTAAAAGAATAGAAAAGAATAATCTTATTCCAATTTGTAAAATAAACCTTTTTAAATTTTAATATTGTTTATATTGATGTTTTTAAAAGTAACAATGGAATTAGAGAAAGCGGCTGGAACCAAAATTAAGGTAAAAATTGGTTTTGGGTTATTCGTTAGACGTGAAAACCCACCAAAACATAAACTGGAATTTGATAAACTCTGTTGGATCTAGACATTTATTCTGGATGTCTAAAAACTTAGTCACGTAAGCAAGTAAGAGTTAATCAGGAGTTTCCATAGTTCTAATGATTCCTTAACCAACCAATCACAAGGATTGGCAGGCTGGAGCTAAGATATCTCTTTAGCCTATATTTGGTCTCCCTAACACTCGGTCATAATGAACCCTGCCATTATTACCATAGAGAAACTTATCATTTTCTTAAATAGCTCAAACGACATGAAGAGTTAGCATGAGAAGTTGTAATGTAATTGATTTGACCATAAGGAGTATTTGAAAGCATTGACCATATTATCGTTCTAATTATTGATATATTCAAACATTTTTTTATCATTCTCATTTTACATATAATTAAACATATTTTACTTTATTTAAATTTCGTAATCTATTACTTGGCGCTTAAATCACGTCTTCCTCTAAATTATTTATTAGTTTGTTTTACTCAGAGGTCAGAGATGGCAGCACCTACTGGAACCTCACTAAATGCCTTTTTTCGAAATCCAACCAAGTTAAGACCTTTTAAAGTAATTTCCTGTTTTGGAAGAATGTTCTCCACGCAGGAAGTATTTTTTTTTTAAGTTTGTAGGTGTGTAATTCACCGTTAGAAAATGTCCCTTCTAGAAGCTTCTATTGAGCTGGGATATATACAGTAATTTTGAAATTTCTTCTTCACTGTGAAATCAGTCGTGAATACAGACGGACGTGTGTTCGGTCTTAAATGGACATATTTTAAGCGCTCGGTGATAATTAGCTGCTAGGCCCTCGGCATGATCGCATTTCAATTTAAATAAAAACATAAACATGTTTTTTCTTTTAACGGAATAAAGTAATATTAAAATTTATGCAAAGTGTTATCATTTCTTTTGGTTAAGTGATAAGACAAAGGAGGCATCATAAGTAAAGCGCACTGTTGCGCAATAGAAATGACGACTTACTGTGGGGCATAATATAAACTATAATAAATTACTTCCAACCGAGGAGCTATAAAAGGATAATATAACAAATGGCGTTCCAACGGGGTGCATTTAACATGCTACGAAAGTTATGTATATAACAAGTGGCGACACAATATTAAACGTGATACGTAACTAATAACACCTTCCACAAAAGAACAATAACATAACGAAAGCAAATGTTATAAAATGGCGCCCAACGTGGGGGCACGAATACCGCGAACTGAGAGAGGTGCGTCGACGGAGCTAAAGGGACGGGACGGCACACCAGGAGACGGCACATAATCACCAAAGGACGGCATACCAAGGAGACGGCACATTCAAGAAACAGCGCAAAGGACTGTTGGAGACGGCACACCGACGGCACACCTGCAAGGAACGGTGCTGAGGACCTTTTGGAGACGGCATGCAGTCAAGAAACAATGTCGAGGACAGATAAGTGGTCAACAGAAACTGTAACCATAATTTAAAAAAAAATTATCTAATTTCAATTGTGTATTTTGGGGGTAGTAATTTTTTTTTTCTATATGTTGGGGTTTCAAATAATGATACAAATTAAATTAAAAGCAACAATATAAAAGTGTATAGGCCTAATTTTAAATTAAATTTATCACTATAAAAAAGTAATTCTTAGATTAATAGTACTTGAATTTTGTCAAGGCCTAACACAAAATTAATTCATAGGTTAACTTACGAAAAATTTATTTAAATTATCAACATGGCAGACAAGGTGATAAAACAACCAGTAAAACAGGTAGACATTTTAAATGCTTTATTAGAAAATATGAAAGAACTCAGGCGAATTACACAAGAAAATAAAAAGGATTTAAAAAAGGATATAGAAACTATGGGACAAAACTTAGAAACTATGGGACAAAATTTAGAAACTAAGCTCAACCAAAAGGCGGAAGAACAATCAAAGAATATAAATAAAAAATTTGAGAAGTTAGAATTGATTAATCAAAATTTTATCCAACAGATTAATGAAATTAATGACAGGGTTTCAGCAGGAGAAAAAAGGCAAGGAAATTTAGAGGTTAGGCAGGAAGATCTAAGAGAGGGACAGTTTAAGTTAAAAAATTTAGATAAGGAAACCAGTAAATTAGAAAAACAAATACAAACACATGATATACAGATAGAACACAACAAATCAGCTGTTCAGGTAGTGCAATCCAATTTGGAAATTCAAATAAAAAAGGTGAGGTTAGAAATTGAAGGGCAAGAGGATGCTAATAGGCAATTTATTAAGGAAAATATTAATGAGATTCAAATAAAAAGTAAAGAAATTGTAGAGATAAAAGAAATTGTAAATGAAAACAAAAAAACGGTTGGCACCTTAGATCAGAAAATAAACAACTTAGCTAATCAAGTACAACTTAATAAAGGTAAGGGGACAGATAACAAAATTGTGTGTAGTCACAATCTAGTAACCAAAAATGTCAATGACCTCACTTTGTCACTCATTCCTAGGTATAGGGGAGCAAAGGGTAAAATATCTGAGGCTCAGTATTTGCAAAAAATTGAGAGAGTTTGGAAAAAGAGAAAGAGAGAGATAGAAAAAGAGGGGGTGAGAAATAAAAATAATGTAATTAGAATTATTAAGCGACAAGCTCGTAATATATTATGTAATTTTATCTTTTTAACCTTGTAAATAAGGGCCATTTCATTGTAAAGATTAGTGTGGAAAGAGAACCACCTCCTTAATATTTCAATAAGATTCAACTATATAAAGTAAGGACAAGTATTTTATTTTGTTTTCATTATTAATGACAAATTTAAGGAAAGCACCAAAGGAGGGAAGCATCCTCTGAAGTGCTTGGTGAAGGAAGGAGTAGGAATGGATTTATTACAAAGTATAGTCAGTTGGGGGTGGGGGTGTACCCGGAAAGCACCAGGTGAGACAAGTAATTTAAGACAAGCTCATAATATAAATTGGGTTGAGACAGGTAATCTAAGGCAAGCTTATAATAAAAATTGAGTTGAGGCAGGTAATTTCTGCTATACAGTGGCATGTTGTGATGTCAGGACTTGGACTCTTCGACGTTTGGCAAGAGAGTAGTTTTGTCGCAGAGGTCTGACTACCTTGTAAGTTTAGGGGGCAGGAATTGAACCTGGGCCACCCGAGTTATGGGAATTTTGTGTTAGGGGGCAGGCATTGAACCTGGGCCACCCGAGTTAAGTATTGTAAGTGTTAGGGGGCAGGCATTGAACCTGGGCCACCCGTATGAGAGTTTTGAGAGTTTTTCTGGGCCAAGGGGTCAGCAGAGTTCTGGACCGCCTGTGGTTACCAGACATTTGAACAAGGTTTGGACCGTTAAGAGAACGCCTCTTGTGTGTTTTGAAGGCCTGAGAAATGGGATAGTCGGTCACTGTATGCCGGGAAGTATTCTGAGGATACGTTCCAGTTTTTGGGAGTTAGCCTTTATTGAGCCTGTTATAAAAATAAATCAATATTATGCCACAAGTTTAAAGCTACTTTCTCTAAATAATTTTTTTTAAAGGAATAATAATAAATAATAATTAATTTAAAGAATATTTCAAAATGTGAGCTTGTATTAAACCACTAAGGTCTTGTTAGAGATTGTGTGTACTATGGTTCTCTGTACTGTAAAGAGATTCGGCATCGAGTTGTTTTTCATTTTGTTTTACTAGGGTTAAGTGTCCTTCTAATTAAATCAATGATATGTGTATGATAATAATATTTTCTGTTATTAGACAATGATATGTGTATGATATTGCCATTTCTATGCCTTAAATAATGTACTTATATGTTTTACCAGTTAATTGTGTTTATGTTAAAAAAAATTATATTAAGTTATGCTATTCTCAGCAAATGTGGTTGTGCTCATATAGCAAATTTTAGTTAACCGTTTGGTACATAAAGTTGTAAATGTTTGTGCGCATATAGCAAGTTTGGCCAAGAGACTTTTAAGAGTAAGTGTAACAAAGTGTTAAGAGCCTTGTTAAGTGTGTGAAAATAATCACAAAAGTGGATTCGCGAAGGATCACGAAACTAAGTGCAACAAATATTTAAAGAAAATTATATAAAAAAAAAAATAATACATTTAATTAAAAGACACTTCGATTTGTGACGATTAAATTAAATTTTCTTGATATAATAAACTTAGACCATATTATGTCAGTAATTATAATAATAATAATAATAATAATAATTAGCACCGCGTCTTACTACCCGTTCGGGTTATACGCTTAAGTACTAATTACTCTAATGGATTAGGAATTGGGAGGGTTGAATTTAGAGGAAGTGAACCCGCATTTGCGTGGAGGGAGAGTGGAAAACCATTTAGGAAAAACCACCCCCAGTTCACCCGACCGAGATTCGAACCTCGATCTCCCCGTCCTCGGCGGTCGAGCTCAACACGACTGGCGCGTTAGCCAACTACGCCACCGAGGCGGGTCAGTAATTATAATTAAGCTGACATTTTACTTAGATATTTTATTTCATTTAATCATAATTATACTTGATATTTTAATTAGATTATTTTATTTTAATTAATCCTAATTATGACTAATAATTTTTATTTTTATTGTTTAATTCATATATCTTCCACTTCAAAATATTGAACTTTAAACAATTTTGTTAATTTCATACAGGGTGTTTAAAAATATTGGACTTTTAGTAAATTTTATGAAATAATACAGGATGTTTCAAAATATTGAAATCTTTGTAAAAAATTGTGAAACTTATACAGGGTGTGCGAAAAGTGATCATGTCTTCTTTTATTTTATTTTGGCAAAGCGTATCAATAAGTATACGACTAGTCTCTACTTTCAGATACACTTTGGGGGGTAATTGTAATGTAATTGATTTGACCATAAGGAGTATTTGAAAGCATTGACCATATTATTGTTCTAATTATTGATATATTCAAACATTTTTTTATCATTCTAATTTTACATATAATTAAACATATTTTACTTTATTTAAATTTCGTAATCTATTACTTGGCGCTTAAATCACGTCTTCCTCTAAATTATTTATTAGTTTGTTTTACTCAGAGGTCAGAGATGGCAGCACCTACTGGAACCTCACTAAATGCCTTTTTTCGAAATCCAACCAAGTTAAGACCTTTTAAAGTAATTTCCTGTTTTGGAAGAATGTTCTCCACGCAGGAAGTATTTTTTTTTTAGTTTGTAGGTGTGTAATTCACCGTTAGAAAATGTCCCTTCTAGAAGCTTCTATTGAGCTGGGATATATACAGTAATTTTGAAATTTCTTCTTCACTGTGAAATCAGTCGTGATTACAGACGGACGTGTGTTCGGTCTTAAATGGACATATTTTAAGCGCTCGGTGATAATTAGCTGCTAGGCCCTCGGCATGATCGCATTTCAATTTAAATAAAAACATAAACATGTTTTTTCTTTTAACGGAATAAAGTAATATTAAAATTTATGCAAAGTGTTATCATTTCTTTTGGTTAAGTGATAAGACAAAGGAGGCATCATAAGTAAAGCGCACTGTTGCGCAATAGAAATGACGACTTACTGTGGGGCATAATATAATCTATAATAAATTACTTCCAACCGAGGAGCTATAAAAGGATAATATAACAAATGGCGTTCCAACGGGTGTGCATTTAACATGCTACGAAAGTTATGTATATAACAAGTGGCGACACAATATTAAACGTGATACGTAACTAATAACACCTTCCACAAAAGAACAATAACATAACGAAAGCAAATGTTATAAAGTACATACATATTCAGTACTCATATTACTAAAAACCTACCAAAAGTGGTCAAAATTATTTAAGTTTTCGCTAGATTTAAATTAAATAAAGATAGATTTTACTGTGGGTTTATTAAAATAGTTGCCAAAGCAGGGCCAAATTATTGCTTACTGCGCCTCCCCATGCCAAAACAATTTTAACCTTCTCACACTTCTGGGGTGTTAATATTATTAAAGTTAGTAGTGCTGTGGCCCGATGTCCCACACGTAAGAAATTATGTAACTATCGTTTTCTCTATTTGAAAATGACCCTTGTGTGTAAGTAGATCGCGGGAGTCTTTCGGGAGTTTCATCATCTTGTCACATTGTCATAATACTTTTTTTTTGTAGCAAATGAGCTTATTGATACCCCCATGCTTTTCCTCAACCCTCCACCCCATCACCCCCATTTGGGGCCTGTGTCATATTTTGTTCCACACTCAGACCATTTTTATGTTTAACCTCAGTTACCCTCTGCCCACAAATGTCGTTTGAGAGATATTTCCTCTTGTGCGGAGGTCTTAGCTTAGAATAACCAGGTCACAGGTTATTTCATCTCTTTCTCTTATTATCAAAATTTTACACAAGGGTTCTTAGCTGTTAGCTAGAGGTATTTTTGGGCAGGGTAGCCTTCACCTTTTGTTTAGTGGCAACCACGGACAGTGTGTCGTGGAAGTTATCATAACAGAATGAGGAAGTAGAAAGTAAACTAACTATTCACCACAAGAATAAGCAAGTTTAGTAACTTTGCTTTCTTGATGATCAGGAAAAAAAGTCAAATAAGTGACAACGGCTAAGAAATTAGGATCGAAAATAACAAAACATGTTCTAGTAAAAAAGTTTCGAGGAAAAAAAAAAGCATGATTAATTATTACAAGAATGACGCATATATCCGTTCATACGGTTTTCTACAACGTCTCTTAGAACCGGTAGCAAAATGTTTAATATTTCACAGTCCAACATGTAATAGTCCAAACAGAGGTCTGGATGTGTATAGTAGCATTGATCTGATCCTGTTTTCTGATATATGTTTATTCCGTAGGTTGGTCGAGATTAATGACGCTCTCGGCCTCTGTTAAAGTGTCACATAAATCAAATATGAGTATGTCAATCAAATCGTTGCAATATCTGGAAACGCGTGTCGACCACATATCCCTTCGTTCTACGGCGACGTCAATGATGTTCTACACCTCACAGAGACGCACCCAGGTCGGGACGAGATAGGTGACTTATCTAAGTTTAACGTCTTGTTTCTCGCTGATCACAACCATACGGTCTCTACAAATTTGTTAAGAGATAGTTCATGATTATTCAGGTTTATCTTCTAAAGAGTATGAGGGTTGTTGAAAAATTTCAAAATGGCCAACTTATTATTGCTAAGTTCTTGCCAGTTTATACAACTAAACACCACACAGCATCCAAGCATTTCTCACCTAGACAAAGGGTTTAAGTTGTTCTTGACACTTATATCAACGATTACTCGTTTAGTGTCAAAAACGTCCAGCAGAAACAATGTGTTAAAACTACTGGTAATGGCGAGCGGTTTGGTCGGTTTTGCCCTGAACATAAAAATATTTTCAGGTTGTCATACCATGATGACTCTGACTATGAGTGTGATCACTTCAACGAGTGCCAACAAATTAAGTAACATAACTTACTCCTTTCCATAGTGACGTCATTTAATAACCTTCGGAGGGGAAAACATAGCACACGTTGATTGGACGCAGCCTCTTGAGGGGTGGCAGGATGCCGACGTCTTGAAACATCCGTTGTAATACCTCAACACTTTGTCCTCCTAGGCTGTATGATTGGTGGTTTAGAATAATCCCAGGAAAGTTTTCATCAGAATACATTTTACACGGTAGAGAAAGTGCGTGGGACAATAAAGGCCGCATACGTCTGAAGCTATGCCTTAAAGTTGGATTGTTTTGTGTGTCTATTGGGAAGTATTTTTGCGTAAAGACGCTAAATGAGACTTTATACGTGGAAACTTACCATAACAATCAAATAGCTCTCTCACACCGTTCTTGTCGATAAAAACAGCGATCCAATATATCTCAGGTTTATTGTGTGGATCCATGCTGCGCTTTTCTTGTTGGGAGTTTATCAGCAGGCAAAACACTCAAATCTACAGAGCAGAGGCTTTTCAACGAAGAACATCCTCTGGCGTGCAGATTAATGATCGTCGTAGGTATGTATTTCCCAACCTCTTGACGTAAACGGTTTCTGCACACAGCGTGGCATGTGTTATAATTGATACAAGCAGGTTGTAACCCACATCCCCACTATCGGAGGGGATGCTATGTAGTTTGCTGACAATATAGTTGGCTTCGTTTTTTTAGCCGCAGGGTCAAGTTTCTCGTAGTTAAAAGGAGGTTTGAACACCCAATGATGAAGTTATCTGACACATGACGTATAAACACTCAGTTCCTTTACGATAAACTGTTTGTCATCATCTATGTAGCTCTGTAAATTCACAATGACGTCCATGACTTAAATGTCTGGAAATAAGGTGGAACGTCACTTATATTAACCGCCACCAAGTTTCAGTCCTTTTCGATGGTTATTATGTTGTCAAATTCATCGTACACGATACAGCTCGATGAGTGCCCGGGTAAAGCTCACTTCGATGTTTAGAGATACATGCCACGTCAAATTCCAATATGATGTTATTTGGTCGAAAAGATTCGGTGTGAGGTCAAAACCCATGAGATTGTACCTATTAGGGTAGGCTTCTCGCGTGATGTTACTACCCTCGTTCATGAAATGGATGCCCGTTCCAGAAAACAGCGTATGGTAGGTCATGACAACGGTTTGAACGGCACCTGTTTCCCGTACAAGTATAGCGAGAAATTATTCACGTCATAAGTGTGAGAATTGAAAAGTTTTTTGCGACCTTTTCGTTGAGAGCTGCATTGAAAACGAGTCCCACAATACAATGTTTAGGTAACTGTCCCGTGGATACGTTGTCCAACGATTTCTCTTGCACGCCCGAAGGATTAGTGAGGATTTTGACTTCCACTCGGGTGATGGAATAATTTAAAGGACTGACGTTTACTCCTATGGCATGGGCCAGCAGGACAGACAGCGCTACTTTTACAAGTCAAACTAAGAGGCCAGTGTCGACACTGTGGAATTTAAACTGGTAGATTGAGTGATATAAGGAACTGATTGATCAATATTACTAATCAAATCCACAATATTGGCTCCTCTGAGAGGCATGTCGTTTACTATAGCCTCCCCACTGACATCCCACATGATACCATCTCGGAAAACAATATCGTCAAGTAAAAGTTCGGCTTTTTTACGTGCCTGTAAAGTATAGCAGAGATAGGAAATACTATCTTCTACAACGTTCTGAGCTGGGGCTGATGTCTACTTCTGTCAGTGAAATGTAAATACCATTGTAGTACTTGTTGATACAAGGCTTTTTGGCCTTGTTGTCGAGTTTTGAAGCAAGCACTTTTTCCATTTCCTTGTACAATTCAGATATTAGTAGTTTGGTGGCCGTTGATGCTTGCTAGTGGTGTTGTCCGTAACGGTGTCATGTTTCCGCTGACGTCAATATAATCGTTTTGTGTGTCCATCACTCTACTTATTGAATAACTAGCCAGAACACCACTGATTTAGGGGGATAAAAGTAAGGGTAAAAATGCTCCTAATTTCTGGACCAGTAGTCGTTTATACTTCTTCCAGCTTTCTTTCCACTTGACTAGCTTTTGCAGCAACACCCTCTTGTGAGGAATTATTACCTTGAGACTCATGGTTTAGAAATGATCTGTAATTGCGATGTGTCGGTGTTTTTATAACCTTTGATTAGTAGGTACACGCAAAATCCAGCAATCGTATGGGTTCTATATCGGAATCATCCAGATGTACCTTGCTTGATATCGATCAAAATGTTCCCGTGCGGGGTAATTGTGGCGTATGTATAGGCATCCTGTAAAACCCGAGGGTTTTGAGGGAAGACCTTGCATGAAAAGTATTGTATCTGGGCTCTATCTTAGCACGATATAGTGGGGGTTTAAAGAAATGTCTCTTTGCTTCTTACACTTTGGGAATAACTTTCGTGTAAGGTACATGATGCTAGTGTTTTGATTATGGCATCCCTTAATAAAAAGATCGAAGACTACATTATTGGCTTCATTCATCGGACTGTCCAGAATAATCAGCTGTGAATGGTTAATACCATTGTCATACATTCTCCACAGATCCTTAAATAATATAACGTGGGGTACTTGCCCGTCTTGTTCGAGCCCTGGTTGCATTTAGGAGTAATACAAAGTTATTTTATCTAATTTAATGTCGCACATTGTGCCCAAGTGGCGTATAAAGTAGCGATAAATAGGAAAGTCCACAACCAGAGAGGCCACTGGTGATGGCCGAAAATGGATTTTTCAACTTGTTCATATTGTTTGTTACGGAAATAAAAAAAAAGCTAGGTGATCTAGTGTTTATAGGAAAGGAGGGTATTGGGTGTAGACGTTAAAACGCAGACCTCATAGCTTTAAAATATAGTTATTACAAGTTCTAAAATATTTACCGTTTCTTCAACGTAGACCTTGATAGTATTAACAGTTTCTTCGGCGTTAAGGAAATCATTGTAAAGGAAATAGTGGCTTTAGTACAGGTGGGTCAGAAAATTATAAGATTTTTTATTTATAAAACTAAGTGATTTGGACACAGTAAAATTAAAATGAAACAAATGTTACACAAATATATAGTGTTGGAAAATTAAGTTAGAAAATGAGGATTTTGTTTGGCAGATTTAAAGTTAAAATGTGATTCAAATGGAATTATAATATTGGACACGGTTAAAAATAATTAAAATAACAGAGTATATGGAGTTGGAATACATTAAATTAACATGAAACAAATTTAATACAAAAAATATAAAGTGTTGGAAAATTAAGTTAGAAAATGAGGATTTTGTTTGACAAAAAAAAATTATAATATATTCATATATCATTCAAAATAAAATTTTGTTTTCAATAACTATCAAGAAAATTTTAAATGTTTGAATATATTGAAATCATATTTACTAGGATATTTGTTTGATAACATTATTTGTGTTATTTTATATGTATTAATAATAGCTATATAAAGTAACAGCTGCAGATAACATGACGTATTGATGTATGAATATATTAAAATAGTTTTAGTAACCTTAATAACTAACTTGTACTGTCCTTCCTACCAAAACCAGACTATACTTCTATAGGTTTTAATAACTCTTCTTCACAATAATTCTGCTGCATGCTTTCCTATACCACTGAGATCTGACCAAGCATTATTTACTATCTGAGACTGTAGCTCTCGGATCTGGTTCAAGTCCTGGTGGGACGGACTCCTACCTTTACATATTAATTTTGGGGAGCTTGTAAGCTCTTTTTTGGGGTTTTAATTTAAAATATCTACTATTAGATAGTTGTTTTAGAAAGATAAGCTTTTGTTTTTAAAAAATTAATCATTGTTACTTGTGGTTTTATTTTAATCCTAGAATGCAATTCCTTCGTTAAATTGACTACTGAGGTTTACAAACATTTTACTAATGTAGTGACAATGGTATCTTACAAAACAAACAAAGTTGTAATCTTGCTTCCTACTACACATGAGAACATGTTAATAAACCAGAAAATAAAAAAAAATCCGAATTAAATTAAACCTACTATGAAACCAAGGGTGCATGACGAAATTTGGAAACCACTGTTCTCGTGCCATCTGTAGAGAGTTCAGGGCAACATCCTGTGTATCATGTGATGAAGTTGTGCTAAAAAAAATATAATTAACAAAATAAAAGCCTTTTGAACTAGTTGAGCATAGTTTTCATTTTGTCAATATAATAAAATGATGTTTTCAATATAATAAAATGTAAAGTACGGGTGTTTAGCTGAACGGTCTAGTGACCAAAGTGTCATCATTTTATTATGAAATAGAAAGTAATATTGATAAATACTTGTTTCCTGGCCATCAACAAAGCAAGACTATTTAACTTGTTTACTCTTGTGGCTGGTATCTAGCACACTATAACTCCTCGGTCTTCTATGATAACTCTTCTCGAACGGTTGCCATTAACCAGAGCCCCTGCCTCTAAATGTATTGTCCGGGGTGGCCATTAAACACGAGTGAAGTCCACCCCTGACCAAAATATTCCTAGCTTTGGGCTAAGACCACCCTACATTTTTGGGCTAAGATCAAGTACCCTGACTCCCGTTCAAAATGTTGGGGATAGAACCCTCGCACAATCAACAAACGACATTTGGGTAGAATTAAAAGGGTACAAGCGTTGAAAAAAAATCAGCCACAAGCCTCAAATGTGGGTGAGGGAGGGTGGAGGATAGAGGGAGGAGGTGGAGGTGAACGATAAGATCATTTTCTAGCAAACACAAAAGAGAAAGCGATAGTTATAAAATTATTTCCGTGTAGGACATCGGATCAGGAAACAACTAAAATTTAATGACCACTTCTTTCAGCATTTTTATTAATTGGGATTTTTGTCCTTGTGGTTACGGCACCTCTTTTATTTTGCTGGGCTACCCATCATGGTCGTAGCGACATAGCTGTCCACCACTCGTTGAGACTAATAATCAAACAATAAGTATTTATTAAATAATTAAGTAAAGAGCTGGTTTCTCTGGTTACAAACGTAAACATAACAAAAGTTATCTTTCTCAAGCATCCATACGAATAAAGTAGGCTACGAAAAGAAGAACTTTGGAAGACAAGTAAACTCTGTTACACAAACATTAGGTTATAACACAGAGATGAATAATTCAATTATTCTCGTCAAGACGCGAGAGTGATAGCACACGTTCTTAAAAAAAAAATACTCTCGAAATTCTCAAACTTCACTGAAATGGGTCACGCTCCGACCGGAGTTCGAATCTGGTCCATCGACAGCCCGACACCACGGTACGCCTTCAACCGACGCACAAGTACAAGTCCTCTCACAGCTGGCTCGGAAGAATATCTCCGAGACAACCGTGGACACAAGCATTCCAACGCTCACTCGAAAAAGTATTCCCATCGAAGGTCAAGGATCCTTTCACGCCCAGTGCAATAATCCCGTAGCGCTATCTTTGAATGCTAAGCTATCAGGGAGACGTCAAGAGAAGGCGTGGTAAAATGCACGCGCAATGCTGGAGAAAATAAATGGTACGGCACACCGCACAGACTTTCTCTCTCTTTCTATAAACTCCTAAGATTTCTGAACGGAATAATGTACTTTGTATCATCACCACTCCACATAAGAACACGCATAAAATAATATACAATGATATAGAATCAATGAGAAAAGAGGCGCATCTTTGTCCACCTAAGAGCATTTCAAACAGTTTAATGTCTTCCACAAGGGTCAACACTTCGTATTAAAATTTCGATTTCTGGTTAAAATTTTAACATTTTATAAGGTGTTGCAGATCTTCAAGTCATCGCATTGATATTTAATTATTCATTTATACATTTTGACTAAAAAAAATGTAAATATTGACTATTGAATCTAAAATGGAGATAGATCATTGCTATGCAAACATTTCTCCTAAGAGATTTAAGGAAAAATAACATACTTTTTTAGATACTTATATTTAATTACTCTATGGCATTGGAGAATTATTGCGTTAAGACTTAAGTAGTATATGTTTACAACTAAAGCTCACAAAATTGTATTAATATATTTGCGAATATCTCAGAAACTGCTGCTTTTATAAAAATATATGTCAAATAAAAGTTTTTTATTTCTGATAGTCCTACAATTTTGCAATGATAAGTTGTTTAGTTTCTCCAATAGTTGTGGAGATACGGAAATTAACGCTTCTGTAAAGTACCCTAAAAATCATTTTCATAGGAAAATGAAAATAGCCAGTTTATTTATAATCTTAATCAACGCCTAGATACGAATTTTAATCAAAATCGTTTGAGTAGATTTTGAGAAAACCAAATTTTTCTCTTTTTGCCCTTCAGTAAACTACCCTTAATTTTAAGTTTTTATAGACACACAGACAGACGGCATTGCAAAGACTATTTTTTAGGGTTCGGGGGGTCATGAGACGTCGACATCCATCAACATTTCAGGTTAGTTTTTTTTTACGGTCGCAATACTTAAACTTTAATGTCCAAAAAGTTAAAAAAATTCATATAATTGCGTATAGATTGAAAGTTATTGATTTTATAAAAATATGTTTCGAATAAAATATCTGTATTATAAATATATATACATATTTGTAATGCTAAGTAATTTCATATCTCAAATAGTTTCGGAGCTATTTAAAAAAATGTTAATTGACGCATCAGACCGGAGCCCTTAAAGCCATTTTGCCGAAATATTGAGGGTAGCCATTATGTTTGGAATATTTATTAATGTTTATAAATGAAATTTAATCAAAATCGTTGGAGCCGATTTTGAGAAAATCGACTTTTTCTCTTTTTGCCCTTCAGTAAACTACCCTTAATTTTAAGTTTTAATAGACACACAGACAGACGGCATTGCAAAGACTATTTTTTAGGGTTCGGGGGGTCATGAGACGTCGAAATCCATCAACATTTCAGGTTAGTTTTTTTTACGATCGCAATACTTAAGCTTTAATGTCCAAAAAGCTAAAAATATATATATAATTGCGTATAGATTAAAAATTATTGATTTTATAAAAATATGTTTCGAATAAAATATTTGTATTATAAATATATATACATATTTGTAATGCTAAGTAATTTCATATCTCAAATAGTTTCGGAGCTATTATAAAAAATGTTAATTTACGCATCAGACCGGAGCCCTTAAAGCGATTTTGCTGAAATATTGAGAGTAGCCATTTTGTTTGGAATATTTATTAATGTTCATAAATTAAATTTAATCAAAATCGTTAGAGCCGATTTTGAGAAAATCGACTTTTTCTGTTTTGTTCCCTTCAGTAAACTACCCTTAATTTTAGGGGTAGATGTCCAATTCCAAAAATCCCTCGGGGCAACCCTATGGAAACCCAAGATATCAAGTTTCAACTCAATCGGTAAAATAGTTTAGGCTCTAGTTGGAGGTACAGACAGACAGACAGACAGAAAGACGGAAATTCAAAAACCACTTTTTCGGATTCAGGAAGTCATGAAACGTCAAAATTCATCAAAATCTCGACTTCGATTTTTTTGACGATCACCATACTTTCTCTACCTGTAAGATAGAGAGAAAGTAAAAAGAAGAGAAGATAAAAGTAACAAGCTCGGCTAAATACAAAATACTTTTAATGGTTTCGACTTCTTAGCAAATAATATAAATGTTTAAATAAGTTTTAGTAGATATATTTTCTAAATATTTTTACCTGTGAAATCACTTTTACAAGATCAATATTGAAGCAAATTGTAATGTTAAACACTTATATCTATAAAGATAGACAATAATGTCAGAACCCACTTGAAAAGAGAATTAGAACTACTAATGCCAAACTAAATTGTTATCTGCTTACCTACACCAAGATTACTTTAAATTCAATAAAATATTACGGAAAAAACACCCGAAAGTATTTTTTTCCCGATATAAAAAGCTCTAATTCCCGCCTGCGGCTATTATATTATTTTAACCGCCAGACCCATGGATATGTTTAGTGAGGGAGAGTTTATATTGGCAGCACTGATGATACGGTATTTAGATTGAAACAAACATAGTTGGGATGTTTTCATAAAAAAATAGCGGTGCCGCGTGGTGACAGGTCTGTAAATACAATGGGTTGGTTGTTTTCCCCGCTCAGAATTGTAATCTCCGAATTTGTTAGACTTCCATTCACCTGATACTCTTGCAACAGAAGGTCTGGTTGGCAGCTATCCAAGACGTTCCGGGACTGTCTAGATCTACCGGTCAATGTCCCGCCCGCGTCTAAGTTAACCCTCGCCTGTTACGTCGGAACTTTCTCAGTCCCAAGATAAACATCCATGAATCCCCCCCTCCTCTTCCCCATTTCATCGCTTACTGCCGAGCAACGCACACGCCTGTGATGAAAGTACCTAAAACCGCGACTATATTCTGTATAGTATGCGTGAATATGGCTGTTTTACTGAAACACAATATGATATGCAAAGTTGCAAAGGCGCATGCGCTAATATTTAGTTTGGTGGAAGGATCGCGATCTAAGGTACGTATTTTTGAAGTTTTTATAATGAAACACTTTTTTGACCAACACAGATAAAATATTACTTCAGTTTTAGTGTAACTTTCTACATAATTGTAGTAATTTTAACTGCTTTTTTTATATTTGTCATGAGCATAGTGGCATTAGAAGAAGAGAAATGTTTTAAATGGAAAAGAAATTTGTGACCAAACTTAGCAATGATTATGACAAATATTCATCCAAAAGTATCTACTGAAGGAATATTTTTATAATTTTGTAAATAATAAAGTGCGTTAGGCTAAGAATTGTAAACATACGGAAATTATTTGGCGCCCCCCTACAACTTAATAAAGCGATAGTAAATGTACCACAAGAAATTACAAATACTAAACCGAACTTATCAATAAATCATTTGGGTATTAGTTTCTCTAAAATTGAGTATTAATTTTGTATTATATTACAACACACATGACGATTCATTGAAATATTGTAATAATATACTGCTGTAGTGTTATATAGTCACATCAGTAGAGATTACTCGTGTAGGCCCTATATATTAAAGAATGTAGAGTGAGTTATACAAGCGTTAGGGGTTCATTTTAATCTATATGATCTTGTATTTTATAATAGATATTATTAAACTGATTTTAAGTGTCATTTTCAACAAAGATTTATATGGACATATGACATACAAAGCTGACTTAACTTATAAAAACACACTTGCAAATAAATTTTAAAAGCTAGGGCTTAGCAATACAATCTAGTTGTGGGTAAAACGGTATCCAAACTCAAATAATAGATTATTTCACTGAATGGCTAGGGTCGAACCAGAATACCTTAATTTTGAAGGCAGTATTATTTCCCACTCATAGGTTTGAGCAGCTACGTTTAAATCACTTTCACATTATTAGTAAGACTCTTGCGCACGTATGATAGAATTAATGAAGCTGATATCTATCCTTACTAGGTGGTCACATTCCTGAAATCAATCAGGTAACGCTTACTAAGGGAAATCAAGCTGACGCCATTAAGTCCGGCAGTCATTATCTAGAAACGACTCGGCTGAACTTGATGCAACATGTGCTAATATCAGTATCTACAAAATATATATATATCTTTTCAGACCTCACCTTTCCTTTGATCTGGCGCTAAGAGTGCATTCTTCTTTATGGGTTGTTGCAGAGGCCACGAATTCTGGTGAAGTTTCTCGTCGGCGGTGATCCTATAGTGCATGACCAACTGGCCGGTCCTCAGGTTGGACGTCAGTTGGAACCATGGAGATAGACGTCCTGGAGAGTGCACGGATAGTAAGGTACCTGATGACAAACATAACGCAAGTTATCAAGGAGATGTAACGGTATCCTTTGGTTCAGTACTTATTAGCTGGTCCTCAGGTTGGACGTCAGTTGGAACCATGGAAATAAGAGCTTTGAAGAGCGCATCATCAACAAGGTAGGCATCGTGGTTTGTTTTTATGTATTCTACTTTAGAAAACAGTGGAGTTAAGACCAGAGAAACAGTTTCAAAAAAAAAAAATTATTTTTTTAGCAACGCGTCTTATTATCTGTTAAGGTATACTCCTCTGCTCTAATTACGCTAATGGGTTATGAATGATTTTGGTTGAATTTTTAGGAAGTTTACCCACATTTGCGTGAATAGAGATAAAGAGGAGTGGGAAACGATTAAGGAGAGAGCACCCTAGGTACACGCGACCGGGATAAAACCACAATCTCACCGTCATCGGACGCCGTAGAACATGCGGTCCCAGAAGCGGGCTTAAACACATTTGAAACATAATTATTTTAAAATGAAATAGCTACTAAACTGATCCCAAATTCTTTTCTTCTCAAACGGCGAATGCAGAAAACTGGATTTGAACAGCGTTAACTAAATATGTTTTCTCTTAGCCTGTACCCCAGCATAATACCATTTCAACTAATGAATGCACTTATTACTAGTAGACGGTGGATACTTTTTCACTTATAATTCTCTATCCGTGACTAAAATAGGTTTGCCAACATGACGTAATTTGAATCTTTGTATCTGTGCAGACTTATTACTACTATATAGATATAGACAGGGGTCCGGAACAGGTGGTACCGGGGGGCATTAGCCCCCTGTTCTATAGTGGGGGAGTTAAGACTAACTTGAGGTGCCCCTCCTCCCTGCAATATTTCCCGTGCATATTCAAAACATAACCTGTCACCATCAGCTACAAAATGGTAGTCGTAAAGGGTCATAAGTGGGTCTCATATTCCCCTTATATTCCATAAAGGTTTGTTTTGAAAGAGTTTACCGAACTTAACACTGTAATCTACAGGCCAGGCGGGTGAGCTATACTTTATTTACATTACGTTAGGTAAATCACACGCTGAGATAATCTCTAAGCTTTAAGTAAATGTCTTATTTTATGTGAGCAGTATCGCCATTCTTGTGTTTTTTTATTTTTTAATGTTTAATTTAGTGACTTTATGTCATAGCTAACACCTAGCCTAAAATATTGGCTTATTTCAAAATTTGAACTAAACTTTATTTTTTCTATCACATGTGAAAATGAAAGCTACTTTGTGTATATGTATATCTTATGATTGAAAAAATAAATGAGTAATTATATTAAGCGTAGATGTTACAAAGAAAACATTTACTATGGTATGTCATAAAAACAAGCAGCATCAAAACAAGAATAGCAGCTGTTCACTGTAAAACATATACAATTATCAAGAACAAATATAATGTTATTGTTTTTTATTCTTTTCTAACCTAAAACACAGTGTTAGTTTTAGTCAGGATGTATGTATTATGTTAGGTTTTCGTAACCTTACCCAAAAGTTACAACAATTATCACTATAGATCTATGTTCGTCAATTAGATGATAGGTGGTTTCACTTCCAGAAAAAATTATGGACTTTCACCTGGTAGACTTTGTAAAGGGACAAAATAAAACAAACTGGGTGTCCATGCAACTGTATAAATACAAAAACATTTCCAATGTAGGTATTCATTTGCCAATTTTTGCAGTTCCAAAAAAGTAATGAAAAGGGGCAAGCTTCAGTGTAGCATGCTATGTAGCATTATGCAAAACATACTTCAAATAATTCCATTCCTCGGTTATATCATAAGACAATTTCAAAATATTAAATGTGACTATAAGATATGTGTTCCTTGTACAACAATTATTATTTCAAAATCAAAATTTACCTTAAGTTTTTTCATATTATGTAAAACAGTACACTCAACAATCATATGTTTTGAATATAAATATATTTTAGTCATGAAACACATTGAGAATAAAGAAACAATCATATGGTAAGATGCGCATTGCCATTTTCCTTGATTAGCATTATTTTTCTGATTTTTATTGAATATTAATTATAGTTTTCCAACATGTGGACCAGTGAACACAGACTGTTGGTCCACATAGGGAGCACCTCCTAGAAACCATTGTAATAGTGCAATTTGGATGTTGAGGGTCTTTAGTTGTTCCTTGGATAACGTAGATGTGTAAATTCAATAAAAAAAATTGTTACCAAGAAAGTGGTATTTTTTCCAATAAAGGGGCATTGGTCTCATAATATACTGGACTGCCCATTACGAAAAGATCGATAATCGAAATCACGGCTTGGTTTACCAAGGTGGCTTTCCACATGCAAATTTCCCCCAACTCTTCTCCAAGTTAGTTCGAGCCTATTTCCTCTTAATCAACCAATGTTATCTCTATACCCCTTAAATTAAGGCGTTAATAACCTTGGTATTGTACGCGATAATTTAAAAATTAAGTGTTATACACCACCATTAATAAATTCTTTGAGGTGATTATCTTACACCTTGGTTTATTTGGTAGCACGTCTATCTAGCAAATGAGAGTCCCAGGTTCGATTATCAACACATCCGAAGCAGTTTTTGGTTGTGAAACTGGGGGTTCTTCTTTATTAGTGACGATTATTATCACCTCATGCCTCCATGCCTCACTAGTTGTTGGGTATATACCTATGTAGTCTATATTAATAACACTAATATCCAGATTCGATGGTCGCATGTTTTGTCCATTTTGATGATTGTGTTTATGTACACAAAATTAGCTCCATCTCCTATCAATAGGGTTGAACTATTTTTCATATTTCAAGTCATGTTTTATTGAGGAATAGTCAATTCTGAGACCTTTAGGGCCAGTTTCATAGTCAGACCTTGCACGCGTCAAGTGAGGCGCTATACTCAATACAAGACAACACCTACATAAACTCTAATGGAATGAGCAAGTTTCGCATATGAAACTGGCCCATTCCTTTCTGGTATAGTCAGGTGTTGTCTTATATTTGGTATAACGCAGCACTAGAGGCGTGCTAGGTCTGACTATTAAACTGGGGCAAACGAACATTAGAAGTGGTTGGTGCTAAGATCTAGCGATAAGGGCCAGTTTCATAGTCAGATTTAGTACGCCTAAAGTGCGAGTCGATACTAAATACAGGACGACACCTACCTAGACCAAAATGGAATGGGCTAGTTTCGCATATGAAACTGGCCCATTCCATTCAATTTCAGGTATGTGACGTTTTGTATTTAGTATAGCGCCGCACTTGAGGAGTACTAAATCTGACTATGAAACTGGCCCTATATATTGAAACTATTAGGATTATATTTCAAGAAAGCATATTATATCGAGAAATGAAATGGCTAAGGCTTCACTCTCGCAATATACTGGACTGCTGATTACGGATTTCGAATACCGGTCGAGTGTATTGAGGGTATTTTTTCTTTAATGGTTTACCGCTCTCTCTCCGAGTAAATTCGGATACAATTTATCTTAAGGCAAAACTTTCTTATCCCCAGCACATTTAATTAATTGGTGTATACGGTGCGTATAGCCACAACGGGTGGTGAGACACGGTGATAAAGACATATTTGAAAGATAACGTTAATATAAGATTGAACAAGTTAGAATTTACAGGAATTGTACTCGCATTTGTTTTGATGGAGAGTAAGAAACCGTTTGGTAAAATCAAACCTAAGGCGTCGGGCCCAATTAAATCCCCAGCCTAACCGTCACTAGCAAACCAGAATTGATGAGCCTAACATTTAGACGGTATGCCCACCAGAGTGGGTTTGATGATTATTGATGGCTGGGTTCACTCACGTGACATTAAAATAAACCAAGTCCCTTTTGAGTTTGTGGACGCCTTACCTAGTGTCTTGCGGTGTTGCCGGTACACAAAGACGGCGGTAAAACCCGGGGGTCTGGTGAGCGCCGCCGTAATGACATCTGGCGTCGCCACCCTCACGTTGCCGTAGTTGACTCGGAGCTTGTAGGCCGGCACGCCCGGAGCCGGACCCTCAACCACGCTCACTCCCGGAGTTCCGGAACTTAAGTTCAACAGGTGGAGGATGTCCACTTCACCTGGAAACAAGAAATTATAGTTTTACTACACAGGAAGACCGAAAATACAGGCTATGACCAGTGACGTGGATGGAACATATTATGGGAGGAGGAGATTTATGTAAAAAATAAATTGGTTTTAATATAATTTTAGTCAAATTATGAAATTTTAAGTTGATACAAATATAATATTTCAATTGATTGTGTTAGATATTAAATTATGATATTTTTTTAAATAATTTTTTTTTTGTTTTTTTGCAACCCCAACCTTTACGGATGGATCAAATGGATGCAATGTGGAAGGATTCAGTAAATTACGGGACGAGTGGCAGTTCTAAAAGTACTTTCCTTAGAGACAGCCACCGTATGCGATCCAAGTTGCCAGTGCTGTTTTCTTACATTCCTCAGTATCGTGTAATCATTCCTCTCTGAGTGTTAGAGTTTATATTATTTTGTCGCAATGAGAGGAAACGGCGATTTGTTATTTCATTTGCAGCTATAAGACACTGAGAGTAACGAAATATTAAAATTGTGTATAGACGAGGTGAGTGCTGATGTGTATCTCATTTCTAAACTAAGATGGTAAGAGGGATATTTTACAATAGTAAATCATCGATACTTGATTAAAGACAAAAAAAAATTGTTGAGAGGATTTTTCAAACTGAACATTTCTGAGTTTAACTACATTCTTGTTTAATAAAAGATAATATCAAAAGTTAATCCTGCAATAGAGTTCATCAAATAATGGAGTTACGCTACCTAGGAAGTAAAATAAACCCGCCTCGGTGGCGTAGTTGGCTAACGCGCTAGTTGTGTTGAGCTCGACTGCCGAGGACGGGGAGATCGAGGTTCGAATCTCGATCGGGTGAACTGGAGTGGCTTTTCCTAAACGGTTTTCCACTCTCCCTCCACGCAAATGAGGGTTTACTTCCTCTAAATTCAACCTTCCCAATTCCTAATCTATTAGCGTAATTAGTACTTAAGCGTATAACTCGAACGGGTAGTAAGACGCAGTGCTAAATAATAATAATAATAAAAATAAACAAAGATATTAGAAGTAAGAAAAATATTATAAGTGGAATAGCGAAGGCAGTGGCGTACCAAAAATATTACTTTGATAGGTGCGTGGGGAAAGGGTTTAAGCAATCAAGGTTGTGGCCAGAATTAAATTTTGGTGGACATAGGGGAGGAGGCTGGAGTGGGTAGTTAGCAAAAAAATAGTTTTTAATGAGGTTTTCTCTCCAGCTTAAAGGGGAGTCCGAGGATCCTATCCAGTGGAAAGTAGAATATTTGGATACAGCTAAAAATTATTTGGAGGTGTCATTTCTTTTTAAAAAAAATTGAAATTAAGATGCCTCTAAAAGATATTTGGAGCTGTCTTAATATATTCAAAACATATTTTCATTCCATGCTCCAAAAATATAACTTATTGGTAAATATAGCTACATCAATGTTTTGATATAATTATTTATCCACATTAAGGTTCAAATTATGATTTTGTGTATTTAGGGTTTAATTCACGCAAATATAAGTACACTTATGATAAAATGTGACCTTCCTCATTTTTACCCCTCTGTGTAAATATGTGGTTCACCCAGAAGGGTTGATTAATAAAGTATTATCTTGCTGAATCAATCTAACAAGAACCTACTCACAGGAATTCTATGAAAGATGTCAGACAGGTCCTAACAGATATAATAATTTTATTAGTAAAGCAACGTAGACATGTGATGGGTTTCGATATAAAACATTACAAATGTATCTAGACAAAGTTTACGATGATCATTGGATGTAAGAACGTTAATATAATCGGGGTTTTGATGCCATAAAAAGTTGTTACAGTCTCTAAAAATAAAGTCTTGATCTGTAGTTATGTGCAGATATAGTAACACTTTTGATATTTAGCAAGGCTTTACTACAAATTCCATAATTTGGACAGGCAAAAAAAAGTGGACTTAGGTGATTTTTAAGCTGTGTGTGACGACTAGTTTAGTTTAATTTGATAAATTATAAGAGTATCCAAGCCCAAAAAGGAATTGGCAAAAATGATTTATCACCCCACCACATACGTCACCGAGAGCTATTAGCAATTGATTTTCCATCTAAAGGATCCTCCTTGTTACCAACTGTTTAAGTAATTACTCCCTTGTAAATTTATCTGAGGGATTTGAATTAACATTTCATTGCGTGACTTATCATTAAAGTAATTTTACTCTATAAATTAATTCCGTTGCGATATTTTCAAGTGTAGTGAACCAAATTACGGAGACGGAAGTGTTGCGTACATTCGTAGAAACAAGAGTTGTTAGGAGATATTGTAGGGTACAGTCACAAATTACTTATTTTGAGTTATGGGTTAGTGACGACACTTAATTATTTTAATAGTGATAAAAATAAAAATAATAATAATGATGATAATAATGATAATTAATAATAATTTATAAACCAGGGTTGGCTTAGCGTCAGTAAATTATTCATGATTAGCTTGTATTTATTTATCCTTGGTGCGCGGTTTACGGTTTGAGGATGTTTTTACTTTCTAATATTAAAAGGAAGTACTGCAATCGGGAAAAATAATCGAGCTCAAGATTATGGCGAATCTTTAAGTTTTAAGTAAACATGAACCCAAAAAAGATTTTACAATTATGTTTGTCCCCCTGAATATCTTGTCTGTCAACGGGTCCTAAGCGGTTGTATGGATTTTGTTCAAACTTATTAATGTTAAGATTTTATAGGACTATATATTAGGACAATTTTTTTTTATCTTAGCTTTTAAACTAAAAGTAATTTAAAAATGAGTGATTAATTGAATTCAGATTTTATTTTAAATGGATATAATGATTTTGTTGAAACTTAAAATCTAGGATTGCTTTAATATAAAAAAATAGCACTCTATAATTAGTTTTTGGAAAAAAATTCTTTGAAAGGTAGTTTATCGAACGGAAATTTTTTGAAAATTCAAAATATTTAAAAAAATAACTCTAACGATTTTATTCAAAATATGTATCTGTAGCATGTGTGGTATTACAAATAACAATGTATAATTGCTTTTAGGGTAAAACTCATTCATGGGTAGTTTTTGATAACCGATTTTTCAATAACTTGTGCCGATATTACGTCATCAGACGCTCAGTGTACCCATAAACCTCTACGAGAGCACCTTAGTTTGTACAAAAATGGTAACGGAGCGTGGTTCACGAAATAGTTTCAGGGTGAAAATTCAGGACCTATGAATTTAGTCATCGCGCAAGCATAAAATTTAGACGGTCAGAATAATCTTCAACCCGGAACGAGCACGCCATAGTCAAAGTGAGCTGTGGGCGCACCATCAACAAACAAGTACACCACAGTGGATTCACGAGCTACAAACGGACTGTACCAGAGTAAACCGGCGCACCTCAACTCCAAACTAAACGTATATCAGTGTCGGGCCGGGCTTCGAGAGTGAAAGTTGTGATAATATCGTTCCCCAACGTAAAGTGCAACGAAAACACGTGGAAACTCCAATCACTTCGATCGATCCAACTGAAAGGTAAGTAAAAATAAAAATAAATGTTTGTGTAAGTTAAGAAATATTACACCTGCTCTTATGATGGGCGTCTAGGAAAGTAGGCCAATTCTAGAACGTTACCCGAACTATAACATTAAACTTACTTCTTTAAGGAATGATAAATGTTAATCAGGTTTAAATCAATTTAAACATGAACTTTTGCAAATCGTTACTCGAACACCGGGGTTTAATTATTTACACACTAATTTGAGTGTGTTCTTATGAAATTATAACTCTAGTTAATGAGACTACTAGATCATTAATATATGTCTAGTTTAACTCATTCAGTTAAAATAAATCTTTCCCTCTAAAGGAATCAAACATAAACAATAACGCTCAAGTCACATACTTTTGGACCAATTACAGTGTTTATTTTGTTAAATGAACTATGACAAATAAGTTTTGATTTTTGTTTTTTAAAGAAGTTATTGAATCATAAGACGAACTTAAAAGTGTCTTATTTTACAAACCATACAATAAACGAACGTGTTAACATGCAAATAGATTAAGACTAGCTTTAGATAGTTCGCTAATATTAGCACGCTCTAGTATGCTATACTATATTTTGAAATTTGCTTACGTGTTGACTTTCCTAGATTATTACTATATTATTATTAAGTATATATTATTAATTATAATACTTTCTAGTTACTATATAGATTAAGTTTATAAATTTATATCTTGTAATACTTGATTATTTATAAGTATATGTTAGTAATGATTCAAACTAGTCAAATAAATTACCGAAGCTTGATTAAACTTAAACAGTTTCTTTAGATAATGGCGAACTCATTATTCCTATTTAAATTTAAACTAATAGACTATATTAAATATTCAAATCTAAATCTCAACAATATGATATAACATTTACAGTATTGTCATATAACACTATCCGCCTAATCATGATTATATAAGTTTTTTCTATAACTTATATTTAATTTGAACTTTGTTTGAAATTAAGATTTCTGATTGTGCACAGTGTTAACATGCAACCTTTGTGCACTAGAATTAAATTAGAATTAGAAATTTTTGTGAGGCTATCGTGGTGGAACTATAGAGTAAATAGGCTGACTTTATGAGGTTTAATTTTTTTCTCAAAAATTTCTCCTTTATACTTTGGTCCAAACTTGAACACGTCACTGGGAGTTGAGACATATATATTTTAACTTAGGTAAGTTACCTGTACTATCCCATTAAATATTATACTAATTTCTGTTGGAAGTTAGTGGAGGTAGTAAATTATTCAATATTTCACTAAGCATGACTTAGTCGCAATCTCGGACAAGTCCCTACTATCCTAACCCATCCCACGCGGAACGTTTCCATAGAAATTTGGAAGAGTGCGCTGATCGCATTCCACAATGTCCACCACAAGCAGTGGGACTCCAACCTAACGTGGCTTCAGTTAGCCTTCAATACTTCATGAGAGTCACAAGAGCACGCCGTCAGGTGTTGCTTGGTTATGACTCTATTCAACCCATTAATCTGGAGTGGGAAATCTTTCCAGCCAAGTGGGAAGAAGGACTCTGGTCAAACCCCTCGAGGAAGATGGGAGAGAGCTTGGACCGAACTGAAGATAGCCCATGAGGCGGTGGCTAAACGCTACAACCAGACCCTGTGTCGTACAAGGTGGGAAAAAAGGTAGTGTATAGAATTCATCAACTTAGCAGGGCGGCCGATGGGATAGCCACCAAACTCTGCTACAGGTGGTCCAATCCAACTGTGATTGAACTTTTTTTGACCCCGGTCACGGTTCAGCTGAAGGATCCAGAGACAGACTTACCAACAAGGAAAGCTCACGTGAGTCAATTGAAAGCTTGCCACCTCACGTAAGGTGATCTACTCCCCCTTTATTGTTACCGTGTGGGGTCCCTTTAGCTTTTCATAGACACCTTTCTAATGGAGTGAAAATAATTATGAGCGCTTGGAACAACCCTTTCCCTCCAACCCTGTTCTCACGTTACCTACTAAACCCTTTCCCTGCAACCCTTTAATCCTCCAACCCTTACCCCAAACCCTATTCCCTCCAACCGTATTCTCAACCCTTTCACTTCCAACCCTTCCACCAACTTTTCCAACCCTTACCTTCCAACCCATTTCCCTCCAACCCTTTTCTTCCAACCCTTTTCCCTCAACCCTTTCCTCCAATCCCTTTCCATCCAAACCTTTCCCTCCAACCCTTTCCCTCCAACAAAACTAGAAAGTTATTGCAACTGAGTCTTACCATTTACTTTCCATTTTCTCTTCAAACGAAGTGAGTTGCGTTTGATTAGAATTCATCATGATCATCCTGTACCTCTAGATTAATGTACATTTAGAGAGTCCGGAGTTCTTAGGGAACTCACTAACAGGTTTATTATGTTAATCCTGTCTTACCATCCGTTCGGGATATCCACATATTTTCACTAACAGGTATGGGTGAGTAATATATAATTTATAGGAAATTTACCCATATTTTTGTAGAGGGAAATAAACATACTAGGAAAAAACACCCTCTGTACACCCAACCCGGATTCAAACTGCGATATTTCGATAATCAGTAGTCCAGTCTATTGCGAGAATGACGCCCCACTGATGCGTGTTGAATATTTAAAGAGTTATATCGATCACGTTTGTCAAACTCACTTCAACTGTGACAACATTATTTACACTATAAATGTTGCAGATCTGACTTTAATAGTCATATTTGATCAAGGTCACAAAATAAGATTTTAACATACTTAACTGTTTTAGTGATTTTTACACTTATTCATGACTGCCATTCCTATAAGAAGTAAAACATTTTGTCATTTCCGTTCAAGTAGGGTGCAACCTTAGGAATGATTATTATAATCCCCCTGGTTTGGATACGAACTAATAACTTAAAAACGACTAAATCAATTAATAATGGTAAAAAACACTTAAATTCTCTGAGTTGACAGCCTGCTTACATTTACAGCGAGTGCGCTGCATTGTTGTTTAATCAATCTCTAAACAAAAAAGGTACTCCATTTGGTTTTTAGAATCTGACTTATGCGCTTTAGGTTTCAAAAGAGGTTTAAGTTTTATTGAATCAGACTGTACCTTTGGATTTAATTTGCAGCAGAGCGTGAATATAAGGATATCCACAGTTATAATTATCGTTGCCATGTAACTTTGTTACCTAGTTCAAGTTGACTTAATGTAGCCTATCGAGCTTCGCAACCCAAAAACAAATTTAGCAAAAGAGGGAGGGTTCTATTCCCTCCACTTCTTTTTTTTTTTTTCAACCTTCCGTGCTCTGAATTCTACATTATTCATCCCGCCCCCACAACGTCGATAAGCTGCCACAGAGCTTGTATTTTAACTTGAAAGGGATGTCTGCTAGTTCCTAATGATCTCACCGTAGAGCCAACCGAACGAAATATATATAAACCCTTGAGTGTTTTCCTTTTCTACAGGCTTGGAACTCACATTCGCTTGCGATGTAAGCATCACTTCACGCAAGATTCCGTTTACCCTTAAAACCTTTTAGGCTTTTGGAACCAAGGGAAGCATGAAATTAATAGCTTAATTCAATAACTATCCTTGTGGTCAAGCTTGAGAATTATTCCTACAACTTGTTATCGATCTAAAATATGTGTAGGATTAAATAACAAAGTTATTAAGGTCGGGTTTTATTAATCACCGCGGCTTACTACCAGTTGGGCTATACCTTATGTACATTACTAACTACGCTAATAGTTTTAGGAACTAGTAAGGTTATAATTAGAGGAAGTGTGCTTAAATTTGCGTGGAAAAACATTTTGGAAAAAACCACCCTCAGTACGCCCGACCCAAACTATAACCTTGACTAACCCATCATTGGCAGTCTAATCTACTGCGAGAGTAGCGCCTTAGACCATGCGGCCACCAAAGCGGGTTATAGTTGCTAAGTAAGGTTGTAGCTAAATATAAATATAATCTTCTTTAAATTTGAAATGACACCTAGACACGGCAATCGAACTCTGGGTTTGATTCCATTTTCTAGATGTCATTATTCAATTTTAAGAATATTAAATACATTTATTTACAAACGCATGTGTTCACAAATTACAATAATATATAATATAAATTCACATTTGAAACATATTAGATTAAAAATGTTTAAGTAATTTGAGAAATGTACAATGCTAGTTATGAATTAATTAAATTAGGATGAGACCCTCTAACCCAATGGAACTTAATGGATATTCAATATTAAATGTTAAAAAGAAAATAGAAAATTTTAGTTGGAATTATTTGTTTTAGAGCTCTAATACCGCTTACTGCTGGTCCAGCCCCATCATATTTGTTGTACAAACTTTAAACTTAAGAAGCAGACCCTAAATAATTAATTTAACACTTGGCTTGATTTACGATTTTTTAATTAAAGCACTAAAGCAAAAAAAAATAAAATTTACTATTTTCTATTACAATTTTCTATTTGTTTTATGTCTATAATTTATTTTCAAAATTAAAATTCAATCGAATTCTGGTTTTGAAGGTAAGGTGAAGATTCAAATTCATAGAGTAGTATATTTTATACATTTCTAATTTACATAGGTTGTAAATTATATGATTTTTTAAGTAAGATAACGATATGTGGAATGGGAGAGAAAATTGTTATTAAAAAAAGTAGTCAAGTTGTAAGAGCATTTATTTTTCACGGTGTCTTAATACCCATTCTGATTACAAGCATTTTAATTACGTTAGGATTGTAGGGATGAGAGCGGTAGAATTTTAAAGGTAAACTACCTAGGATAAAATACCCAATCCCAGCCTCTCCGTTAACTACCAACCAGACAAAACGAGACAGAAGCTTTATTTTTGTTCTCACTAGTATGGGTTGAATTTCATTTAAACGTATTCGTTTAGTAATAGAGTATAGCCATTTAAAAAAATTATAGTTATATTATTTATCCTTTTAAATAAATAAAATCAAAATTGATATATAATGTGACAATCCTGACGTAAATTTTGGTAATGAAACCTTTAGTTTAAAGTGGAAATCAAATTAGTTTACTAGCTCATTTTAGAATTCGCAAGGACTCGATAGAGTAGACGATCTTTCTCCTCCTACATACCCCAGTCCTTCTCCCAGGGACATTTTAATCCTGTACACTACTAGTGTAATTTATTATTTCCTTCTTTCCAAAAGGTAATAAATAGGCGGGATTTTAATTTACGACGTACCTTTTTTAATTCTACCACAAGGTGTTTTCTATCTTATTATGTTATTTTTTTTATTTCACCCCTTGCTCAATTAAATGATCACATTTTGGAGAAAGGGGAAGTCAATTCTGGGCTGGGGCTTAGGGAAAAGTAAATAATTTATTCAGTGCAAGGCACAATCCAAAAGTAGCATTATAGGGCTGGAAGGAAACGTCTAGTGTAAAGCTTAGTATATATATATATATATATATATATATATATATATATATTATATATATATATAGCCTATTTATTCTTGTACATTCTCTATTATCACTTTTTCCTTTGCATGCATGGCAAATGTTGAGGCTCGAATCATGTTTGGAAGTACTGTGGGTAGTAATTTCAAAATGGAACTGTCCCCCTCCCCAACATTCTCTTAACGTGAACATTAGCTACTATATTCGGTGGCCGCATGGTCTAACGCACTACTCTCGTGTTAGACTAGGCTGCCGAAGACAGGGGGATCGGGGTACAATCCTGGTCAGGTGGGCTGAGGGTGTTTTTTTTAAGTGGGTCCCCCCCACCTCCACGCAAATGCAGGTGCATTTCCTCTAAGTTAAGCCTTCCTAATCACTAATTAATTAGATTAATTAGTACATGGGCGTGTATCCCGATCGAATATAAGTCATGGTGCTAAAAAAATAGTAAATTTAATCTAAATTCTACCTTCCTCTTCCCTATTTTATTGAATTTTCTCGCCCATTCTTCCAATCAAGATCGGAATCATGAGTGCATATGCAAATCTTGGTCAATCTCATCAGCATGTGAATGAATGTGAGAGCCAATGCATCTCCCCTCAGTGGGATTTGAAGCGCATGTGTGTTGATCGATGATTTAATAGACACACCGAGGTTATGGTGGCGGAAAGCACGAATGGATCTGAATGTTGTTTGGGTATAGTTATGGTTTTAGCACCAGAGTAGTTTTAATACTAGTATAGTTTTGGTGTTACGGTAATTTTAATGAACATGTAGATTTAACATGAGTGTAGTTTTAGTGTGAGTGAGTGGAGCTGTAATGTGGAGTTAGTGGTGTGTATATGTGTATTTAGTGTTTATTTAGCGGTGGTGTAGTTTTTTTAGAGCCGTTATATAGTTTTCTGGTAGGCTCGGTAAGCAGATTTATGACACCTAGGAGGAGATATTGGACACTTCACATTCGATACATACAAAAAAGTGTTTTTTTAGAATAATACTTGCAGTATTTTAAATATCTATTAAAGGTTAAATTTTTTCATGGAATCCTGAACATAAAATTTACTGCTTTCTGAATAACCTAAACAGTTCCTTCCAAATGTTCTTCTAATGTCATAACGCGTGTCAAAACTCAGTTTTCAAATATCATAAAATAGAATGTGATATATTTATATTAAAATTTAGCCTAATTGTATATCATATAGCTTTGATATACATTTGAAAGTACCATTAACTATCAGTATATTATCTTATTTAAAGAAACTCACTCGCTTCGGTGGTTACACAGTCTAATAGAGGCGTGTCAAGCTCGTTTGAAAATATAGACCACGTTGAAAATTGAAAATGTCGGATATGGGGGGGCCATGTGCCTGTTTTTCTAAAGGGAAATCTACAAGAAATTTTATTTTCTGTTAGTCCCTTCACACCCCTCACCTTATTTCTCAGAGCTATTTTATTATCAAAACTATAAGATTTTATCGTTGTTTAGAGTTGTTCACTTATATGTGCGCTAGATTTTATTTTATACCACACTGAAAATGGTGGTTTCAATTAATTTTGAAAATGTTGAGTCCATCCTCTCCCATTTCACTGATTTAAACAATGGAATTACATATTTTAAGACCTAATTGAATATCTTAGCTAGTATCTCTACCTGCATACAAGTTTCAATTCTCTAACTCACCTAAAGTGATTTTTATGGTTATATCTCCAAGTCCAATTTAGTGAAGACCCATTTTTTCCTTATATAAACTTTTCTGGCTTTCTGGGTTGATGCCTCTATCTGCTTGCCTCCTTGTACGCAAATATTTCAATTTTATACTATACGGGAAGTGTTTTATTCTATTAGTTTTGGAATTTGGAGGCGGGGGAGTAGGGACTCTCCTTCCACTTTCCAGGTTTTTTTTAGTGGTTTGTTGTGCAGATTTTGAAACCCCTTTCTTAATTCACCATATTCCACTTGAAATTTTCAAATATTTAAAAAATATTTAGGAATTTGGAGTAATGTCACAACATTCCTGGCAAATTTTAATTTTCTCTCACCTAAAGTATGGTTGTGTGTTATTATAACACCCTCCACTCCCACCCCATATACTCAGTTACATCTAAAATTATTAGGGTTTTTGTTATTTTGAGTGGTCCATTAAACTTTAGTGAGGTTTAAGTTTGTGTTTGTTAAAGTAAGTTTTTTTTTTAGTTTCAAAAGTTTTGAGGCCTCCATTCCTTCCCCAATTCACCAATTCCAACTTTGAAATCTCAAATTTTAATACTTGTTTGATTATTTGAAGTGATAATTCTACCTGCCTGCCTAATTTCAATTTATCTTCCTTCCATAGTAGGTTTTTTCTTTTAATAGATTCGCAAGACCCCCAAATTATTTGTGTCAGATTTGGTAACTTCTCATTTTTAGAAATTTCTGTTTGTATGTGGTAGTCTCGCTATCTTCTTGCAAAAATTCAGTTTTCCAGGACGTTTAGAAGTGTTCGAACAATTCTTGTGGTAAGAATTTAGAATTTGTAAGAATATAGGATAGTAAAGACTTTTTCCCTTGAGAAATGTAGACTTTTATTTGCAGCAATGATGCTACTATAGGTCTTTAAAATGTATAGAAGTCACTTTCATGAACTTAATGTTGACATGTGTGTTCGTAGTCCGAGATCTTTAGTTTTTTTTTGTAGCCTTTAGAATGAGAAAACAAATATTAACAAACGTATGTGTTCCCAAACGTTACTTTTTTTTGAACGAATTCAACAAATTACGGGAAATAATTTATTTTGAAAAATAGTAAATATTTGGTAAACCAACCCCGCATGGCCAATTTCATCAATTTATGCCCAATATCCAAATGTTGTATTTCTACGATGTTTATCAAGAAAAGAATATAGTTTCATTGTATGTTGATCAATCAAAGGTCTCCGGGCCGCATAAGATCATGGATAAGGCGGAGAGTTTGATATGTTTGGTATAGTAAAATGAATTGTTGCCTAATGGCTTGGAAATGTATAATAAAATAAATTTATTGATAGTGAAGGGAGCCACCCTGAAAGGATAATTAGGTTAGGCCTAGATAGAAAAACACACATCTCTCTTCTTTACTTCTTAAACGTTTGCACTAATACACTACACACATTATTTTTATTTTTTTTAGAAATATTCCTTTATAATTTGAAGATACACATTGAAAACACACAAAACAAAAAAGAAAGATATGCTATTGAACTACATGTTTGCTATAATTAATACTGTCCATAATATTTTTGCTTGACAGTACTGTTTGAAGGGGGGAAGTCCTGTAGTCCTATAAATAAAGCGGTAATCTACCAATTAGGTACTATTTTTTACTTTCACGCTATCTTACAGGTAGAGAAAGTATTGTGATCGTAAAAAAAAATCTAACTCGAGATTTTGATGAATCTCGACGTTTCATGATCCCCCAAATCCGAAAATTTATTTTTGAATTTCCGTCAGTCATTCTGTCTGTCTCTCCAACTAGAGCCTAAACCATTTTAGTGATCGGACTAAAACTTGGTATCTAAGGTTTTCATAGGGTTGCCTCGAGAGGTTTTTGGAATTGGATATATCTAACCCTAAAATTAAGGGTAGTTTACTGAAGGGCAAAAAGAGATATAGCCAATTTTGAAAAAATGACTTTAAAGATTTTGATTAAATTTCATTTCAAAACATTTATTAATATTCTAAACAAAGTGGATACTCTCAAAATTTCGGCAAAATGATTTTAAGGGCTCCGTTATAATGCGTAAATTATCATTTTTATCATATCTCCGAAACTATTTGAGATATGAAATTACTTAGCATTGCAAATATGTAGATATATTTATAATACAAATATTTTATTCGAAACATATTTTTATAAAATCAATAACTTTCAAGCTATACGCAAATATTTAATATATATATATATATATTATATTTATTTATTTACTTTTCGAACACTAAAGGTAAAGTATTGCGACCGTAAAAAAAATCTAGCCTGAAATGTTGATGGATGTCGACGTTTCATGACCACCAAACCCTAAAAAGTGGTTTTTGAAACGCCGTAAGTCTAACCATAGAATTAATAGCAGTTTACTAAAGGTGAAAAGAGAAAAATTAAATTTTCTCAAAATTGACTATGACGATTCTATCTCTCATTTTAGACTCAATAGTCAATAATTACCTATTTAATTGGTCATAATTTATAAAAGAGAAATTTAATAGCAATGCAACAACCATAACATATCCCCTAGTAAAATTACGAAAATTTTAACCGGAAGTCAAAATGTGAATACGAAGTTTTGAACTTTGGGGACCCAATATTGATATTTCGTATTGATTCAAATATACAAATGAAGACGTTAATTCTTTAAAAATAAAATTATTAAATTTAAAACCATGAATACAATTTTTTTTACGTATGTCTAGCGCAATTTGTTCTCGGGTTTGCTAGTGTATATTATATTACGAATTTTGAGTAAATATCTCCATTTCTAAAAAAAATAGAGAGAGAAAGTTCTTGCGGAGTGCTGTAACATTTATTTAACCAAGTATTTCCAAAAGTTTAATTTTTAAAATCATTTTTGAAAATGAGAATTGAAAAGTGCTAGCGCAAGGAATTTTCCTCTTGAATCCTACTATTTCGAGGAGTTTTAACTACATGTTATATTGGCCAAAAGAAGAAATTTGGCAGAGGAAAAGACCTAACAAAATCACTGTATACTGTGTACCTATGTTTTACTTCTTAGTTACATTCTTATCTCAAAGATGTTTCTTGATAATATATATTATTTGTTCCTAGAGTTGTTTTGCTTTCAATGCTACGTACTATTTGAACTTTTGCTGTGAAATATTAGTTTGAATTGATTATAAACCAACATCCCAAGTTTATTTATAATCAATAGTGAAAGTAAAAGAAAAGGTTTAAATTCAAATTTATTTATGTGTGTGAACAGAGTTTTTAATTACATTAATATTTATTTCTTCCTTGAAAAGATGATAAAACTAATTATGTAACTCATTGCTACTTTTAAATAGAAATGAAAGAGGAAATTTATTAGATAGTTTTGTGGTTCAACTATTTTCTATCTCTTCTATTAGTTCCCATCTGTCTACTGTAATTACTTTTTTATTTGTTAGATAAACATGGTATATTTGATTTGATGTTTTTCCTGCGTTTTTCTAAAATAAATATTGTCAACATAGGTATAATACGTTAACATCCCAATGGACAAGTTTTCTGGAGATAGGGAGGTCTAGGTTCAAATCTCAGTTGGGTAAACTTTGGAGCCTCCATACATGATTATAGTACTTCTTTTCTTCATGCTAGTGTTGGTGATTCTTCTCTGAGTTACCTTCCACATTCTAGTGATAATATTAGTTAGTAGCTTTTTTGTTAAACCTACTAATATAGAAATGGTGTTTAGGTGTTTTTGGACATACAAAACCTCACAAGTAAGCAAACAAGAATTCGTTTTTAACTTAAATACTGGAAAAACATATCAAAATTTGTAATCAACTTTTCTTTTTCAATTCTAAGGGAATCCTCTTAAATTAGTCAGCAAATATAAAAGCAAGAGGACATAGTTTTTGTAGGACTAAAATTAATCTAAAGTGAGGGGAAAAAAGAAACCTTAGCTAGGCGACATAGTTTTTCAACAACACGAAGAAAATTTGCATTCTCATGTTTTTAAACAACATGTCGGCGATTGCAATTACTTGGCGTAATCGTGAAAACACCCACCCTTTTAAATAAATGAATAATTCAACTCGGTGTAAATTGAGCAACTATTTTGAAGCGTAATTTTCCATTTAACGTTCATCCCCACCTATACGCATAAAATAACTAATCTAAAAAATGGTATTAAGTTATATCCTTATTAAAATATTTGTAAGACTAAACCATCTACTTAAAATATTGTGTTAGATGTCATAAGTAAAGCTTTAAAAAAAATTCTAGCTCTCGCGGCTTGGTGGCTAGTATGATAAACCCGTGATTGTAAGAGCCCCTGTTCGAGTCTAAGTGATAATGAAGAGGATATTTATCACTTTCATATAGGTTCTTTGGGATTTCGTCCTAATACTCAATTACTAAATATCAGGGCACTCGGGCTGGATATGTTTAAGAGGTTTCTAGTAGAAAGGACTTTCTAGACAATTCAAACTTCTGTTTTTTTGCTTTTAACATTGTTCACATCTGAACAGTGTTATTTTATCGGTATTAATAGTAGCCATCTAAAGTGACCGCTTAAGATAACATTACTTGATGTATAAATATTTTAAATAAGTTTTAGTAGATTTGTAATAAATTGTCAGGCTACCAAAATACAATTATAGTTTTAAGCGTGTTGATAAAGCATTTTTTTATGTTTGTAAGTCTTGTTTTGAAATTTTACGTGTAATTGTAAAGTGCAAGTATTTTTATACACCACGTCTAGCTAACCGGGTGGACCCTGATGGGATAGAGATAATGGAGTTAGAATTTGGAGGAAATTTACCCGCATTTGTTTGGAGGGTGAGTGGTAAAATATGTAAGGAAATATCATTCAATACACCCAGCTGCGATTCATTCTTGACCTCCTCGTCACAGATAAACCAGATTACACCGATGCAGATACACAACTAACCAATTAGATTAATAGGTAATAATGAGACAAATTTAGAGGTATATCTCCCAGTATTGGTAGCCAGAGTGAGAAAAAAACTATATACAACACATGTGGATAATATTAAACCCCGGTGACAAAATCCATTGCGTGATAGAATAAGTAGTTCTACAAAATGGCATGCACTTTCTCATACACATACACACAATACACACACACTACAATAACATAATACATATAAACATATAATATATACATATTCAAATTTAAACTAATGTTATGACACATTCGTACAAACTTTCTCACTTAGCTTGGAACAAAATTTTCAAAAATAGGAATTGGGTAAACTACCCTTGATTAAGTTTCCTCAGAAAACAAACCCATCACCTTTTGATCACGATAAGCACTTTTCATAAATACATTTCAAACAAAATCATCCAAATTATTATATTTGTTAAATTAATAACATAATATTATCTATCATAAAAAGATATCCCTAATACCCGTTTTGAGATAAATGTTAGATGGTATTTTTGAAAAATTTCGAATTTTCTCAAATTGGTCATAAGGAATTACTATTGGGACACTTTCGAAAGATTTCAAATTTAAAACAATCACTCTTTAGTAAATTACCCTTAAGTGAATTTTCACCCAAAAAAACAGTAAAAAGTATTATTTATTAGGTTAAATACTCCTTAGATACCCAGTTTAAACTAAATTGTTAGCACCACTTTCAAAAAATATGGAATTTAAAAAAGTACTCATCAATAAACTATTCTTAATTTAAAGGCTAGAGTCAAAATCAAACAAAAATCTTCTATAAGATCTAAATATCAAGTTTGATTGAAATATAATAAATCGTTTCAGAGTCATTTAAAAGAGAGACAGACATGGAGACAGTCAGAATTGTAAAGTTCTCTTATTTAAGTTCGGGAGCACATAAAACATAAAGATTCACCATAATTTTTAGGTCGAGATTTTCACGATTACAATAATTTCTCTTTAAGTGCATAAGAAAATAAAAATCTGTAATCAAAACAACTCACAAATAAATTGTTCCTTGAAAAAAAAAAGTTTAAAATATTACTTATTGATAAATACATCCCCAGATATACGTATTTTATAAAAACGTAAAGGACGTTTTCAAAGAATTACTTAACATTTTTAAAAAACAGTAAACTACCTATTATGAGTATTTGTTACTATATAAAAATATGCATTGTTAATTATAATGATCCCCCCACCCCTCATTTCACAGGTATCAATTTTTAACATAGTTATTAGATCGTTTCGAAAAAGTTCAGATTTTCAAATATAAGTAGGCATTACTACCCTTAAATAATTTATAATCCCAAAATACAAGTATGCAGTTCTATAAATGGTAAATCACTCACCAGATATCCAAATCAACATGATCATTCAAGCCATTTTTGTGTAAATTATTTTTAAAAATCTGTCTTAATTTGGGAGAAATAAGTAAAATCATGTTTGGCCACCAAGTTTGTAAAAATCCGTCTAGGTTTTCGGCTGGAGCAGACTCACTTTATTGAGGTTAGAAGCACATAAGACGCAAATATCCATTGCAATATCCAGGTTAAAAAAACAACAAAAAACATAAACACACACACACACAACACACACAACACACACACACACTGTTAAAATATTTTCTCTTTATGACAGTAAAAGAAAACATAATACCATTAAAGATGTCCGCATGAATAATACGGCTGATTCTATCCTGGAAGTTCAATTATTGGTTTTTAAGACGTGAACTGAGTAGGATTTGCTTTAGTTTAAATTTTCTGATCTCTCTCCAAGTAAATGGGGGTGCATTCTTTTTTGATGAACAACCTCTTCTTTTCCTCCATTAGATTGAAATGTTAATGAACTTATGTGTTTTACGTATCTTTATAAAATATATAATATATACATCATTATTTTTAATTATTACGTTTAAATCATTGTTAATAGCCGCTTAATTTATGTGGTAGCAATGAGTATGGTAGTTTAGAGGAATTGCAACCGATTTAGCGTTGAGAAGGGATTACAAAACCAACCCTAATGTACCCGGATGAAATTCGGGCTACAACCTTTCAGTCACCGGCAATTCAGTATATTGCGAGCCTAACGCCTTCCACCGGAAACAGTATATTAACCAAACAAACATATTGTATCAAAGAGCAAAACAGTTCAGAATAAAATATACTTTCAGAATTGTATGTAATTCCACATGAGCTTTATAAGTAAGAACACAATATAAAGTGAGACCCAAATTATAATTTCAAGCAAACTGCCAGCGATAGCAGAAACTATACACGAATAACTTTTAACCCGAATAATTAAAGTTTTCTTCTCTCTTATCATTTGACAACCAACCCCTTCTCTAAAACTTCCGCCAACATTTGAATATCTCTTCATCTCATTATTCTTCACTTTCTCTTTCTCTGTTTGAATTGCTATGCATCTCTATCTGTCTCGTTCCTACAATGTTTCCCTATGTATTTTATTTCTAGTTCATTTCCGTCCCCCCCCCCCCCTCTGTCACTCCTTTAAACATTTCTCGTTTTGTGTGCATACAATCTCTTGGACCAGTCAATAATGAGTTTCCTTTTCTTACAAGCGGAGACGATGAACGCTCTTATCATAATAATAGAAAAGCAAGGGAGTAAGATGGAACTGATGGGATATAAACAGGGAACGGGTTATAGGGGTAGGCGAAGAAGAATGGGGGGCAACTTTTTTTTACTAAAGAGCTTTTCTTGCCTTTCACTTGTCGCCTTGTTTCATCAGGCTACCAAGACAAGCAAGGAAGTGGCGGAGTCTCCCCCTTCTAAGAGCAACTTTTGAAAAGAAGAGAGAAGTGAAAGTTTAGATGGGGGTGCGGTAGAATACTAAATTTGATTCGGCTACGATGCTCTTGGGCTTCTTTGCCTTGGTTCGTCATATATGAATGACGACGTTTCTATCTTACTCGAAGAAATTACCCTGTAATTTTCTGTAGGATTCAAATTACAGTCCGGAGCAATATTCCTATGGTAATGAAAATATGTAGTATATACGGGTCTGTGTAAATGTGGGTCAACTTGTAATTTGATAGCCTCAACATGGATAAATAAATCAAATTTGTTTGTCTAGGTGTATGAATTATACATATGTTAGTGTGAAGAAAAAAGTAATTACATCTGTTTTGTTGTTATATTAACTTTTAAATATAAGAAAAGTAATTATCTCTTAGTATGTAGACTTGTATGGATATGTATAGAAAGTAATTACCTTTTTAATGCAAACATTCATACTTGCGGACAAATGCAATACAAGGAAGCCCTGCTTAGTTCAGTTTTCACTTTAAAAATTTGTTAACTTTAAAATAAAACGAAAACTTTAAATATAATATATAATATTTGTTTTAATTTGATCATAAAACAAGTATGAAAAATTGGATTAGTTTTGTTTATCAACACGTATATATTGTGTAAAGCAATTTCTGTAAATGTACTTAACTTTTGAGAAATATTCTGGAGGAATTGATGAATTGGGATGGCAGAACATTGATAGATAAAACCTAAGCTCCGAAGTTTTACAGTATTTAGGTTAATTTATTTTTTGAAAATAATACATCGGCTACTCAGAGGCATATATTGTTCATCTATGTTTTTAAAATAGTTGTCCTATGGTGGGAAATAAGCAAAACGCAACTAAACAAGCTAATAAATTATGACTATGGATTACCTATCTCATTTTATAGATCATCGTACGTAACGTAAAGTACCAAGGATCAAATTATATTTGGAATAGATAAGATATTATACAGAAAACGTTAAAAATGCGTACAAAAACATCTAAATGAATAAAATTAGCCCGTGCCAATGTACACCCAATCTAAATATAAGGGCAACCGCACACGACAGACGGTCAGTGGCAGATAATGTCATAGTTCAGTCGGTGGAAGGATATCGCACACGATCAACAGTCTGTCAGACATCCGAGACCAACAACTAGTGGCCGCACACGACAGACGGTCAGTGGCAGACAATGTCATAGTTCAGTCGGTGGAAGGATAACGCACACGATCAACAATCTGTCAGACATCCGAGACCGACAACTAGTGTCCGAACACGAACGACGGTCAGTGGCAGACAATGTCATAGTTCAGTCGGTGGAAGGATATCGCACACGATCAACAGTCTGTCAGACATCCCAGACCAACAACTAGTGGCCGCCACACGACAGACGGTCAGTGGCAGACAATGTCATAGTTCAGTCGGTGGAAGGATATCGCACACGATCAACAATCTGTCAGACATCCGAGACCAACAACTAGTGGCCGCACACGACAGACGGTCAGTGGCAGACAATGTCATAGTTCAGTCGGTGGAAGGAATCGCACACGATCAACAATCTGTCAGACATCCGAGACCGACAACTAGTGTCCGAACACGACAGACGGTCAGTGGCAGACAATGTCATAGTTCAGTCGGTGGAAGGATATCGCACACGATCAAACAGTCTCTGACATCCGAGACCGACAACTAGCGGCCTTACACGACAGACGGTCAGTGGCAGACAATGTCATAGTTCAGTCGGTGGAAGGATAACGCACACGATCAACAGTCTGTCAGACATTCGAGACCGACAACTAGCGGCCACACACGCAACCGACTACTGTCACTTTGTCAGTGGTTGTGAGGGTATTTTGATGCGTGTCATGGAAGATTCAATGTTGGTGCAAACACGGAATTAAATGTTCGCTGATATTGATAATAAATCGCAAAAAAGACTATAGATCGAAATATTGGGTTTAGCCTACAAACAGTCAGCGGTTATTAAAGGGTTGGGAGGGGGAGGGAGCATGTAAAGTCACAAGGAACATGCCAGGTCATACAAAGCACGGTGTTGTTGCATTAAATCAATTAACTTATCACAATTAATCTCCATTGAACAACATATTTGAAGTTTGTAAATAAAGAAAGAAAATGCACGCGTTTGTATTAAGCTCTCCAAACTAACAGTTTATACAACAGGTGGGGCTGCGCACGAACTTCGTACACTACTACTTAAATGTCGGCCATATTTATTTGTAGCTAATGGAACACCTATATATTTTTCGTAGGTCCATCTTTTTAATCTGCCGTGTGCGCAGCCACCATTTGAATATATAGTGGACATTTCGACCGATATAATTGTTTGCGGTCGCCCTAAAACACATTTAGTTTGATTTGCCGGTGGATGTCATGATTCAAATATCAGCTGAATTTACTGAAGAATGTTTTCCCTAAGTGATTTACCATTCTTCCTCCAAACAGATTAGGGTACATTTCCTCTACCACCCTACCTTAATCATTCCTAATAACCAGCACATATTAATATAGATGCTTAAAATGTTATAATAATACTTATCATCGCGTATTACTACCCATTCGGTTTATACGCTTAAGTACTAATTACGCTATAGTGGGTTAGGAATTGGAAAATTTGAATACAAAGGAAGTGAAACCGGATTTGCGTGGAGGGAGAGTGGAAAACCTTTTAGGAAGAACAACCCCAGTTTACCCAAGTGAGATTTGAACTTCAATCTTCCCGTCCTCGGCAGTCTAGCTCAACATGAAACCCGCGCGTTAGCTTACTACGCCACCGGGTCTTGTAGTGTTAACGGTTAAAGAGGCACGGTGAATTAATCTTAAAAAAAAAAAAATTGTATTCATGTTACTTAAAAAAAACTTCTAGTCTAGTGTAACTTCGATACCCAATAGTTTTGAGGCGTTGTGTTTCATAACTACTAACACCCATGTTTAGATACTTTAGTTCAAACCCCGTTTGAGGCGTTGTGTTTCATAGCTACTAACACCCACTGTTTAGATACTTTGGTTCAAACCCCGTTTGAGGCGTTGTGTTCATAGCTACTAACACCCACTGTTTAGATACTTTGGTTCAAACCCCGTTTAAGGCGTTGTGTTTCATAGCTACTAACACCCACTGTTTAGATACTTTGTTTCAAACCCGTTTGAATAGAATTTTAATATTAAAAATATTAAATAAATTTAGGTACGTATGATTAACAAAATACGATATACCAACTCATAGCAAACACTTGCTATGAGAGCCTGTAAAAATATTAAAACATAGTCTTAGCGACATTTAAACGAGCCCCAGTAAAATATACCTGCCCACAATAGTGGCCTAGACCCGATTCGGTGGTCACATTGTCTAAAGCGTCACTCTTCCAATAGACTATACTGCTGAGTACGAGTAGATCGGGGTTTGAATCCCGATCGGGTGTACCAAGGGTGGTTTTAACAATATGGTTTTCCACTCTCCCTCCACGCAAGTGCGAGTAGGCCCCTACGCTTCATCGAAATACAACCTTTATCATATTCACCCCATCATCGTAATTAGTACATCTGTGTAAAACGCTTGCGCGTACTAAGAAGCTAATCTAAAACTACAAAAATACCAGTGGCCTAGTGTAAAGGCGTAATATTCGAATCATACAAGGCCACCATTAACGTAAAGGTTGGCGTTCGAATTTCAGCGGGTGTACTAGAAGTGTCTTTCTATTAATGACTCATCACTGTGGGTCTACAATTACTCTAAACAACCCTTCTTAATCCTACGGTCTACAATATTTATTAAGCCATTAGTAGACTATGTGTTTAAATATACTAATTAAAATTTTCGCTAAACTAATTCTTTTAGATATCCAAAGCAAATTCATAATTACAAATATTATCATATCATACAGACACCAAATTTTAGATATGTTAAAAATATATGTGAAAGTCAATATAATATTCTGGATCTGTTGATTAGTATAAATAAATCATCGACTAATTAGAGTGTGCTAAAATTTATCTATCTTATGATACACATGACTTACGAACCAGTCTAACTCTAAAACAGACCGAAATACGATTCCACGGCTATCAATGCATCATTATAAAGAAGCCACCAATGATAATCTTATCTCAGACAGGGTTGAACCTGGGACTTCTTTACTCAGAATACAGATGCGCTACCAAATAAGTTAGGGTGTCGGTCATCACACTAATGTCGATAATGCCGTAAGAAGTTGGTCAAAACTCTTGTGGAACTCCAACTGAATTATCAACCAACAACTGGGAATAACTTCTCCTGTACTTTACTTAGGGTTAGATGCCACAATATTTATGTGACCCACGAAACTCATTACGAGCAAAACTTGGAGAAATAAGGGAGGTGGTAAGGGTTGATGTGTAGGGGGTAATGGTGCAACTTGGGTTAAGTGGTCATCAAGTTTGTTAATGAAGGAGTGGGGGGGGGGGGGGGGGGAGGTGAAGGTGCTTGGATACAACAAGTCGTAAGTTAGTGTGTAAGCTCTCCTTCTTAACCAGTGGCAGGATCAAAGAAAAAGGAAGGGCAGGAAAGTGTGGGTTGAAGAGATGGTGAGGAAGGTTTAGTTTGTATGAAAGTCTTGTAGAAAAGGGCTGTCGGGGGACTGCGGTATACTCGAGGCAACCATTTAAAATTAGCCTAACTTTCCACAGTTCACCACGATTCCTTGTAGATGCATGCAGCGGTATTTACACCCTCACGCGCACCCTAAGCCCCACCCGCTTACATCCCCTATCCTTTCAACCCACTATACTCACTTTCAAGATAATACAATGTTGAAATTTGTTAACGTTAGCAAAAGGGGAATAAAAAAATGCTCACGTTGCTTAGGGGGAAAAAATAAGTGCCCTTCTTTTTGAAAAGATAAAATAAGTCTGTTTGTATGGGTGCTGTTGTGGTACCGAATGTAAAGTTTTTATGTTTTAATTACCATATTCTAGACACTTGCAAACACACTTACTTAACGAAGTTGTAAAAGTAAGTAGTGAAAAAAAGTTGTAAAGCAAAGAAACCTTTTTAATTTGTAATCATAAATTGATAAATATATTGTTTTAAAAAAATTAGTTTTAACTACAATAATTTAAGGGTACGGTGTATCTTAAATCTAGATGAATTTTTTTTTTGCTGAATTAGTTTAAAAATAAATTAGAATTAATTCAAATCTCTTAAATCAAATATATATATAAAAATTTGTTTGTAAATTAATAAAATATATAAGAGATATACGTATTTAAAATGAAAAATCCTGTGAACTCAATGGAAAAAAACAGGTCCCATTGGAATTGCTTACATATTACGCGGAATTTTGGAACTCATGTTAATTAATAATCGAACTCTTTGTGACGGATTACGTTCCGTTTTCCGTGCTTAGCGTCTCACTACCCATCCGGGCTAGTAGTATATTTACATTGATTGGTTAGGGTGAGAATGGTAGAATATAAAAAATGTTTGTTTTCATTTTCTCTAATTTAGAGTGAAAAATCATCTAGGGATATAAACATCTCAGTACATCAAACCAGTATTCGAACTCCAATCTCTCCATCACCGTTTATCCACGAGGGTTAAGCTTTAGACCTAATCACGGAAATACTATACTGACGCCTTTGTCCGCGTGCCCCCAAGTACGTATAGTACTTTAAACAGGGAACCAAATATATCATTTTATTAATCTCACAAGGATGGTTGCGCTAAGGTCACTTTTTAAATGTGAAGAAGAGTCAAAGGTCGAAGATTAGGTTTGTGTTGTTTTCATATAAATTATTTATAATTTTTAAATTATCCATTAAGTGGATTTATATAAATAGACAGGTGTAGAGAAAAATACAAAGCACAATATAATATTGTATGATTATTTATTTCTGTACCATATGTGCATCTACAAACTCGTCATAGAAAGTTCCAGTGATATGGAATATAAAGGACTAAATAATGGATAAGTTTGTTAAAATTGAATGTAAGGAAGATAGCACAACTAATGAGATTTGGAAAATATATTTTATTGTATTCATACCACTGATCAATAGTTAGGGTGTTACAACTTGGCAGGCATTTTCTTTTGGACAACATAATGTTGTTTATAGGCTTATTCTAAAATAAAATAAGTTTTTGTTAGTTACCTACATTATTCACCTATTCTTACGTTAAGATATCCTTTAATCACTATTTGGTAATAAAACAATGTTATGTAGATTATTGATAAAATTTAATTTACAATATTTAATAAGATATTTAAAATCTGATAGTAGAATATCGAAGATTTATTCTTTCTCGATGATGCGAGGATTTTTGTGGGTGTTGAAGTCGAAGGAAGCGAATGATATTTGACCTTCTACTTCAGCATTTCAAAACTTCTCACGCCCCTGCTAACGAGGTGTCTAATAAGTTGACGATTAAAATGACCCCCCTCCCTCCTAAAAAAACCTCAGATCAATGTTATACGTATGTGCGCCAATGCCTTTCTACTTTACTTCAAAAGCTGGAATGATAGGGTCTTGGCCCGAAGCGTCACAATCCCCCTCTCTCCTTCCCCCTCTAACGATGTGGTGACACCTGGCGCCGTGTGACGGAATACCTCATGTATGTGAAACCCACACACTATCAGGACTGTGTAATGAACCTCAGCGGCAGGTGAGGACGATCAAACAATGGAGCCTGGCTCTTAGCCAGCTTCCCCCACCACACCGACCTATGGTTAGATTGCACACAGTAGGTCCTAGCCAGCTTCCCCCACCACACCGACCTATGGTTAGATATGCACACAGTAGGTCCTAGCCAGCTTCCCCCACCACACCGATCTATGGTTAGATTGCAAACAGTAGGTCTAGCCAGCTTCCCCCACCACACCGACCTATTGTTAGATTGCACACAGTAGGTATAGCCAGCTTCCCCCACCACACCGACCTATGGTTAGATTGCACACAGTAGGTCCTAGCAGCTTCCCCCACACACCGACCTATGGTTAGAATGCACACAGTAGGTCCTAGCTAGTTTCCCCACCAATCTATGGTTAGATTGCACACAGTAGGTCCTAGCCTAGTTCCCCCACCCCACATCTATGTTAGATTTCACACAGTAGGTCCTAGCCAGCTTCCCCACCAAACCATCTATGGCTAGATAGCACACAGTAGGTTCTAGCCAGCTTCCCCACACCGACCTATGGTTAGAAGCACACAGTAGGTTCCCAGCTAGCTTCCCCCAGCAATCTATGGTTAGATGCACACAGTAGGTTCTAGCCAGCTTCCCCACACACCGACCTATGGTTAGATATCACACAGTAGGTCTAGCCAGCTTCCCCCACCACACATCTATGGTAGATTGCACACAGTAGGTCTAGCTAGTTTCCCCACCAATCTATGGTAGATGCACACAGTAGGTTCCTAGCCAGCTTCCCCACACCGACCTATGGTTAGAATCACACAGTAGGTTCTAGCAGCTTCCCCCACCACACCGACCTATGGTTAGAATGCACACAGTAGGTCCTAGCTAGCTTTCCCTCACCAACTATGGTTAGATGCACACAGTAGGTTCCTAGCTAGTTTCCCCCACCAATCTATGGTTAGATGCACACAGTAGGTCTAGCCAGCTTCCCCCACACACCGACCTATGGTTAGAATGCACACAGACTAGTGTTGGAGTAGCCAGGATAGTAGCACCTCCCAGTGACGAGGCGTGAACTGACCGAGGGAAAGGTTTTGTTGGAAGCAATGGCGGCGCATAATATTTTTGAAAGTGAAGGGTTAAGGGGATAAAACAAAGTCAGTTGTGTAAAATAACCAGTTTATAAGCTTTAAAACAAAAAAATATCACTAAAATAAAACTCTGTTATATAATTTTTCCCCACTAGTCTTAGTACCTTTTACTGGGAAATAGTTGTTTACCATTAGTTTTTAAAATTTTGAGCCCGTCACCCGCTGTTCTTCAATTCCCTATAAAGTTCACATTTTAAGATATATTCGGTTATACAAAGATGTCTCTCTACCTGTCTGCTAAATTTTAATTTTATATATGATCTAAAAAGTTTGTTTTTAATTTTGCCCCCCCCCCCCCTCCTCCCTTGTTGGAGACCCAATTTAGAAAACCTCACAATTTTACATTTTTCTGATTATATGGGAAATCCTGCAAAGCAAAATTTCAAGTTTACATGCTCAGGATTGGGGAAATAAGGTGATGAGTAAGTCAGTGAGTCCTACATCTTTCTGCCCCTCTCCAATCTTTTAGTGGATAAAAGTTAAAAACGTACCCCAAAACCCCAATTTAGAAATCATTCATTTTAAATACAATTCTCTATGTCCACTGGTTAAAAATATACACAAGGGAATTTTGAAAACTTTCAACCCCCCCTTTTCACCCCTTAGAGGTAAAATTTTGCTATACCCCGTTTTATCTCTTGCCTAGGGCCTAAAAGGAATATTCAGTGTTATTTTTTCGATAATAAACTAGTTTTACTGGAAATTTTTGTGGACATAAAGAAGAGACTTGACTCAGCAGACCAAAATAAATTTCCTACCAGGTGAAATGGGGATGATTTATCCTATAGACGTTGCTACCTAGACATTGTAATGGCAAATGATAATGCCTTTCCTTAATAACTGTCCTTTTTTCTTAAGCTACAGGCAACACACAAATTTGATTATTAAAAGGAACCAGGTATTTTTGTACTTTCATCGTGTACCATTGGTTGGCCAGATCTACCTCTGACAATACAAATTCACTGTCTGTTTGGTTACAAAATCCATGCGTTGAGTTTAAATAGTCAATAAACTACTATCATTGTTTGCCAAGCTCATTATTATATTATTATTATTATTAATAATAATAATAATAATAAGTATTCTGTCTTAGACAAGTCAATTCGTTTTGTCAGTGATCTTAGACCACCAATGCATCCTGTCCTTTGCCTTCGCTTTCAAGTCCCAGAATTTTCTTCTTTCCTTCAAGTAATCCAATATTTGAATCCTCCTCCTTCCTAAGCTCCCCTTTTACTCAACCATTTCCTTCTAGTATAACATCGTTCAGAAGACAGCCAAGCCCTATTTATTTCCAATAAAATTAATAATTGCATGTGTAATAAAATGCTGAATTTTCGTCCGAGACTTTGATACGGCGTGTATTATAAAAATAGAGTGACTTTTTGTTATCTATCTAAGAATAAATTAAAAGTTTCAACGTTTTAGTCTCCTTACTTTATACTTGAATCACGATCAAACTAACTTTCACTTAAAGTTTACTTTAATTCCACGTAGAGTAAATAAACATGGGGTGTGATCAGGATTCACGTAACGTAAATCATGAAACTGGAGAAATTCATGGCTAATGAATTTTGACGCTTTGAAATCAAATTGCTTGTAAAATATTACCCAAGTAGTTAAGTTTCATTAAGCCTCTAGTCCTTGCAACAGGAGCTTACTGGAGTATGAAATAACGTATAAAAAGAGCCAAGGACTTTTTGGATTTCACGAGACGCTAAAAAACGAAGTGTTTACTCTAATGTTAATAGGAAGCTTTAAACGTTCTTCTTCTGGGAAATATCTACTTTCACCTATCATACGTCAGTTCATGTTTTCTGCAACTCTCTCTTTTGACCGATACTATCAATACCTATAATTAACACCAATTAATAAATAAAATTCTATCAATTTTGAATGAAAAAGTATATGTTTGTCTTTTATAACTACGAAAAATTGGCTGTATGAATGAATATTTACTCAATAGTGTACCACGAACATTGCGACATACTCTCCACAACCGTACACGTTGGCGGTGATAGCGTTTTAAATTTATTTTCCTCCATCCCCGATTTAAAACATTTCATTAGTTTAACATTGCATCTTTTAGTTGAGCTTGTCTTAGAGGGTGGCCACCACTATTCATTGAAAAAACTGGAAATTGAATTAAGGAGAGGCCAACGCTTCTAGATTAGAAGAAGATTATTTAAGAAATGGTAGGTTTGAGCAAGTGAAGGTGGTTATTTGTGTGTGCGTGTGTATACGCACAATAATGTGTATGTGCGAGCGAGACCGAATCAGTCATTTTGTAGAGGTCGGACCAGTTATAATAAAAACTTGTGTGAGTGGCGTTGTGTACGCACATTCTACTGTACCAAGTGATGGACAACAGTATGAAGAGTCCATTCAAGTGTGATCTGTATCAATGTAAAGAGTATGGAAGATAGCGCGGTATGGAGAAAGGCACCTGACCGGATGGGCTTGTGACGTCACTCAGTACACGCCAGCGCGTTACATACACAAAGCAATATGGAAGACAAATTAAGTTGTTAAAAATCAGATCACATTTTGAAATTTTAATAGTAAATAAACCTTTAAATTCCACACCATGTTCAACTAACATCATTACTCTACTTATTTTTTAAAATATGTAAATTGGGCTGTTTTCTTATTAAAATATGACTTGTGTACTGTGTGACGTAAGCAATAACATCACAATTTCTCCAAGTGGCGTTACCTTTCTATTCACTTTATAGTAGTCTGGTCTTGAATAGGAGACCATAAGGAACAAACAGTGACTCAATAGACCTACGTGCTGGAACAGTGCTTCACAATCTTCATTCTCACTTTAATAAAACAATTTACCTGTATACATATACATACATATTTTAGCATATGCTTTCCCAACAAACATTATTTCTAGAACAAAACAAAAAAAATGTGTCTCGCGTTCTCCCATCTCGAGTCTTTTCCTTCAATTCTCCCAGAGAGGTTGATGCGGTTGACACAGAGGCAACGCACAGGTGGGTGGGATTACAGAATTAGAACGGTCACCGCACACTGCGTTTGTACCACTACACCTTCCCCTTAATTCTCTCCTTACACACACTGACTCTCTCTCTCTCTCACACACACACACACACACACACACACACACACACACACAAGAACTCGAAATGCGTGGCTTGTAGTGGTTTAACCGCAGGCTGCACATAGGTGAATTACATATACACTGAACTGGAATACATATCCAAGTAAACTGTCGCCAAAAACTGAAAAAAAAAAGTGTAACAAGCCACAAACAAAAAAGGAAGTTGCTTTATCGTGGTACTAAACTTGTAAGTTTAACTAAACAATCACACATTTTGTAACAGTAAAAAGAAATACGCGACTAGTTTTATTCAATTTAGATTTGTTTGGTGGGTTTAGTTATTAATAAAATAAACAAATCGGAAGATATTGAATTAAATTAATGGTGGTGTCCACTAAGTAAATACATGACTACATTGATACGTAAAATAAGCTTTAAGCTATTTTAGTCTGGTCTCCTGCGGCCAGGGAGTTCAGTGTTTTAATTCCGGCCAGGTATACAGGGGGTTGTTTGCCTAAATGTTTTTACCACTTTTTTCATGCAAATGCGGGTACATTTCAACTCCAACCCATATCACGCCATACCCACATAATATCATGCAGATATCCGGAAGAGATAGAAAGAAGTGGTTCAAAAATATTTAAGTTGGGTGCGTTATGCGGGTTGCATTTTTGAGTCACACAATTTTTAAATATGTTTCCCCAAATTGTTATCGTCTTGTACACTCTTGCCTCCTTGTTAGGCTGGGCTATCTGTTGTTTACTTTATAGTTCACCTTTTGCATTTTAAAATAAACATTGCATTAATTCTACTGATTTATATCCGCCTCGGTGGCGTAGTTGGCTAACGCGCTAGTCGTGTTGAGCTTGACCGCCGAGGACGGGGAGATCGAGGTTCGAATCTCGGTCGGGTGACCTGGGGTGGTTTTTCCTAAATGGTTTTCCACTCTCCCTCCACGCAAATGCGGGTTCACTTCCTCTAAATTCAACCCTCCCAATTTCTAATCCATTAGCGTAATTAGTACTTAAGCGTATAACCGAACGGGTAGTAAGACGCGGTGCTAAATATTATTATTACTGATTTATCTTTCATTGCGTGACGTCAGCTCTAAATAGATAGTGTGTATTTATTCCAGAGGTACTTTTGTTATATTATTGTAGTATTGATTAAGACTCGTTGGTGTCATGGGGAAATAAATACAGCACCGGGCCAACCCTTTCAAATGGCACCAAGATATATAAACACGATTTTAATATTTAAGAATATTCGATAACAAATTGGAACACTATAAACCATTTAGAGTTCAAACTAAAATGAGTAGCTTGTTTAGTAATAAAAATCCCTTCGAGAAATGATGGTTGTAAGCCACAGTGAAAAACATTCTTGATCCCGTAATTATGTTGAGCATTCATCGAGGAGTTATCGATCCATTGATCGTGTTTGGTCGCGATATTACTTAGGCGGCGAATTAGATCAATATGCCTATTTTAATAAGTTGAACTACTTTTAATTTTTTGTGTTATTTTAACTAGCAATAACGATATTAGAGTGGAAATTAGGAAAATACTACGGTCGGGAAATCCATTCTATTACTCGATCAGTAAGTTGTTAACATCTCGCCTGCTTTCAAGGAATGTAAAACTCAGAATATACAAAATAATAGTTTTACCAATTGTTCTCTCTATGGCTGTGAAAAGTAGTTTCTTACCATACATTAGGAAAACAAATTTCGGGTGCTAAAAATAAATATGCCTGGAAAGAATTTTAGTTCAAAAAGGGATGAGGCTTCTGGAAAGTGTATGAGATTACATAATGATGAGTTAAATACCCTGTACTCATCATAGGACAAGGTTAGAATAATCAAATTTCTTAGATTATGGTTGGTAGGACATGCAGCGTGAGTGGGAGATTCTAGAACCTTTTTCAGGGTTCTGAATGGCAAACCCAATGGGAAGAGACCATTGGAAATACCTATACTCAAATGGGAGGATAACATTATAATGGAACTGGAAGATATAGGATGTAATGAGGTGGACTGGATAGAGCTAGCTCAAATAGGGATAGGTGGAGTACTTTGTAGGTGCGGCAATGAAATTTCTAGTTCCTATTGATATAAAATAGGTATGTTTAGTCCTTTAGGTAGACTATTTCTTTGTGTGTGTGATAAACTACTCCAGTAAGATTTGAGAAGAGAAGTTGTATCGTCATATCCTTGTAAAGCAAGGAGCTGTAAATACTTTTATTATCATTTATACATTCTGTCTGGTACGGTTCCAGGAATGGTGCCGTAGTATATATTAGTTAGACATGAAGGTGGGAGTTCTTTATAATTATAAAGACTTATTTTTATTTATAATAATACACACTTTTCTTCTGGTTTTAACTTTCTTATATCAAGAGAAAGTATTGTGATCGTGAAAGAAATCGATCTCAAGATTAGGATGAATCTTTACCATTTATGTGTACCCGAACCAAAAAATTTGATTTTACAATTCTGTCTGTCCACATGTATCTCTGTATGTCTGTTAGTTCATCTGTTCCTGGTCACAGGTCCAAAACGGCTTGGTGAATTTTGTTCAAACCTTATGTTTAGAGTTTATAAAACTATATCAATATTTTTTGTATACACTATCCTTTCAATTAAGGGTAGTTTACTGATTAGTTTTTTTTTATTTACAAATTTTTCGAGAATTAATCAGACATTTGGTTTAAATGCATCTCTAGGATTTGATTGACATGACAAATAGCAGTGTATAGTTAGTTGGTTTTTGGGGAAAAAATTTGTTGAAGGGTAGTTTATGATGAGAAATTTTTGAAAATTTTAAATATTTAACAAATAGTTTAAATATTTTATTCCAAATGTATACCTGGAAATCGCGTAGTATGAAAAATAAGGAAATTTTTTTTTTGGGGGGGGTAAAATCCCATTTATGATTAATTTACTGATGACTGATTTTTTAAAAACTTTAAATATTTTACAAATGGTTGTAAAGATTGAGTTTCAAATGGGTATTTTGGTAGTGTTTGACATGAAAAATAGTACTGCTTACTTATTTTCGGAAAAAAATTGATAAAGGGTCGTTTGCTGATGAGTGATTTTTGAAAATTCAAATTATTTTGAAAAAGGCGTAAACGATTTTGCTTAAAGCATATATCTGGGGAGAGTTTGACATGGACATGCCAAATTAAGCTATATATTTGTATGAGGGGAAAGGGGGAAATTCTGTTTTAGGCACTTTACTAACAACTTTTTATTATTTTAAATATTTTTAAAAATGGCTTTAGTGATTTGATTCAAAATTGGTATAGAGGGACTATTTTACATTATCAATAATAATGCATCTTTATTCATCCAAAATAAAATAATTCAAGCGTAGTTTATTTATACATATCTATACAAAATTAGAATTTTTTTAATTAGGCCTTGAAAATTGAATTCAAAATGGGAATCTAGGTTTAGTTTTTATGATATATAAGACTACGTTTTTATTTTTACAAATAATACTAAGTTTTAGGGTTGTTTAAAAATAATCTATTCGTGAACAATTTAAATTTTGTTAAGTATATTTGAACAATTTGGTTTAAAATTTATAAATAGAGTGATTATTTTGACTAACTAAATGACGTGTTTTTGTTTATGAGGAAAACATGCTAAAGGATAAGTTACTCAAAACCTATTTTTGAAAATTATCTTCGAAGCCATAATACATAATGTGAGATAGTTTGTGGAATTTGTGTCCTACCATTTAGTTTCTCTTTGATGAACATATTATAGCTTTGTAGACCGATTCATAGTTGGGGCTATCCTATTTAACTTTGATCCCCAAAATTGCAAACGGTGGCTGACAAGTAGGTTAAGCGACTTCTTTTAAGTCAAAGGGAAACTGGTTACCAGTACATTATTTAATTTTAACTGTGAAGCCTCCAACATAACTAAAACTTCCTAGCTCATCTTCATCTTACATCACTATATTTCTCATTTATTATTCTATTGCAGTGTTCTCAAACTGTGGTCCGCGGTGGTATGACAGAAAGGGTCCACAAACGGGACCATGAGGTGGGAGAGGGGTAAATAGCTAAATAGTAGAAGGTTGAGAGGCGAAGTCAACAACCCTACTACAAGTAGTATTTAATGTGAAATGTACATAAGAAACAAAGTAAGATAAAAAAATCTGTGCTTGATAAAAATTTATCTTTCGTTTACCCTGAAATGTGGCAAGCCTACGTGAATGGTTCCAGGGCCTTGGTGTAGTCTGTTAAGGTAATACGGCTACCATTCAAAGTAAACGGAGTGTACATTAATATAATATCCAGTTTTGTCACTGAGACAGGTAGGTGGTATATTAAAGTGGGTGTTAAGCACTGTCCGCATGGTCTGCTATTGGGAAAAGTTTAAAAAAACACCGTTTTAGTGAACAACTCACACATGATACTGTGTTGTAGCGAGCGTATGAACCCGCCTACAACCCTCGGCACGTCTCGGGACCATCCAAACGGTCCGAAATGTTCAACTTCAGTATTAAAATTTTATCCTAACCCTATTTATTGCACCCGCGGGATGAGGTCAAGAGACCGCATGCAAGCTTTAAAGGTGAAGCGATGTTAGAGGGTGCAGTTGGTTACGCCTGTGGTATATACATGAAGCGAGTAGGGAAGGGCGGGGTTTGGGGGGAAGGAGAATACACATTCATAAATAACTAGATCCCTCCCACTGGTTCGGTAGCGAGGTACAAGCGAACAGAGTCTTAAGGTGCTTTCACATAAAATGAGAACAATTTTGTATTTCTATTGTTTTTTTTATCACTGAGCCTAGCAACTTGTTCAGGATAGTAATTGCTCTAATGGGGTAGGGATGAGGGAGGGAGCACTTGCGTGGAAGGATAGTGGGAAACCATTTAGGGAAAATCACCCTCAGTAAAACCGACCGGGATTTGAAACCCAATCTCCCCATCATCAGCAGAACAGTCTAACACGATAGTGACATCTTAGACCATTCGTCCACTGAGGTGGATATTATTTACACATTTAATATTCCGAATATTTTCTTTAGAGTATTAAAGACCTAGGCTATAAGCATTATAATCTAATAATCTAAGTATTAGGGATAAGAAAGGAACATTTGGAGAAATGCACCCGAATCGCATAAAAAAACGGATTAGTAAGAATATTGTGGACAACTACAGCCTGTAACGCCAGGTCGAGATTCTAATCTCCAATAAATTCAATATTTCAAGGTCGCCTTGACGTAGTAATATTTACTATATAATAAACCATTTTAAGTAACTTTGTTGATTGGAGTATTTTACAAAGTAAATTCATTATTTATTACCACCATGTTGAGCGTAACAATATTTCGTATTTAACTAACCGTTTATTGCAAACATTTTTGCTTTAGAATTTACAAAGTTATTTCACCATTAATTGCCCACATGTCTGGCATGGATATACTTCGTATTTAATGTACTGTTTTAATACCACCATGATGGGATTGGGAATAGGGTTGCACTTTTGACTAACGGATTCTAATTAAATCCCTTTCGCTACTCAATCTGTGATATTTGTTAATAGTAATTAAATTAATTTTCCTTTGATTGTATAGTAAAAATGTTTAGTTTACTGTTCTTATTTGAGGCTGCTATGGTCGGCAGTTACATCACATCTCTGGAAGAAAATTTAAGTCTGAGAATATTAATAGAAGCTCAATAGCATTTGTCTGGCTAAAGTATTTAAACCACATTGTATGAGAGTAATTTTGTATCCCCAGTCCAAGACATGAACTAGGTTCTATCAAAGCAAGGGTTAGGAACCATAGTACTCACCTAACTCCTCCATGGGTGGAATATTAATCAGCAAATGTAAATATCATGTTTTACTCTGTCATTGTAAGCTGAGAGATTACCAAGTCTGGCATTTACTCAAGGAAGCCAAGGCTCTATCTTAAATAGTGAAATTTTAAATGTACATCTTTTATTCTCTAGCTATATTGTTTTCTCTATATATTTTTACGTCTCTTTTCCTTTATTTATTTTTTATCAGTATATTTATATTTCTTTTTCATCTTTCTTCGATATTTATAAATATAATTTTCACATATTAATTTTATACAATTAAACTAAGTTGTTTTCCCTAATTTAATTTTAAACAACAATCTAGATCAAATAATATTTAAATGGTTCATTGGTACTGAAATGGCCTGATAATATGTATGGGGTTTCCTTAATTATATAAAATTGTGTAATCTATGTACTGTCTGATTTTCATAAGATGCCCGTTATTTGAAAATTGGAAACTCATTTTGACACAATGGTAAATAATTTTTTTTTACAATATTGTATTTACACTCCTAGACTATTTGATTTATAATGTAAAAATAAATTAAGCAGTAATCTATAAGGAAGTATTATTAAAACCTTTTGATAATTTTTAGATGAACTTTAAAATTAATAAATCAATTAAAACATATATCTAGGATGCCAAATGTTAGTGACTTTAAATCAATGGTGTTGCTAGAAGGTGGTCTTCCTATAAAGATGAGGGTTTATTTAGACTAAATATGCACAAATATTATTTATTTGAATTTTAATATTGGCCCCTGTAAGGTCCAAACATTTTATAGTGATCCTCAGAGGCAAAAGTTTTCAGATCCTCAGATGAGGCCATTGTAATTCACTGATAAGCATTAGTGTTCCAGTTGTTATAAAAATACAAGATGAGGCAGAAAGTGTTCTTACAATTATTAAAGAAAGAAATGTGATGATGGATGAAGCAATTCATCAAAAGACATTGCGAATACAAGGTACTGCATATAATGATGGTCATCTTAAAGAATATTGTTTAAAAAATAATTATTTAAGGGTATGTATTAAATTGTGAATCTTTTGTTGTCATTTTAAGCTTAATTAGAAGCTTTTGTTAGTTAAAATATTTTATATATATATATATAGTTTTATTAAATGGGCCAACCCCTTCTGTTCCACCCTGTATCGTCAAACTGTTTTAATTTTTACTGAACTATGGTGAAGGAACGTAACATATAATTACAAACTGGTTTGATATAGGACATCATATTTAAAACGCGATTTTTTCCCCCTTTCGTAACTTTCCAATACTATTAATTTGGAAACCTTACATCTTTTATTTATCATTAGATGATCAGACTTTTAAAGATAAAGCAAATATTCGAACATTGATGTAACAATTGCTATTTTAAAATAGTGGCTATTAAATTCTTGCTATGTATTACTAAAACATTGTGAACCCAACCAAACACTTATTTGGGCAGAATCCTTATTTCCTCCCTTGTTATAATGATAAAATAAAACGTGTGCTCATATAATATGTCATTTCAGAAAGTGCGTGTTGAAGACCCCAATTTTTTTTTTAGTAAAATAAAATATTATAAACTAAATTGGAATATTGTTATTAAATATTTCTATATTTGTTATCAGATCAATGATTTGGAGCTCCTTTACTAAGAATATTTAAAATACATTAAAATGTAATTTTTACTTTCTCTCTATCTTACAGGTAGAGAAAGTATGGTGATCGTCAAAAAAATCGAACTCGAGATTTTGATGAATTTTAACCTCTCATGACTTCCTGAATCCGAAAAAGTGGTTTTTGAATTTCTGTCTGTCTGTCTGTCTGTCTGTACCTCCAACTAGAGCCTAAACTATTTTACCGATTGAGCTGAAACTTGATATCTAGGGTTTTCATAGGGTTGCCCTGAGGGATTTTTGGAATTGGATATCTACCCCTAAAATTAAGGGTAGTTTACTGAAGGGAAAAAACAGAAAAAGTCGATTTTCTCAAAATCGGCTCTAACGATTTTGATTAAATTTCATTTATGAACATTAATAAATATTCCAAACAAAATGGCTACCCTCAATATTTCGGCAAAATGGCTTTAAGGGCTCCGGTCTGATGCGTAAATTAACATTTTTTATAATAGCTCCGAAAATATTTGAGATATGAAATTACTTAGCATTACAAATATGTATATATATTTATAATACAAATATTTTATTCGAAACATATTTTTATAAAATCAATAATTTTCAATATATACGCAATTATATATATATATATTTAGCTTTTTGGACATTAAAGCTTAAGTATTGCGATCGTAAAAAAAACTAACCTGAAATGTTGATGGATTTCGACGTTTCATGACCCCCCGAACCCTAAAAAATAGTCTTTGCAATGCCGTCTGTCTGTGTGTCTATTAAAACTTAAAATTAAGGGTAGTTTACAAAAGGGCAAAAAGAGAAAAAGTCGATTTTCTCAAAATCGGCTCTAACGATTTTGATTAAATTTCATTTATGAACATTAATAAATATTCCAAACAAAATGGCTACCCTCAATATTTCGGCAAAATGGCTTTAAGTGCTCCGGTCTGATGCGTAAATTAACATTTTTTATAATAGCTCCGAAAATATTTGAGATATGAAATTTCTTAGCATTACAAATATGTATATATATTTATAATACAGATATTTTATCCGAAACATATTTTTATAAAATCAATAACTTTCAATCTATACGCAATTATATGAATTTTTTAACTTTTTGGACATTAAAGCTTAAGTATTGCGACCGTAAAAAAAAACTAACCTGAAATGTTGATGGATGTCGACGTCTCATGACCCCCGAACCCTAAAAAATAGTCTTTGCAATGCCGTCTGTCTGTGTGTCTATAAAAACTTAAAATTAAGGGTAGTTTACTGAAGGGCGAAAAGAGAAAAATTTGGTTTTCTCAAAATCTGCTCAAACGATTTTAATTAAAATTCGTATCTAGGCGTTGATTAAGATTATAAATAAACTGGCTATTTTCATTTTCCTATGAAAATGATTTTTAGGGTACATTACAGAAGCGTTAATTTCCGTATCTCCACTACTATTGGAGAAACTAAACAACTTATCATTGCAAAATTGTAGGACTATTAGAAATAAAAAACGTTTATTTGACATATATTTTTATAAAAGCAGCAGTTTCTGAGATATTTGCAAATATATTAATACAATTTTGTGAGCTTTAGTTGTAAACATATACTACTTAATTCTTAACGCAATAATTCTCCAATGCCATAGAGTAATTAAATATAAGTATCTAAAAAAGTATGTTATTTTTCCTTAAATCTCTTAGGAGAAATGTTTGCATAGCAATGATCTATCTCCATTTTAGACTCAATAGTCAATATTTACATTTTTTATTGGTCAAAATGTATAAATGAATAATTAAATATCAATGCGGTGACTTGAAGATCTGCAACACCTTATAAAATGTTAAAATTTTAACCAGAAATCGAAATTTTAATACGAAGTGTTGACCCTTGTGGAAGACATTAAACTGTTTGAAATGCTCTTAGGTGGACAAAGATGCGCCTCTTTTCTCATTGATTATATATCATTGTATATTATTTTATGCGTGTTCTTATGTGGAGTGGTGATGATACAATGTACATTATTCCGTTCAGAAATCTTACGAGTTTATAGAAAGAGAGAGAAAGTCTGTGCGGTGTGCCGTACCATTTATTTTAAATAAGCAAAGATAAATTGAAGTTGTTAGTTGAGATTATCATAAATTTTAAGGGATATTCTTACAAATATATATTTTTTATAAATATATTTTTTACACACGCATCATTATTAATAAGACTATATATAATTGTAAGTATGCCTAGCCAGCTAATTGTTTTTATCTAATTGGTCTACATTCATTTTGATACAATTTCATAGTGTTAAAAAAAGTATATAAATACAAATAATTGATTCAGTTTTTGTTCCAAATAAAAAGAAATAGTAAAAAGTTCTTAACTTATTTTAATTTTCACATAAAAAAAAGGTGAAATGTAGAATATTTCACAGAAAACAAACCTAAATTAACTCTGGCATTTCACATTGTAATTTAATTGTCGTTTTAGCACAAATTTCTGGCCCTTATGAAGTATTTTTTGTATGATCTGTGAAATCATCAATCAAATCTTAGTAATTTTAAGCATAATTTACTTAAAAGTATAGCTGCTATACATACATAAATTGTTACTAATTAGTAATAAATAAATAAATAAATAGCTTTTTGAATAACACCATTGAATTAAATAAGCCAGATCGAACTCAATTTGCAATATAAATTTGTTTTAAATCTTGAGTTTGTATTTATTTATATGTATGTAATAAATTTTCTACAGATAATTTATCATAAAATTTATATTATTTGAATGTTCAAAACTTAAATAATATTTTTAATCTCAATCAAAAACTGTTAATTTTACTCATTTAAAAGTGAAATTTAATATAGCCTATGTATATATGTGTATATATACGTATATTAAATATCTTGAGTTTTGTCAAATCTATTATAAAATCTGAAGTACTTATATATAATAAAACAGATTTAACATACAGATAGCCCACCCTAAACCCTATGAGTTCATTTATCTGTAATCTTTTTTTGTAGAAACTGTTAGCACAATTTAAAAAAAACTAAAAAAAACATAACTTATAATTTTTAGAAGCTTAGGAGAAAGATTAAAAACTTTTATGAGGTAACAAATAAAGTGTGCAAAATATGTTCTCACAAATATTATTCCCTTCTTAAGTATAGCTATGAAAAAACCCATTCAATCGACCAACCCTAAACAATAAAAACTAATGTTACTAGTGTTTTTTTGTTTTTGTATCCAAGAACATACAACTGACTAAATTACGACAAAGAAAGAACGAGTTAAGGAAGCAAGCAAGACAAACGAGTGAAATGGAACTACTAGAAAAACCAGCGGAACAGACTTAGATGAGTATTGCGAAAATGAATTATTAGGTTCACTGGAATGAGGAGAAAACAGAGGAAAGGTGTGAGGAGTTGGAAAGGGAGGGAAAAAAATATGGATGGGAGGTTTTGCTCCCTCCCCATCCCACACAAATCTAAGAGGAAATTCAATTTTCGTTCTGCCACAAAGGATGTTCTAGCGTAGGGTACAAAATGCTTCACGGTTTGGGTGGATTTCTACCAAGAGCAATAACGGAATCAAGGTAGGAGGAAGCGATGCAAAGAACGATAAAAAAAAGGAATGAGAAAAGAATTATGTGAGGACGAAATGAAAGTAGAAACACAAGAAGAATCATTAGGCATGAGTGTGAGAAATGTTTGTCTTCCTTAGCGGGGTCGTTGTGGCATGAGCCGAGGCCTAGGTTTGGAGCTCCCTCTAACCCCCTCAAACTTTTATATCTGTATTAAAATAAGTTTCATTAGGTACAACTGAAAACCATGTGTATAAAACTATAGAACTTTGTTTGGAACAAACAATGCCCTTACACCACCAATATATTTATATTTTAATTCTCCCTATATCTCACTACCCGTCCGATATAAACGCATTTTAACTATTCTGATAGGGTGGAAATGAGAATGGTAGGGTTTGGATTAAAATTAGCCTCATTTGTATTGATGGAGGGAGAATTAAAACAATTTAGAAAAAAACTACCCTCAGTCCACTCGGCCGGGATTCTGTCTCCGACCTCCCTGTCACCAGCAATAAATTGCCCCAACATTTATTTCTACCTATGCATGTTTATATCTTGAGGGTGGCCATAAAATCTCGAACTTGATCTGCCAGAGCAGGGTTTTCCAAACTACAGCCCACGGGCCGGATTAGGTTCTTCCTGTCGCAGAGGCTTTGGAAAAAAAAAAGTAATGAAAAAATATAAAATGAATGTTGAATACTGATATGTTGGTAACCCTGTATGCAGTACACATACATACACCATACACACACGCACACATTACTCGCACACGTACACGTACACATGACTACACATACACATACACTAACACGCTACACACGCATATCACACGCATACACGGGCATACACACGCATTACACACGCATACACACGCATGCACACGCATGCACACACACTACATTACACACACATACATTACAACACATACATTACACAACATACACACAATACATTAACACACATACATTACACACATACTACCATACATTACACACAACATACACACAAACACACATTACATTACACACATACATACATATGTGTTTTTGTCTACAACGTTTACATTTATTAATCAATTGTTGGTGTGTATATTTATCCACTTGTTTGTTCCCTGGTATTACCTTGAGAAAATCAACCTACACCTCTTCCCTGTGCTAGAGTAAGGAAGGCTTGAATTGTTCCCGCACGATGGCGCACCACACTACGTTGTAGTAGTGAGGGACTGGTTGGATATAAACTTCCCAAACTGGATCGGGCTAAGTGCCCGGGTAGAATGGACTCCCCGTTCACCATACCTGAATCACCTAGATTTCTTTTATGAGGGATTTGTTGAAGGCAAAAGTTTATTCTTTGAAAATCAGAGACGGGGATAATCTAAAACAACGCATCCTGGAGGGCTGCGCGAAGATAAATGGGGACGCAGCGATAATGGACAGAGTTCATGAGAATCGTTCTTACCAAGTTGATCTTTGCATTTTCAATAAGGGACAACACAATGAACATGTAGTTTAAAGTCCTACTATTATTTTTTGCATCATTTTATGTTCAGGCCTGTATGGATTAAAAACAAGTATAAGCAGTTTATTTACCTATGTTTGTGTATCTGGCATGTGACTATAATTCCAGACGTTATTGCCATCCAGTATAACTATCATAAAGAAATATCATACAATTCTTTTGTGAGTAAATTAATAGCTATAAACACGTAACATTTTGAAAAAAATCGTATGTTAAATCAAAATCTTCAAGGTGCGTCCAATCCCACCATACTACAAGGTATTTAAATTAACCACACCAATTTATACCTTTAGTAAAATCAAGCTTAGTATAGCTATAAAAAAACTTATTCAACCGACCAACCTAAATATCACTCAACGGTATGATTTAATAAGTTGGTTCTAAAAGTGCATTTTAAATAAATAACTTTAATATAAGTATTATACAAATTTATAATCTCAGAGGTAGTAACGCTGGCCACACAAATGTTTACGCCCTATATATAAGTCTGTTGGCCAAGCAGAAACTTTGTTCTAGCTTAGCGCCGTAAAATTTACTAGATAGGCAACCAAGCTGGATTAATTCTCATCTGTACGTTTGGTTGCCTATAGGGTACATCGCACGGCGTCCGTTTCACATACAGTTTCCTTTATGAAATACAAGGAAATACTGACTTTATTACTGACGTTGTTTGTTGAAAAAGTTGACTTTTTTAACCATCTTCAATATTCACGTGTCTATGCTAGTTATGAAATGTATATAGTTCTGGGAAACTAAGTATAAGGTCTCGTGTTTGATTCCAGCGTTCAGGTAGCTTTCAACTTATATTTGAATTATGATTTGTGCATTGTTATTACAAAAGCTATATATAACGTCAATACACATGGGCAAAGGTATTGGTGTTAGGGCTCAAATAAGGTCGGTTGTACTAAATTGTTTCTTTCTTCCTCGCATACTTTTCCTAAATCCAAACTCTTTGCTCAATAAGCTATTTTACCCGCTTCTGTGATGAAATGATTTCACCCGCCACACTCGCAATAGACTAGAGAGCCTATGAATGAAGGAGGGATCGAGGTTTGAATCACATTCCAGTCTACTGATATGTTTTTTCTAAAAGGATTCCCCTTGTCTATCCAAGCAAATTTTGGTAAAATTTATCTAAATGAAACCTTTCTTATTCCCAACCCATAAGTGTAATTAGTACAGATGTGTAACGTAAGAGGGTGGTAGGACGAAGCTAAAAAAGAGAGGATATTTGTATAAATATTAGGAAATCCCAGATTGGTAGTAATACAAGAAACGCGCAAAAATAAACAAACCAAAAAGGGGTTTTTGATAACCCCGAGCATAAAGTATCGTGGCTATGTTCATACGAATAGTATAGTTTTAAATTGTATTTCTAAGTGATTCATCAAAGTAAATCTTAGACATATACAATCACTTCAGAGCAAAATAGCTAACAATACCAATTTTAGTGATATGTCTTTTATTATTATTATTATTATTATTATTATTATTATTATTATTATTATTATTATTATATTCTAAGCTTTCTAGGGCTTCAAACTCTTTTTAAACGTAGATAATTGTGGTGTGCCATTTTGAAAAATACTATTAGGTCTGTGAACAGTATACTTCGCTCACTCCATTCAAAAAATTATACATCATAATAAGAATTCTGTCATGTTCTTTCTTATAGTCTTTGTGCGCCAGTACTAGTGGCGCGACTCGTGATGACTTCGTAAGTTCTTGCGGGGAAAATCTGAGCGGAATCATGTTACGGTGATCAAACACTCGAAAATCCTAAAATATAGCTCACCGTTTCTCGTTAACTACTTGGACAATCACAGTAGTTTTTTCAGAACATTTTACAAAAACCTTAAAATACATTAGGATATTATTAAAATTCCCCATATTCCAATTGGTTTGGTTTGAAAAAATTATTTTCAAATGAAAGGACTATAATGAGGTTCTTAGTGCAGACATATTTTCAATCTGTTGTAAAAGTTTTTTCCTAATTGATATAGATGGGTATTATAAGTGTACGAAATGATCATCATGAACTGAATTTTATTTTGATATAAAACTCATTCCTCTAACACCAATACTTTTCACAGTTTGATGTGTTTAGTTACGAGCTCCTCTATTTTAAGGAAATTTTGCTATATGGCTAATAAAAAATTCCCTCTTGATATTTTTCTGTAGAAATGTGGCTTAACTGATCTTTGCTGAAGAAGGTTCAGAGTGACTTTATACGCACCATGGATCCACCGAGATTTATATTTTAAAAAAAATGGAGTAAACATCGAGCCAGTAAATAAAAGTCCTCTTTATTTTCAAACAAAAACTCTTTGTATCCTCTACGGACCGAAGTTTCCGGAGTTAGCCATGTACTACCTAGAGGGAGGGTTGTGTTTTTGGAGAAGAGGAGGGGTGAGATGGTTTAGTCGGTGTGGTCAAAGCGGGGAAAGGGGTTGTTTCGGGCATTCCTTTGATTAGCTGCGGACTGTTTGTCGCATCTGTCACAGAAATATATCACGTACCGTAACGTGGACAAAGCCTTTCATTTTTATCCCCATGAATTTGACATGGCGTATAGTACATGAGTTAATCCGCGTGGAAATTTTGTCGCACTGCCCGATGGGACGTGAAAATGAAGCAGTGGACAACTTTATATTTATGCTGCAGGAAAAAGGATAAGAGAGAATGATTATAATTAATGTTAAATCATATTAAATATAAAATAATTCAAGAAACACTTAATCTCAGTTTGCAGGAGGAGAATATGCCTACTGAATGAAAGAATCCTTGATTCAATTCCCAGTTCATAGCTAAAAGTATATATTATATCAGTGATTATCTGTTTTTGTAACCATTTGTATATGATACCTTTAGTTTAACCCTAGAGGTAGCAAGCCTGCCTTGCATAGTACCACTGTGGTGTAGCTTATAAGATAAAAACATGAAGTAATCAGTCCTAGTGAGACCGATAATTTCAGTGGTAACCAAATGTAAATTGGCTATATGAAGGCATGTAACTATGTTTTCATGGTTTACTGATAACATTTGCAGGTTATTGAACTGGATAAATTAAATATCAAGTAGTCATTTATGCGAAAGCGTCTATTCCTGCTAATTTTAAGGTATTTTTTACTCCAAGTAAAACCCTTTAAATGGACTATGCATAAGTATTTGAAATACTTTAACTATAAATAAAACACTCAAATTCAATATAAACAGTTAAACAATTTAGAGGTAGAAATCTAGAGTGGAATTTTCACAGAAAATAAATTATTTCAATGGGTGAAATAATCTTATATCAACTTAGTTTCACTACCAATTATTATTAGTAGTAGTAATTATTAAGTGTTCTGTCTTACGACAGGTCCATTCCTTTTGTCAGTGAGGTAAGACACCAATGCACCCTGTCCTCTGCCTTCACCTTTAGCTCCCAGAATTTTCTTCTTTCCTTCAAGTCATCCAAATTTGAATCCTCCTTTTTGCCTACTCTCCTCTTTCCCTTAATCTTTCCTTCCAAGGTGATGTGCGAAATACAGTTATTTCTAAGTATGTGTCCGATCCAATTTGCTTTGTGCCAAAGAATCACATAGAAAATGGTTCTTTCTCACCCACTCTTCCTACGACTCCTTCATTTGTCAACCTGTATGTCCACCTAATATTCTCAAGTCTTCGACATCACATTTCAAAGCTCTCCAAGTGAAATATGATTAACAATAAACACAGTTACACATAATAACATATTTCCTGCTTCACCGTCCAGCTATTCTTATATTACATTTACTAGTTTGGATGAATAAATAAATTTAGAGTAGATATATGCGTATCTTGTGTAGGTATAGTTGAAATAATTTAGATAAAATCGTCAGTCGTTGCGTCAAACGCGACACCGCTCCTCAATCAAACAGCTTAATAAAGAGAGCTTTTTCCGTGGGCAGCTGTTCGTTTATAACTGACGTGAATTAAAAAAAATATGATGATAAAATAATAACAGAGAGTTTTTCATGTTTAAATATTATCAAATAACACATTAAACCTCATAAGTTAATATGTTGGCTATCTAAAAAAATTGTTAGTTATTTTGTTAGGATTAGCTTACAATCGGTTGTTCGTCTAAAGTGTCTCATTACAGTATGACTATTATATTGTTATATTATTCAATCGAAATATTGAAGCTGCAAATGTCATGCTTTTTAAATTTTGGACATTATTCCACTACTAGAGAAAGTGTTATTGAAATGTGACTTATAAATGCTTATTGGGATCATGGGCTAAGTGATAAGCATTAGCTGAAATTTTGATGATGGTAGGCCAGGTTGAATTCATTCGATGTATTGAGCTTTTTTATTTTCTAATAGCTTCCAACTTTACTCACGAAACTTGGTACATTTCCACAAAATTTTACCTTATTCATCCCTACTTTGCTAGATAATTATTATTAAATTAATTGCAGCACCGATCTTACTAACCGTTCGGTTTATACGCTTAAGTTTAGAATTGGAAAGTTATTTAGAAAATGAACCCTTTTAGAAAACACCCTAGTTCACCGAGAATTCGAACTAGGTTCGAGTTCCAACACGAAACAGTGCATTAGCAACTACGCACGAGTGGTGTAACTATAATACATATCATATAGCCTAGATTAATATGAATCAGTAAAAATTAACAACAAATACTCTGCGGATTATTGTAGTCTATTATGTATTGTAATTATTATATATTAGGAAAATATTTATAATATACTCCATGTTGCATCAATTCATAAGTAAAGGGTTTGCTGAAATTTCTGAAAGTAGTATTTAATGTATCACTTTCGCATATTTCTATTTCTTCGCAGTTAATCTGGTTTAAATTATGTTATTTCCACCTTAAAAGTGTATCCTTTTTACAAACTACCAGATCTTTTGTAAAAGAATGATACATTTATTGAGTTTCCCATTGAGTTTATTTTGTTTTGTGATATTATTACAAAGCAACTGTGTCTTTCCTCGCTTTTTGTTACTCTAAAATATCGTTTTTTAAAAAAAAAATGTAAAACAAAATATTCAACTATTTATATATTATTTACATTATAACGTTAAAACAAAACATTGAAAACATATTTGTTTTGAAAGATCACTGATTGAGGAAAATAATAAATAAATTCTAAATGAAATGAACTATTAATAATTATTATAGGTACCAGCGGTCTAGGGTCCGGTTCAACTTTGCTCTGACACAGATTTATTTCCTTCACTCTGACAAGATATGAATTAATCACAACTTGTGAAGTGAGTATGCCAGGCTCATGTGTTCGGATCCAGTTACTGTAGTCTCCATTTCATTCACAATCACCTACATTCATTACACATTAACGTAAGTGCGTATAACTTCGAAAGGTAGTAAGACGCGTGTAATAATATAACAAATTGATTGTACGTAGGCCTACTAAAGAGAAGCTCGAAATACGAGCTAAAAACTTTATATCTCGATCCCGAACTTTAATGACAACTCGAAATTGAGTATCGCAGAGCCTATTTATTAAACATGTTTCTTTGATATAAGAACTGTAGTATTTATGTAAAATTTTGTCGAAAATTGTCTGACACGATAGCTCAGTCGTAAGTGTTGTAATATTGATTCAGGTTATAAGTTTAATCCTGGCATTGGAGAAAACTGTATCATTGGTGAAATGTGGCTTCCCTAGTTAAATAAATACCTTTCACCTTACTTTGGGCGTGATCAACATAATTTCGAAATGACAAGCAATGAATTAAATAAATATTGTGCGTAATGGTCTACAGCATTACTTTCTAAGACTAGATTCACAATGATAGGATTAGGGTTGTATCCCGATCGGTGTACTGAAGTTGATTTCCTAAAATGTTTTCCACTCTCCCTCATCACAACTGCGGATACACTTTTCTAGATTTAACTTCATCCAAAAAACATTAGCGTAATTAGTACATATACGTATAAAGTGAACGTGTAAATAAGACACAATGTAAAAAAAGATATTTTCAGATATCTGCAAAGTATTCAGCACTCTTAGATTGTCCCACTAAGGCACCACTTTAACGTCTCCGCCTATCAAGTGGTTCCATTTTATTAATTTAATATATTGGTATGTTTTATGAATAATATTGTGCTCCAATAAATAATCATTACGTGACTCTCTCATTAAAAATCCATACATTTTCAGTGATTTGAGTAAATTTATATCACTGGTTCCTAGAGTAGTGGTGAATGGGTGTAATATTTGATAAACCCGCCTCGGTGGCGTAGTTGGCTAACGCGCTAGTCATGTTTAGCTTGACTAACCAGGACGGGGAGATTGAGGTTCGAATCTCGGTAGGGTGAACTGGGGGTGGTTTTTCATAAATGGTTTTCCACTCTCCCTCCAAGCAAATGCGGGTTCACTTCCTCTAAGTTCAACCTTCCCAATTCCTAATCCATTAGAGTAATTAGTACTTAAGCGTATAACCCGAACGGGTAGTAAGACGCGGTGCTAACTATATAATAATAATAATATTTGATAAGATGAAGCTTGAAAGCCAAAACAACGTTCAACCGGAATATATGTTATTCCAGCATGTATCTGGATTTCAGCCTTATCTCATCACTGTTCTTCTATTTAATATCTAATTTTGTCTTCTGAATTATCTTGCCAAAATAGCGCATTAAAATGAAATTATATATTCATCTAATTGTATAAGAAATCTACAATAATAAAGGGAAGTGTTTGTCTGTGTGTGTGCGATGCCCAGCCAAATCTACGGCACGCAGAGATCTGAAACTTTTAACACAGGTAGACGGAAGGGCTTCGAATACACCTCAAAGCCGGATTTTTAAACTTTTAATTAGCTTTTTAATTAGGCTATTTTCAACAAATTTTTGAAGGGCCACGGGCTAGGCCGTGCTGTATTGCTAGTTATATATAAAAACTGTTGTTTTGTGCGCTACTACTCGATTTAAAATTATGTACATCCTGAGTAGCCTATATAATAATCTATAATTTAAGAAGATACATCATTATTTACCTCGAAAGAAAATGATAAAGCACCAAATTACAGTGAAACTAGTTGGGAATAAAATTTTGACATTCTGTAGTAAAAATAAACAAACCAGAATAACTATGGTAAATATGTATATATATATAAATATACATACATAATTATCTCAGCATTTAATATTTTATTTTAAATGGTTTATTCAATATTTAGGGGTTAAATTAAGTTGATTTTTTTTCTAACATAAATATTTGTACATCAACGCATATCAATTAAGTAATATTCGAATATAAACAAAGGAATATGTTACTAAGCTCATTAGTAAAAACATACAAAAATCGTAAAAAATGTATTATTCTTTTACCAAGGCCTTTTTATGGTGCGTATGTGTGGCAAACAAATATTTCTTATAAACAAAAGCATAATACCACGTCGAAAGTTTTAATCAGCATAAAAAAATAGCAAGTTTTTTTGTTCATAAATGGATGTAGGTTGAAAAAGTCCAGTAAAACAGTGGAACCATCACGTTTAAAAAATACACAAAAAAAACTTCGCCGGCTTCTCTTCTTTCTCACTTCATGAGTAGATGGCGGCGCTCTATATGTTCTGGCTGATAGAATACATCAGTTAGTGCGCACGCACGCACACGCACTCACTCAGAGTAAAATAGGGGATTATATGTCGAGGATAAAAACACAGAGGTAGGTAGGGGATATGCCATTCACTTTAATGTATTCGCTTTATCCCCTAAGCACTGATAATGCCAAAATATTACCCTATTCATTCACTAAATCCTCTTACCCCATCACATTCAATGGGAGAAAAAATGTTTGAGAAATATAGTCTAACAAAATTTAGACACTCATATCGATGGTCCTACGGTCTAAGGTGTAAGTAGGATACAGAACCACCTGTAGCGGAGTTTGAACATTAGTTGGGTGTATTGAGGGTATTCAGATATGAATATGAGGGAAAAGCATTAAGTTGATTTTTTTTAAATATCTAGCCACTAGAATTCTGTCCGTATAGTTATTGGAAATATTGTACTTATCTTTTATTGCACACTCCCAATAATAAGCTTCACAGTATTTCCTCTGGGTATGCTCTGTTCATATTTTCCATTGTGACGTGATAACCGTTCGGGTTAAATGATTACAATAGTTACACGACTGGAAAAGGGATGATAAAGGTAAAATTTAGATAATTTATATTCGCATTTGTGTGTAGAAAAGTGAAGACATTTACAGAAAAATAATTTATACCCAACCGGTATTCGAACCCCGATCTCCGCATCACCTTCATTCCAGTAAGATATAGCTCAAGAGTGACGCGTTAAATTATTTTACGACCTATTTGAGAGTTATTTTGGATTTTGTGGAAAGTAGATAGCTGGGTGCAATCATGTCGATGTATATCAATAAAGTTAAATCAAGAACTCTAATTTCTCTTACAACCCACATAAAAATGTTTATTTTTTAAAAGAGCAGACTTAAATATAATTGTCTATAAAGTTTATACTCCATTGAACTTCATTTTAATTTAAAAAAAAAATATATATATATATATATATATACTGGGCAGAACAAATATATATTATGTATATTTATTTAAAATAACATTTTATTTCCAAACTATATATTTTTTTTGTTTTGCAGCTTTGCGAGTACTGAGAATTGTTAAAATATTGACCAAAAAACCAACAAATCTTACTCAAAAGGTATAGCACAGTCAACTCAAATTTTCACGAAACAAATTTCTAGCTTCACCAAACTTTTTTTTTAACGGACAACTGGGCAGAACACGCACACACACACACACACACACACACACACACACACACACACACATATATATATATATATAAAAATATGGTCAATTTATTAAAAATTCTCAATTCTCGCAAAGCTGTAAAATCAACAAAGAAATAGTTTGGAAATAAAATATCATTTTAAATAAATATAGCCATTTTCTAGAGAAAAAAAAGTTATCGTCTTTACTCATATGTAACAAAGAAAGCACTGGCTGTGGCCTTTTTATTGACAAGTATTGATAGATTTTGACAAAAAATTAATAAAACGCTTTAGAGTTTATATAATCCAAATTCCTCTTCTATTAGCGAAATTATTTATTTTTATATAACCAGAGACGAACAAACACGAAGTGGGACGGGAGACCACGAAGATAAAATCTTGGTTTAATATTTTAGTGTCCTTCACTAAAGGTGAGAAATAATATAACACGTTTAGGAGGGAAATTGGATAAAAACCTTAAACCACTGGGTGCGACGATAGAGACGTTAGTCTCGTTTAGCTCGAGTTCTTGGTCTTAGGTTAGAATTAATGGAGCATGAGGTGACCTGGGTATGACGTAGAGTCTTAGTCTCGCTAGTCGGTATCGATCTTAGTTGAATAACACTGGAGCATATGAGTTACGATAGAGTCGTTAAGTCCAGTACATGGTACTAGCTCGTAGTTATATCTGGTCTTAGGTTAGAATACAGCTGGGAGCATTGAGGGTTTACTTAGACGAACGTCGTTCTGTCTAGCTGAATCTCTTAGAGTAACATGAGGGCACTTATCCTTAAAATTATATTTCCTTCATTCCAACCAATTGATGTAAATATTTATGGATAGCACAGACACTCTTCGGAGGGTGCGTGACTTTGTGAGGCTCATACAGTCCTGATTTACGGAGACGGAGAGGTCAGAGTTCAAATCCTAGCTGAGTACAGTATACTGAGGATTTTTTTATAAATAGTTACTCACTATCTTTCTTTCTTTCTCTTTACACATATTCTGGTAAATTTACATATTCTTTTTCTATTAGAATAAATAGAATGAGTATATCCCGGACAATTAAGGAAATACGTGGTGTTGAAGAAATCTTTCGGATGGGTAGTAAGACACGGAGTATGTAAGGCAGAGCCTGAATGTTAAGGTCACACACAGAGACAAAAACCAAAAATACAAAAGGCAAGGAGGGTTAGGTCTAAAAGAGAGCACGAAATAAAAACAAGCTAGTCTTGGTTAAAAGAAAAATTGTAGAAGAGAAGACTAGGATAGCGTATACACGGCATGACACGGCAAAGAGTAATGAGTCCATGGTTACCGCTAGGGATTGTTGTCTAAAACCTTCTTTCCCCTGGAAGGGAGTGAGGTGATGGATTGTTAGCCATCGCTTGGGACGGGCAAAGGGGAGGCTTCCTAGCTTTATCACCGGTGTTACATAACACCCAACACCACCGTCTATGCGAGGGTAAAACACACTGGGATTAGCGTGAGGGCTAGAGAAGTTACAGGATTTTAGATGCGTGTGCGCGGTGAATCGGTAAGCCTACCTTTTAAGCTAATGGAACCAACTGTTCGCAAAGCTACAGGTAAAACACCCTATTTCCAAAACATACACAAACATTAGATACATAAGGCGGTGCGTGTTCAGTTACGTGTGAACTGACAAACTTTTAGATCTCTCTTTAATCTAAGTATATCATAGAAGCTATTTAAAACACAAAGTAGTATTTGCAGAGGCATACTTAAGGGAGGATTAACTCTCCCCCCTTTCTTTCTAGAAACTGTGGTTTATTAGTGTGTCAAGACGGAAGATAGTTCATCAGCGACAAGTACTTCAATTGAGTTACAGGACTTCCACTACTCTATTTACTCTAAAGCAAATGACTATAGCCTGTAAACGCCCATATATTTTATATTTTTAAATTTTTTACTATAAACAATAGTTTAAACTGTTTCAATAGTCACTTATTATCATTACTATAGTAAAATATTAATAATATATCACGCTGTAATTTAATTTAAAAGTTTTCAATGTCAAACTCTCTCTTCATATTCATTCATTTTCACGGAAGTATCAGACTACAAGATTGTGAGTCCATTTAAAGATTGAAACAGGTCAAATTACTAATGCACAAATTAGAATATTCTTGAATAAAAAAAAAGTAGCGACTCTAGTCTAGAAACCTGAGATTAACAGCTGAAGGGTTTGTTGTGATAATCAAATGAAGCCCTTTATCCGCAGACGGATGTTTTATCACCGCCACCAGATGGCGGCCCTTCAGCCGGTATGGCTTGATTGCGGGATGACTCCATGGAATGAATGCTATTACTGAATAAATCTTATAATACATTGAAATATTTAATTTGCATTGTAAAAACAGACAAATAATATCCATCATACTCCTTTTATACACATTGAAAAATTAGTGTTGGCATTATGTAAGATATTTAATGATGCCAAGAATTATGTTAACGACTGGAACAACCTTATTGGCTGGGTGTAGCACTAGGGATGAACTGCTAAATTAAACTAGACCCTCTTCGGTGGTCATAGGGTGTAAGCCTCTATACTCCCAAAATACTGGCCTGCCGATGACGGGGAGATCGGTATTCTAACCCCAGTCGGGTCTAATTTAGGAGTTTTCCCCTAATTTTTTCCCACATTCTCATCACGTGAATGTTAAATAAACCTCATACAAATTCAACTTTCCTCATCACCGACAAATTAGCGTATTTAATAAATATGCATGAAATCTGAAGAGGTAGTGAGGCGTGGAAACCTTTATACAACAACGTTAGTAGCCTATATATATATATATATATATAAATAAATTAAAAATTGTAATAATTTATAATATAATAATTTATAATATATATATATATATATAGAAAGAGAGATAATTTATTAAAAATTATAAATTATTACAATTTTTAATTTATTATTACAAACTAGCGTTTGCAAGGGGCTTCACTCGCACTAAGACATTAAAAATATTCGAAAACTTCAAATGCTATAGAAAAGAATTAAACCTCAAGAGCAGTGTTTTATATGCGTTTAAGGATTAAAGAAGAAAACGGACGCACCCCCACGACCTACCCCTACACACCCCAGTTCATATTAAGTTCCTTCTTATGTCCCTGCAATAAAAGCCGTGACGATTATTCACTACTTACACCCCGGTTTTTCTGGCACTTCTTCACTCGCTGATGAGCTAACGTGATGGTATTTATCTTACCAATGTTATCTGAAAAATAAGGAGTACAAAAGAATAATTCCTGTCTCGATCCGTTGAATACTTCTAGAGTTTACTGGAAACAAACCAAATGAACAGACAAACATTCTAAAAATAGATTATTTGGTGTTCTTATGATTTACACTAACCAGAAGGAAAGGAAAATATTTCAAAAATTCGAATGCATGGAAAAACCTAAATAGTGTAGGTACCCTGTCTTAGCATGGGGAGTCTATAATGTAGATTTGTTATTTAATAGGATGTAAAATTAGTCACAGGGAAAACCAGCCAAATCTTAAATCATCTATAAATATTCATCTTTTATGGTTTCCAATTTTGTTACGAAAGGTAAAAAAGTAGACTGACTAAAACACAATATCAAAATAAAGAGTATCTAAATTTGTTTGAAGCTGACTTTTGTTTTTAAGTTTAAATTGTAACTTATCTAATCATCCCATAAACTGTGTTCACAAACAAACGTAATCCAGAGAACGCAATATTTGCCTAAGAAAGATCGTAAGACATGTAAAAATAAATTATATACATAAACAAATCGGAAATTAGAGCATCACAATTTAACAAAGATCATTAATATTCAGACTCTTAAGTTGTTTAGGGTTGTCCCTCTATGTATTTAAATATTTAAATGTTCTACCAAAAGTTCTTTATTCTATTAGCTTGAAGAAATTTTAGAGGTTTATCCTATTAGTTTTAAAAAAATTTGTGAAGGATACCTTTTCCCCTTTTTCAGTCATTACTTTTTTTTTTATCGCCACGTCTTACTTCTCATTCGAGTGATATGTTCATGTACTATTTAGGCTAATGGGTTAGGGATGAGGAAAAATTAATTTAGAAAACGTGTACTCGCATTTGCGTAGAGAGAATGTGTGAAGCCATTTAGGAAAAACCACTCTCAGTACAACCCAGTGTGATCAAACCACGATCTACCCAACATTAGCAGTCAAGCTTATTGCGAGAGAAGCGCCTTAAACAATACCGCCAAGGAAGAAGTTTCAACGAAAAGTATTTCTTTACAAAAATTTTGGAACTCTATAAATCCCCCATTTCACCAAAATCCACTTAAAAATTTCAAATATTTAGGAATCATAGGGGTATTTAGAATAATCTCACTACATTCCTGTCATTTGTTAAATTTTCTGTTTCTCCTAAAAGTATGACTTACTATGTTTTGGGTGTGTTTGAACAACAAAAGGACACATACCATTTTATTAACTGCTTCAGTGGCCGCATAGTCTAAAGCACTACTCTCGCAGTAGAATAGAACGCCGGTGATCGAGGTTCAAATATCGGTCGAATATACTGAAGGTGTTTTTTTAAAAAAAATTGTTTCCATACACTCTCTCTCTCCACGGTATTGCGGGCACGCTTCCTCTTAATATAACCTTCCTTATCTCTAAAACCGTTAGCGTAATTAGTATATAAGCGTAATTTATATATATATATATATACGTGGTGATAAAAAAGTCTATACAAAAAATAGAACTGAAGGCATTACAATAAAGCTAAGTAAAGTATATATATATTTATATATATATGTATATATATTTATATATATTTATATATATTTTATATATATATAAATAAATATATATGTGTATATATATATTTATATATATAAACTTCCTAAACTACTAGTGATGTTTCTTTTCACATGGCAAAGCCAACAAGAGAAGTTCGTTCTGTTAGAATCAGTTTTTAAGGGGGAAGATAAACTATTGTGTATTTAATAAATGGGGTGAAAAAGTTTGTGTTTTAATTTAACGAATTTCAAATGTTATCTTTATTGCAATGATAGTTTAATTTTATAAAATCAGCTATTATAAGCTTTTGGCTTAATCGACTTTTTATTGGTTATGTTCCTAGAAGTTAAGATTTAATTTACATTATTTTAACGCTAGGTAAGTGGAACTATTTGTCATAAAGTTTTATATCATACAATAGTACTAAGATTGTATACAAGAAATTGCGTTAATGCTAAACAGCTAACCCAAAAAAAAGTTTTAGGTCAAAATTATCAACAAAAGTTTTTATATAATTATAATACATTCGTAGAATTCACGAGTTAATTTTATTTTGTGGAATGCGCCAAAGGATCATAGAAGAAATGTGTTTTTAAAGTTCCGTAACTTTCATTTTAATGGACTATAAAGAAGGAATTGGAATACAGAACACATACTAATACTGATGGTAATTATTTCACTAAAACAAGGGTCTTACGAGGAACATGAATTGAAATTAGCAATGCGAAGCTTCTGAAATACTATTCTATAAATAAACAAAGCCTGTTGTGAATAGTAAAAGATTGGATATTCACCATTTATTATGCATGATTGTATTCAACCAGTTTCTGGAGCTATGGAGGAAACTTCAAGAAGCTGGTTTACCCGAACACTTCAGTGCCGTATGGTAGTAATACACTCACATAAACATGCTCTCAAACCAGAATTGGGTTATTTTTAACATATTTTTCACAAACAAGCTGGTTTCTAAAATTAGTTTTGCAGAGGAAATTGATTAACATTTTCATTGCAATAAAAATAACTTTAGTACAATCATAGATGTTAATTGAAGTTTTACTATTAAATCGTTTAAAGCTCTATAAATATGGTATAGTTTATTTTGTAATGAGAATATTCTTCCCAAACAATGTTTATTTTGAAGCAAATTTGGTTAACCAATAAATTACAAAATGTAATGCTTTTCCAGAAACATATCTTTAAAATAATACATGTTTAATAAGTTGTATAGTAGCGCCTAACTCAATTTCAAGGTCTTTGTTTGTTGGTCAGTTGGCCTTACTGTGTATGATACCTTTTAGTGTTTATTTCTAACATGGATTTTTATTATAACTTTGATGTATAATTTTGGGTCATTCAAAGCCTGTACTTTATGTGAACGAGACCTCTTGAATTTTCTGATTATGTACTGAAACTTATTTTTGTATGTGATAATAAAACATGGCGCAGTCGGTAGTGTCTGCAGTGAATTATCTGTGATTCAGATTTGTGGATACGACTATCTCATATCTCGTCCTGTAAAGAAATAGTTATCAATGGAGTTTAATAAACCCAAGCCGCTTAATCTTGCCGGAGATTTGGCGAAGAATTTCAATGAATTCCAGGAAGAAGTTCTAGAATATTTTGAGGCGACAGAGACCGGAACAAAATCTGCAGGCGTGCAAATAGCCAGGCTAAAAAACCTATTAGGACGAGATGCTGTCCGACTATATAAAACCTTAACGACCATCAAACCTGAAGAAGAAACAGTAAATGATATATTGTCTGTTCTTAAATCTCACTGTATTCCGAAGAAGAATGAAACAATCCTTGTGTTCAATTTTTTTAACAGGAAACAATGTCTCGGTGAACCGTTTGAAAACTTCTATGCAGAACTCAGAGCTCTTGCCACGCCTTGTGAATTTGGTGACCAGGAGGATAAGTTGCTGCGTGCACAAATAATATTGGGCGTGAACTCACAGTCAATAAAACAAAACCTTCTTAGGGAAGATACTACCCTAAACAAAGTTGTGGAATATTGCAAATCAGTGGAGCTGGCAGACAAAAACTTGAAAACCATTGAAGATGGAGGGCGATCCTCGCAAAGTGATATATTTAAAGTTAGCAGAAAAACAACAACCCCCCAACCCTCCCAAGTGCAGAATCAGTACCACCTTCAAAAAACAGGTCAATCAAGAAGTTGGAACAATCTACAGCAGACTGAACCGTTACGTCCCGACCCCAAAGAAAATCTTGGTTTGTCAAGAAACAAGTTTAGTGAAAAGGTTGTTAGAAAAGCGTGTTATCGATGTGGGTATGACCATCCAAACCGGCCATGTCCTGCTATTAATAAGCGATGTAATAGATGCCGAGGTATGAACCATTTTGCCAAAAATTGTGTTGCCACAAATAATTTTTCTAGTGGTCGTAGTGCTTTTGAACTAGGAGCTATGAACGCTGATAGTAATGTTGTTAACCAGACTTCAAATGTTGGTGAGTGTAATTATTTTTGTCAATTTCAAAATACTGATGGTTACTCTTTGCCCCCTGTTTCAGGTTATTCAGATATAGGTTCTCTTTCAATTATAAACTCTGTAAATACCAATCGTCATTGGTGCATATCATTGCTAATTAACTGCAAACCTATACTTTTCAAATTAGACACAGGGGCAGAAGTTAACATCCTTCCTTTAAGGTCTTTGCAGTCCATTGGACCTGATTATAGTTCTAGGCTAAGTGCTCCTAAAACCCATATTGAAGCTTTTGGGGGTTTTGAGATTACACCTGTTGGTGAAATTTGTCTTCCTGTTGTCTATGAAAACAAAACACATAGTTTGGTGTTCACTATTGTTAATTCAGTTAAAGCCGTACCCTTACTTAGCCTTTCATCTTGTGTGAATCTCAATCTCATTACAAAAAATTTTGTTGGGATTCTCAATGCTCAAAGTAAACCTGATTTTCAAAATTTCTGGAATTCAAACCAGGATGTTTTTAATGGCCTTGGATGTTTTCCAGAGGTTCTTGATTTAAAATTAAAAAAAGGTGCTATACCTAAAAGCAGCCCAGCCCGCAGAGTTCCCCTAAAAATATTAAGTAAACTTAAGGTGCATTTAGATGATCTTGAACAGCGTGGCATTATTGAATGTTGTGAAGCCGGTGAATGGGTAAACAATCTAGTTATTGTAGAGAAACATAAAACAGGGGCCATACGGCTGTGCATAGATCCTAAAGATCTTAACGAAAATTTGGTCCGAGACTATGTGTTGATTCCCACTCTCGAGGAGATTAGTTCCAAAATGGGCAATAAAAAATATTATTGTGTATTTGATTTAAAAGATGGGTTTTACCAGGTAAAATTGAGTAAAGAATCAGCTATTCTATGTACATTCAGCACCCCCTTTGGATGTTATCGTTTTTTACGTGCCCCATTTGGACTAAGTGTACTTCCTGAGTACTTCCAAAAGATTACTCATAAATACTTTGGGAATATTGGGGGAGTATGTGTATATTTTGATGATGTTTTATGTGGAGCAGACACAATAGAAGAGTTATGGAAAATAGTTAAACAGGTTACTCAAGCTGCTCGTGAAAACAACATAGTATTCAACCCAGAAAAAGTTCAATTCTTTGTGGATAAAGTTAAATTTTTAGGTTTGGAATTTGATAAGGATGGAATTTGTCCTGATGATACTAGGGTTCAGGCTATTCAGGACATAGAAGTACCTGCTTCAAGGAAGGATTTGCAGCGTATTTTGGGAACAGTCAACTACCTAAGACCATTTGTGCCCCACCTGTCAGATATTTGCACCCCATTCCGCGAACTTCTAAAAAAAGATTCCGAGTGGTCTTGGAATTCCTCCCACAGTAAGCAGTTAGAGCTTTTGAAAAAGTCTATAGCACAACATGCCTTGTTGACTCCCTTTGACCCCTCCAAACCCATCAACATACATGCTGACAGTAGTCAATATGCCCTTGGTGCCACTTTAATGCAAGATGGCAAGCCCATTTTATATGCTTCACGATCGCTTACTGCCACTGAGCAAAATTATGCTCAGGTGGAAAAAGAGTTGCTTGCTGTCTCATTTGCATTCAAAAGGTTCCATAACTTCGTGTATGGTCATGAAGCTGTAACTGTTCATTCAGATCATCAGCCACTCACCTCCATTATTGTAAAAGCCATTGGTAAAATTACCAATAATCGCCTCCGCCGCCTCAGGCTGAAACTATTGCCCTATTCATTCACACTCAAATATTTAGCAGGCAAATACATGCATATAGCAGATCTATTATCTCGAAATTGTAAAAATGTTCCTCCATCTGTAGATGAAAGTATGTACGACATAGTACATGTTATAGGGACAACCTCCGATGTTCAACCATCCTTACTTGCAAAGTACAAGGAAAATACAGTTGTGGACTCTGTTTTGAGAAAAGTCTTTAATTATTACATTAAAGGTTGGCCTAAGTCACTGTCATCAGATTGCTCAGAGCTGAATCACTATTTTTCCCTCAGAAAAGACATCACAGTCCATGATGGGCTTCTTTACTATGATGAGCGTCTACTAGTTCCATTTAAACTGAGGCGTTTCACCCTTGAGATCCTTCATGCAACTCACCTCAGTTTTGATAAAGTCAAGGCTCAAGCATCTCGCAGCTTCTATTGGCCAGGAATCAACTCTGATTTGAAAAATTTTATACTTGCGTGCCCAACATGCAATCGATTTCAACGGTCTAAAATAAAGGACCCGCTGCAACCTCATGACATCCCTGATTTACCCTTTGTTAAAATTGCTGCTGATTTTGCGGATTATAATGGCGATAGCTATCTAGTTATTGTGGACTACCATTCGCGGTGGATTGAGGCTGAGAAGGTCCCGAGTAAGTCTGCTTCCACTGCTATAAGTAAGCTCAAACCAATCTTTGCACGTTTTGGGATTCCCAAACAATTCATGTCTGACAACCAACCTTTTGACTCATTTGAATTCAAAGTATTTGCCCAATCATGGAATATTGAATTAGTAACCTCCAGTCCTCACTATCCCCGCAGCAATGGTTTGGCTGAGAAAGCGGTTGGAATTGTTAAATTGATGTTAAAAAAGGCGCAATATGATCGTGGAGACTTTCCACTTTTCCTTCTGGATTATAGAAATAGCCCAGTGGCAGGGCTCCCATACTCACCTGCTCAGCTTCTTCAAAGTCGCACCCTTAATTCTAGATTGCCTGTACAGGATTGCCACTTGAAGCCAGAAATAATTATTGATGATGCAGTGACTGCAAAAGTAGGGCAATCGTCACATTATGACAAAACTGCTCGTTCCCAAGAGCAATTTTTTAACCCTGAGCAGTATGTCTTTATTTGGAACAACAAACTGCGATTTTGGGAAGAGGGCAGTGTGGTTAAGAGATTGAGAAACAGATCATATCTGGTGTGTATAAAAGGAAAACTTTATAGACGAAATTCACTTCATATTAGGCCTAGGCACTCTGGTAATGACATTTCCTGTGAAAATCATGATAGGGTGAGGAGCTTTGGTGAGGATATGGGTGATCTTGAAGGATTAAAGGTAACACCACCATCTTCTCCTGATAACAAGCCAGAGGACATGATAGCCTCAACTTCTCAGTCTCCTAATTCAGAAACGAATACTATGCCTCTTGGAATTAATCTGCCTAATATGGTTACAAGGTCTGGTAGAGTTGTCCATCCACCAGAACGCCTTGATTTATGAATCTATTTTGTGTAAAAAAAAAAAAAAAAGAGGGGGCATGTTTAATAAGTTGTATAGTAGCGCCTAGCTCAATTTCAAGGTCTTTGTTTGTTGGTCAGTTGGCCTTACTGTGTATGATACCTTTTAGTGTTTATTTCTAACATGGATTTTTATTATAACTTTGATGTATAATTTTGGGTCATTCAAAGCCTGTACTTTATGTGAACGAGACCTCTTGAATTTTCTGATTATGTACTGAAACTTATTTTTGTATGTGATAATAAAACAATACATATCTGACTATTTTTTTATCACTGGGTCTCACTACAAGTTAGGGTTATACGCATGAATATTAATCAAGCTATCGAGTTGAGATGAGGAAGTTTTAAATTAAAGGAAGTGTACACACATTTGCGTTGAGGGAGAGTGAAAAACCTTGAATAAAAAACCTCAATATACCTGACCGGTTTCAAAATCCCGATCATCCCATCATTTATATTTCAGTATATTATTAGAGTGATGCTTTAGAACATACGATCAGCAAAACGGGCGGGCATGTTTGAATTGAACAACCTTAAGGGAACTGTCGACCAAAGCACTGCAAGACGCGTTGTAGGAGCCCAGAAATTCTGATTTTCTCATTTTCATGGGCGTTCTGGCAAAATATCACAAGCTCTTATGTTGAAACTAAACTCTTACAAAGAATTGGAATAGTCCATTGAATTTCATCATACAGTTACTAATTATGCGATTTTCTAAAAACCAAAAGAATTTATGACTATGTTTTTGGATCGTGTTACATAACTAAGAAGAGCTATTTTCTGTATACCATTCACCATCTCCAACTCTAACCGCTACAGGCCACAATATCCGGGAAGAGGGTGGGCAGAAACTTTAAGGAATGTAATGTAACAAAAATAGAAACATTTGCAAGTTTAAGGAAATATTGAATTATTTATTCAAAGTAAGATAACAGAGGCAAACAAAATATTACAAGGGCTCACAAGGCAAACTAATAAGTGTTGAAAAACATATAAATATGGCAGAGAATGTGCTTGCGCAGTACATTTGAGGATATATTTCACAATCTCAAAGTAATAGTAGTCCTTGAAGAAGATTACGTTCTAAACAAGAGTTAAATCATAAATCATTGATGTATATGAATTAGTCTGGAAGAGACCCAATAGTAATCAAGAATTGTTAATATAATAATAAAGAGCTTAAAGAGCTCCTCTACTTGGTTAACAAAGCGGCTGAATCACCCTTGTGAATTTCGATTAAATCATTAAATTTTAAGATTAAATTTAAATATCAATCATGATCAAAATAAATCGCACAAATGTTTGACTTCCCGACATAACTCAAACTTCTGTGGGACTATTACTTCCACCAACTTAGAAGTAATCGAGAAGATTTCGACTTATTGCTTTGTTTTCTATTATAATGTGAAATAATATTACATTAGAATAGTGGTAATTTCTCATTAAATTAATCGGTTATTGTTAAATTATATAACTCATAATATAACAAAAATAAATTAATTTTATAATTTCTTCAAACAAAATACGCCTAAAAAATTGTATCTAAAGATTAAACATTATCACATTTTAAAGATAAACAATTATTGGTAGCCATAAATGCAATAAAATTAATATTTAAACTAAATATTCCAACTTAGAAAGAGAATCAAGTAGTAGCTACCTACTAATAAGTCTAAGTATTACAAAAACACTAGCGCCAAAGCGGCAAAAGGAAACATTAAGTTTTCCATAGAACAATTTTACTTTCCAAAATAAATTTTCTAGTGAGAAATTACTGATGCCTACACGATTTTAATCACATAATTAGTTAAGTGTTCAAACACCCAAACCCATTATAGTTCGATTGTATTTAAATATTTAATAAAATATAAAGTGTTTATATTTTGTCATCCTGGAGCGATTATGTCAAAGTCCAGATCAGGACTTCTCCGGGTTGTGTGGAACTAATAGTCAACCATGTTAGCTGAGCACCAGCTTTATATAGGTCTAGTTGATAAAAATAAAGGGTGGGATCTAATTGCTAGTGTTATATCTGTAATTTAACTAATTATTATAAAAAATTACCACCCTTGAATCCTCTTAAGTAATCGCCAGGCTTAGGCGTCATTCTCGCAGCTCACTAGATTGACGACAACAGGAGGATCGGGGTTCGAGTAACGATCGGGTATTTTACCCCTTTCATTCTACCATCTTCATCCCTGCCTCACTACTGTATATATACGTACAGCCCGAAGGGGTAGTATTACTCGATGCACACACACACACACAAACACACACACACACACATCAAGTTAAAAGTGTTTTACAAGAATTCTCAAACTTTTTTTTATATAATATTTCTCCTTACTACAATTAAAATTAATATAACTAAAATCCTATTATTTTGCCAAGTCAGTAAAAATCTGAGTCCAAAAACCACTGTATATGCCACTCGTAGGGCCTTCTAAAATCTAAAGCATCTCTACCCGCAACGGTGGCTATGCAGATTAAATGTCGAGTTCACCAAATATGATTCGCCATTGATGGAAATGTCGGGGCTTTAATCCCAGCCAAGTGTTCTGAGGTTGTTTAAAAATTATATTGTTTCTCTCTCTTTCTCTCTCTTTCTCTCTCTTTCTCTCTCTCTCTCTCTCTCCACGCATATGGGGATAGGTATATTGCCTTTAAATTCTACCTTTTATATCCCTTTCCCATTTGCACGATAAAATATCTATAGTCCGGAAGGATATTATGACCACGACTCAAAACGAATTTGCGACCGTTAGCCTAGAGACGCTAAACTTTGCGTCAAAAGTTATTATGGCCGACCACTTTGCGAAAGAAAAGTCCTTGCGAGTGCAAATATTTTCCTAGTAGAGTGACGCTAAGTTACGCAGATATTTTACTTGTCCTTTTGTTTGCGCTATGAGGTTATGTTTGCTAGGTTTTGTAATTTATTGGGGGTTTTGTGTTACCTGATTTAAACTTGTCGTCTCATTAGACCAAGATAATAATGTCAAAATTTTTTGTGTGTGTTTCACATAATCTAAGTTTCTATAGGTCTATATCATAATGTAGGCCAATAGTGGGGATAGTACGCTTACATTGGATTTCAAGAAAATATTTTCTTTGAAACATAGCATTATCAAAATGCATTATTATTCAACATCAACACACTGATAATTGGGAAATTCCAATATTAAAAATTAATTGTTTGTAAATTTTAAAGTAGGTAGAGGTTAGATAGGCTTCAACATATTTGGGGTGTTAGCCGTCTTTTGACCCACCTCGCGGGGCAACACTGACCAAGAAAGTTCGTTTGGGTCTAATTTTCCAGTGGTGGGGAGGTTGGGATTTGAATCCTATTTGGGTGTGGTGAGTGGTTTTATTTTTCTAAAGGTTTTCCCACTCTCCCTCTATACAAAACTGAATACTTTTATTATATAACGCAACCTTTATCATCTATACCCTATTAGGGTGGACAGACCCGTTGACAAGACAATATAAAGTTAGGACTATTTGTTTAAGATGCCTCAATAAAACTTTAATAATATAATTCTATTTAAACTGAATCGTACATACAGCGGTAATTATTATCCACATTAATGTGAGTTGTAGGCCTATGAAATATTGCAGCCAAGACTGGAACTAACCAAAATAGGCCTTAGCTTGATGTCTACATGCGGTTTGGTTTAGGCCTAGGCTTTTTAATCGTAAAAGGTTTACTAAATTTATCTGAAACCGATAATTCATAGCTAGACCTAGTTATCCTGAAGTGAATAAATTGCAAACAACTCGTTATAAAGAAAAATAATATTCTTATATTCTTAATCACTTAACTTAAGTCTCAAGAATTTCCTTTAAATTAAAGATGCATTTTATTATTTTTAACCATCCAAACCACCCTCTCGTTCTTTTATTGTTAACTTAGTAGGCCGACTGGGTATAAATGCCCATTGTTTTGACATTAAGTTGCCGAAAATACCCAGTGAAAACACTATTTTTGGGAGTTCTTGAACGCTTTCATCAATTTAAATAACTAGTTTTATTTTCTAAGATCTTCAAACTACATATTACACTTGTTCCAGTATCAACACAAATATATGGAGAATAAAGCATTAGGTCGTAAAGCATACATATTACAAAAAACATTGTTTCTTTATTGGCCAACGTCTCATATTAATCCTTACCCCGTCTGACATTACTATTTGAATATATTTAATATTATGATTTGTTGACTAAAATATGTTGTGTGTATTGAATAATGTAGGTCTAGTATATTTTCATTTCAAACCGTGGGCAAACAAAATGATGCAAGAGATTTATTAAATTCAGCTAGGTTAAATGTTTATTACAAAATAATGTGACTTGTGATCAGCTGTTTGGGAAAATAAAAATATATGAATAATATTCAGTCGTGAATACCAGCATTCTTGAAATAAGTTTACTTAATTTCTAGCCTCTAACTTCTTAAAAGGTAATATTCTTTGGAAAAGTGTTGCCAACTGTTGACGCAAACTGATTTTATTCTGTGCGTTGACACTAGAAGCAAAGTCGAAACTAGAACTAGCGGACGATACGAAGAGTGGTGGTCATAATAACCCAAACTCTATCATTATTATTTATTATATTATTATTAGCAGCACCGCGTCTTACTACCCCTTCGGGCTATACGCACTTACGCTAATGTGCAATGGTAGGGTGATTGCGAGATGAAATGGAGGAGCTACAGTTTAACGTGGAATCCGAACCACGGTGGAGGCCTGGCATTCCTCACATTCACAAGTTGTGATTAATACACGTCTTGTCAGAGGTGAAGGAAGGGTTTGGCAATCAGATAAATCTGTGCCGGGACCGAGGATTGAACCCCGGACCCTCAGCACAGAAGTCTGACGCCTTACCTCTAAACCACTAGGTCACCCCAAACTCTATCGTTTCCTCGAAAGTGAAGCTAACTAGCGGTAGGAATTAACTTTGCGTCGAATGGTCGTAGAAGCCCTGCTGGAACAAATAAGTTACATAGGGAGTGTAAGAGATCGGTACAAACATCGTCATCAACAGACTATCAAGCTATTAAATCCATAGCTCTACATTAGAAATGATAGTCAAGGATTAAAGCTCACATTCTAAAAAAGAACTACAAACTAACCTAACCTGTGGGAGAGCACCAAGCATTGTTAGTGGTCAAAAAACTTATTTTTGTTTTTAATTAAATAAGTTGTGTTTATTTACATGAATAAAACCATACAATATTAGCTTAATTCATAGACATGGTGTGCCCATTATTTGAATAAAGTTATAAAATGTTAGTTTTGGTTTATATTTTACTAATAATTGATTACTATACTTAATACACTTAATTGTACCAAGTAAAATATGTTGAAACCCAAGGTTTTTAGAATAGGTATGAGACCATTTTGGTTTAAAGGTAAAGTTTTTTAAACAATGTATTTATTTGTGATATATAATTTATCTCAACTATAATTATATCTTATAAAACATAAAAAATAGATGCAGATCACATACAATAAAGAGTCATTGTACGGATGTGGATTGATAGAATTCGAGAGTTTGCTAGATGTCGACGTATTAAGCATACCCAGTGAACCCAATAAAGTGGTGGTAGTGATTCCGTCTGTCCATGTGTTTGGATCTCAGCCTAGAGCAGAAGCCATTTTACCGAATGGGATAAAACCTGATATCAGGGTTTTCAGAAGGTCCCAGTAATTTTTGGAGTTATATATCTAACCCTAACACTATCGGTATTAAGGGCCAAAAGATTAAAAATAAATTTAACTCAAAATAAACTGCATTGGTTTTGATTAAAATCGGTATATAGACACTTTTTAACATGACTAACAAAATGGCCCACCTCATTTTCCCATGAAAACTACTTAGAAGTTACCGCAATTACATAAACGGATATCTTTAATTTTGATAATATCTTCGTAGTTGATTTATATACAAAATAACTTATCATTGAAAAGTTGTAACCCTATGAAAAATACTATTTGAAATATATTTTTATAAAACAAATAGATTTTAAACTATTGACAAATAATTTTTTTAAATTGAGTACTGGTAAATTAGCGAGTTGATCTTCATGCTCTTTGGTGACACAGATGTTTAAAGAATTTCTCATATGTTTCTGTGGCAGTTTATAATATTGCATACATTCTATTTGGTAGAATGTTTCTACAACCATATTTATTATTTAGTTGCACATATCTTACAAGTTTAGAGTAAATATGTCTACTTTTAGGTAAAAGAGCAAGAAAGTCTATTCAGTGCATCGTACCATTTATTTTAAATGCAATCTTCTATTAGTTTACATTCAAAACTAAAAACAAACAAAAATCACAAACGCTATGCTCAAAGTTGTATTATTGATTAATGATACAATTCTGTTTTAATATTATTTTCAAAATGGAGTTGATGGATTTGATTTATATACAGCCTTTTGAAAACTACGCAGCTATTAAAGTAATAATGAGGGAATTTTCCCTAAAGACAAAATATTTATCTGTGAGAGTAAATTTTTGGCGTTCTGGTACGTGCAGACATTAGATCTTATGTTCAGTAAGTTGATATCATTGTATGGTAGTAAGGTTCGGATTAATTATTTTGGGGGCCCTATGCCGAGTATTTTTTATTTTACCTTAGAAATTATTGTAGATAGAAAATCAATGTTCATTTTTCTCTTAAAAGTCAACTGTACTTTCTGCTGATAATTCTTATTTCCGGTTTGCAAAAGCAAAAGTTACGTTAATTTATAAGTATGGACTGTCGGACTCCACGTAATACCAGGCTACCAGCGCCCCTAGCGGCACATAGTGGGTAAAATAAGGATTAGATTAGGAAATTTAGAGTTTATTTTGGGATAAATTTTACAAACAAAGATAGAAATAAAATAAAAATTATTAAATATTGAAATCTAATATTATCAAAAAATAAATAAGACAAGTCAAAGTGATTTATTTGCGGTGCGGGTGGGGGCCCTAAACCCCGGAAGTCTGTGACATATTAAAAGTTTCTGAGATTACCTTTATGAATTGTATAACTTCAATAATAAATACACTTATTGTTAGCTAGATGAAATAAAAGAAAGTGCCATTAAAATATTTGTATTTTCTCTCCAAGAAATATATATTTAACTAGGTCAAACAATTTTCAAAGAAAGGGCTTTTTATAAAATAAAAATTGCCGTCAACATTGATAACATTGTATTATATTATTAAGTGTTATTCTATTGGTATTATAATATATATCAAAATTGATAGATGCAGATCACATGACTTGAGTATGAATACGTGAAAGTAGATATTGTAATTTTTTTAACAATCAAATAAAGCCCTTCCTATAAAAACTTGACTAGTAAACAGGTGTTTTTATATATATATATATATACATACACTAGCTAACAGGCACTGTTCAAAATTCGAGAACCTTAAATGTATAGACTAGTATTTCTTCGTATTTTGTAAATCATTAAAAATATCTGAACATTCCGTTGACTTTACTTTAAATCTCCCTTACTTCTCGCTGACTTTCTCTCTGGCCCCAAAAATTTCCACAATTTTCTCAGGTGCGTAACAACTAAGCCAACCTTTTATTTTGAAATAATTAAACAGACATTATACTATAAAGGACCTCTATTTATAAAGTGAAGGTTAAATTTCCCACCCTACGAAGTGTTTTGTGTTTATGTACAAACATTTGAGCCCAAGTTTGTTTCATAGGCATAGCGAATGAGTGATCCATTGTGCTTTACAATTTGCCGATGTTTTGTCCAATAACAATGTCCACCGTTTTGTGAAACGTGCTTGGAAAGTGGGTTTTAATTGAAGAGAGAACATGCCCAAGCCAACAGCTAAAGTACGAGTATATTCCATTAAATTGATTACCGGAATCGGGTAAACATGTACTACTAATGCCCTTTATATACGTCGATATTTTCGTAGAAATTGGATATTGAATTCAGTATGCGTAAAATTACAGTGAGGATGTAAATCTATCATAGCAAGTAAATATTATGGTAGCTTACGCGTAATTTGGTAATAGCACAAGTCCCAGTTTTCTGCGATAGTTCACTACAAATGCATACTGGATTAGCAAACTAAACAATGATTCTCCTGTATTTAAAACAAAAGAAGAGCGAAATATCGTTGATATGAACCTTTTTTGTTTAATAAAAATTGTTTTAATTAAAAAAAATTAATAGATATAAAACTTTAATTAAAAATATAAAAAACTTCAAAACTCCATGGAATCAACCCATAATCGATCTATACCGGCCGGGCAGCCGACGATGTTAATGATATCACCAACATTTGAGGATAGAGGGTGTCAAGTGGTCAGCAAAAAGAACCCTATGGCCATTAATCTCAATTTTATTGACAGGAGCTGTTGCTTATTCATTCAAGTAGCTCCTATTTTGTCCTCACGAGGCTGAGTTTGGCCCCGTTCTAGGCCCACTGTTTTACAGATAAATTCTAAATGCACCGGGAATGGAACCCGAGAGCTCAGGAGCTTTAGCCACGAACTCTCAGCCCTAAACTACAGAGGCAGTAAATTAAAATATATACATACTGGTATATATAATTAAAAATACAAAATTGTGTTTCAAAATAATATATGTTTAATATAACGTACATACATTATATACACAGACCATTTTCTGGGAAGAATAATATTTTTAATGGTAGCCTTCTATTCAAAGCACAAGGAAAAACACAGTGATTGTGGGAACGCGTGTCTAATATTTTATAGTTCTTAATTTGCTATATGTTTTGTTAAATTTGCCATTATTATTTGAATACACGTTTCTCTACTGAATTAATTACAACATCGGCGTGTCTATTGGGCGCAATAGGATAAAGAGTGTAAACACATTCACAACTTTAGTAAATGATTATTCAGTCAGTGCAATTAACACTCCAATTTACACCGAAACGTTGCCATACAACCTTAGACTATGGCCCTATATTTTATTCTGAACCCTAATGCAATTCGTCAATGTAAGCGTGCTACCTTTCAGAATTAAAGGATTGTACAACTCAAGACAATAGTGTATCCTCCTCATCCTACCCTATCAGTGAAACTTTCCTAGCACCTGGATGGGTAGTAAGAAGTGGTGAACATATTTTTTAATGTTTAATTCAGTTAACATTAATTGAATTCCCACTTGATTATAGATATTAATAATATATATGTATAGCTTGTTTGAATAAATTCTTTAATTCATAATATTTTTTTAAATTCAGAGTTATTTTAAACCATTTTATAAAATAAATAATTATTTACCTTGCACCTATTTTCAAAATAGAGACAAAGGCCTTAATCTATTTTGTATAGTAACGACAGTGCAGGATGTTTAGTTTGAACCAATTAAAATCCATTTGTGTAAGTTATACATTAAAGTGTGTATGTTCATCACGTTTATTGTGTATATTGGTTAACAGTGAACACACCATTTAATCCTAAAACAGGAAAATGTGAATGAATTTTAAAGGGATTCAAAATTTTTCCCAGGTTATGTCAGGCCGTATTGTGGACATGATTCCTAAAACACCCTCGTGGGGATTGAACTCAAAGTCAAATCAAGCCTCTTAGAGCACACCTAATTTTAGTATTAAAAATAAATATACACTCAAGGTGGATTAATAATTTAAGTGATTAATAGGCAACTCAACCTAATGGGACATAAGCAATTGAAAATATTTCACATGATTGTAATAAATGTTTACTTTTGAACTCATCTATTTTACTGACATTATTAATTGACACTTCATTGTGAACCATCTTTAATTGATGATCCAACTAACTGGTAGCTATTGTTTGGCGAGGTATTTCGTGCGGAATTGTAAACAAGTTTTCCCTTTGCCCCTCTATTCCCATTTCCAAGAGCCCAATCTGACAACAAATTGTAAACGGCTAGAAAGGAAAAGCTACCAGTGCCACAGTTATAAAATAATGGTTATGGTTTTTGTACTTTTAACGATGTTAAACCCCATCCGGTATATCCATTATTTAAATTACGACCAAAAACAAACATTCGTCAAAATGTGTTATTTGTTTTTATTCGTATACGGGAACACGCCGACAAAGGTGGTGAGTTCATCTAATCTGGACTACCAGTGAGTTAAAAGTTCAAATCCCAGGTGAGTATATTTTTCGCTAAATTTGTCCACGTTCCTAGCACGCCAATCCGGATGGCATGACAAATAAATTGTAGGCTTATATATTTTTACGGGGGGGGGGGGGGGAGGGAGGGTAAAGCGGGTCGGGGGAATCATTTAAGTGTTGTTTATGAAATGACAAATTATTTTTAAAATTGACATATTTTTAAAATGGCTCCAACGATTGTGTTCATAATGAGTTTACATAGATTAGAAATTTTACTAAAAATGCTTTTAAGCATTAGTTCAAATTATTTATCTGGTAATTGTTTCTCATGATAAACAAAAATACATTTTTATTTTTACAAATAACTCGTTTGGAAAATTTATTTAAAAAAAAAATTTGAATCATTTTGTTTCCACTATTGGGTTAAGGATAGGAAGAATTTATTGAGAGCATATGCACCGCATTAGCGTGGAGGGAGAGTGGATACCATTTAGGAAAAACCAGCCTCAGCACATCCGACCAGGATCAAACCCCAATTTCCCCGTCTTTGGCAATCTAGTCTAACATTGAGTAGCGCGTTAGACCACACTAGCCACCGAAGTGGGTTTGACCACTGTTGCCTGAAGGTAAATAATAAAATGTAAAGATCATGTATGAGATTATTTAGTGAATCCAAAGTTTCTAACGTGAATAATAAGTGAGGAATGACGCTTATATACTAAAAGAACTGACGAACTTGGGGACGGTATGCATCTGGACCTCTAAGGGGGAAGGGGGTTAAGTTGCGAATTGCGCTAAATGACCACTAGCGCTCGTTGATGGTGTGGCACCCAAGAAAAACTTCTCTGCCATTTCCTCGAAGCGGAAATAATAATTATAAAATATGTTCTATAAATAAGTACCAATTTGATTGTGTTGTCTGAAGGGATATGTGGACCTAGATAAGTCTGTTGTTTATGCATTGGTCTCATCTGTTTTTTATTTAATATAGTATTCATCTCCTGAGCTCATTTAGAGGTTTTCTGAGGCCCTGAGTTTGATTTCTGGTATGATAGAAAAATGTACCATTGGTCAGATTGAGGGTTCACCTTTCGCGGCACCCGTTTCGGTGGGCAAGCGGACTAGATGTCTCACTCATCTGGTGTAATAGGTCGGTGACGGGTAAGTTAAGTTAATATTCTGATCAGTTGTAGTAAAGGTAATTTTCAATAAATAGTTTTTCAATCTATCTCCACACAAACGCAGGTGTATAATCCTCTAGCTAGATGCTACCTCCCCCTCCTTTTTAATGAGTGTAATAAATACGCGCAGCCCAGACGGGTAGTAAGGACGAAGAAAATATAGAGGTAGAAATACTGGTAGTTGCGTCTATCATAGAATTAAGTAGGCCCTTTTATATTTTAATTTAATCGCTTATATTATCAACTCGCTCAGAAAATCCACCATAAATGTCTGTGGTTAAAATAAATGCTAACAAATGAGGTGTGGTAAAAAAAATGTATGTATATATGAATTTTATTTATTTAATATATTGTTGGGCGCCAACTACCAACCCCTTTTATCTTCTGAGGTAGGTAGATTTTTAATTCAACAAGTAAATCTCCAGAAACTGCTCAGCGGTGAATACGAAAACCCCTTCTCTCAGACGCCTGGACTTTACCTAAAGTTTTTTTTATATAATTATTGGACACTTACACCAAAGGACCCATGGAGCAGATTATTCTTCCTGGCTTGGACATACAACTATCAGAAAATATTTATACCTGGGCTACAATGTTTAAATTTACCATTGTACATTAATATGATAATAAACCAATAAGACCATGCAAATTATATAGTGATGTAATCATCGTGAAAAAAATAAATCTTTGAATAAACCCTACCTAATAAGGCATACCTCCTGTGATATAAAATTAATATAAGCATTGTAAAGCAACACTTGAAATATGATGACAAAACAGAAAATAAAATTATGAATTATTACAGAAATATTCCTTGAAATAAGATGATAATATAAAAGGTTTAATTTAGGTTTTATATCAGATTAAAATATTGAGTTCTTTGAAAAAGATAAAACATAACTCCACAAATCGAATAGTTGGATGATGATGGATGAATTATTTTGTCTCGCCCAATAATGTAGCTTGGTGATCTCAGGCTCTGGTAACAATTATACATACTAGGTTTTATACCTCACATATTCTTCTCGAAACTATCTCCTGCTTTTCCTTGAAGGTTAGTCCTTACTCTTAAATAAGGGTTTGCTGCCAAATTGATGCTTGGTTATAGAAAACTAATATATTTAAGATGGCCCAAATGGAGTCCATCCTTATCTTTTTTAATAATTTTTCTGAGTCAACAAAACCAAAACCCCAAAAATCCACAAACATTTTCATAAAAATCCTTAACTCTTTAAACAGTGAATGTATTATTATAAAAATAACTTTATATTGTAATTTGACATGTAAACATAATACATATTTAAAATTAATTTAAATTTTGCACCAAAATCCAAATGAGAATAATAATCTCTTCTGCTAGGGGCAATTAATTCTTTAAATGACAGCCAGATGTTAGAAGCGTTCAAGAACATAAAATAAATTACGATCATAATGGTTCCGAAATAAACCACTCTATAAAACAGCGTTAAAATTACCTACAAAAAAAATGGCTGGTTGGAAGTCTATGAATCAAAATAGAGAAGGAAAATTTAGTATAGTGAAATAAAGGTAAATAGATTATATTTATAATATATAATTTAATTGTAAATAAATAATTAATTAATATTCGAAACTTTAGGAGTTGTGATTGAAATTTAAAACAAATAAACAATAAAGTTGTCAACGTTATTACATATTTGAAAGACTTGAGTTAACCGACTGATAAATTTATATTTTAAGTCATTCTTTTAGCAAAAATAACATCACAGAGGATATGGCCTACATCTGGTATTTCTAAAAAAATAAACTACATCTAGAAGGGTTTCAGTTGCCTTATAGTTCCTAAATGGAGCAATTGTACAGATTCATACGAGATGCTTTATATATAACAATAATAGAAAAAGTTTGCATTCGCGGTTATTTCTTAAAGAGCTTTCGCAATGAAAAAACGGAAACTCTAAACTTTACAATAGTTATTTCCTTGTGTTTTTTTTTTTTTTTTTTTTTTTTTTTTTCGTTTTCCATGCTATACGTTTGGGGTATGGCTAGCCGAGCTTGATTATAATAAGTAACTAAATATACCTCAAGCTAGACAATAAACTCGCTGATTGGTTGTCGTTATTGATAGAAAATCCATATATGTGCATAGCATTTTAACAATTCCTATCTTTCTCTCTTCTTACTACCCTAAGGGTGGTTTTATGCTTTTTATATGGGTATGCCCTCAGATCTTCGGATGGTTAGCGGTGCCTGCACTATCTGGTATAGATCCAATGTACTAGGGGAGCTTAGGAGGTGTGTGGTTACGCATGGCTTTCAACACAATTTCTATGAGCGATCTTGAAAGGCCCTATCAATTTTCCCGGGAAAGGTATTTTCCCATACATTGAAAGGTTATTTTACATGTTACAATCGACGGCTTCACTTCCCCTGGTTAGAAAGTTTGGCTACGGAAATGTATCGCTCAGTAAAAATCTGTTTATTTGAGCTGGGTTCAAACCAACTAACATCGTGTCCTGAGGAAAGAGTTTCAACTCAAGACCACCAAGATCAACATATTTATCTCTATAATGATTAATTTCTAATATATATATATATAAATTATTAAAGTAGAAGAAAATTTTAATTCAATAATACAATTTATAGACACTAAAATTGACAAACCCAATGAGACTTCACAAACCCCTAAAATAAAAAACTATTATAAAATAAAAATCAGAGTAAAATCATTAATAAATATATATAATATAAAATAAAATCAAAATTATAAATTCCAATCTTAACTATTAATATGTCTCTCTGTACTCGGCACCACATCCAAAACGGTTTGATGGATTTCATTAAAACTTCATATTTGAATGCTAAATAATTATTATTTGAGGTGAAATCATTATTTTAATTATAGCGCTAAAATTAATGGTAGTTTACTAATGACTGATTTTGAGTATTCTGAATTTTTGAAAATCACTTTGACGAGTAGTTTCAGCGTTTTACATAGTAGATATCAATGTATGATTATTGATATTTGCATACAAAAATATTTAAGGGTAATTTATTTATGAATGGAAGATTTTTCAAATTTTTAATTGTTCACGAGTGACTTTAAAAATATTGTTCAAAATTAGTATCCGAGGAGCTATTTTTTTTTAATCTCGGATTTATTTATTTATTTAAGGGTTGTTTGTACTTATAACCAATTTATAAAATAGTATTTAAATTATAATATACTCAATGGGAAAGTATGTAAGAATGAAATATACCAAAAAGGAGGAGAAGGGAAGGGGGGTTAAGTTTGGTAAGTTACGTCTTACCATCCGTCTAGGCTATTTGCGTATTTACACTAATAGAGTAGAGGGCAAGAACAAATAATTTTAGTGAAGTATAATTTATTTGCATGGACGGGTGATAAACCAACCCTGGTACCACTTACTCAGGTTCAAACCCCGACCTTTCAGTCCCCAGAAAACTAGACAGGACCAGACGAGACGCCTATAGAGTCTGCGTCTCCTACAGTGCAGCTTTTACTATAGTCACGTAGATTTAAAAAAAAAAATTAATTACCACAAAAATAATTACGTGTGTTTTTATTAATTTTCACTACATACAGATATAACTTTGTATAAATTAACTTAAAACTTAAATTTTAAGAGTAATAGGAGAAGAGGATGGATTTTAGTTATATACCAAAGCTATAAACTGTAGGGAGAGTGATAAACACATGATTTGAAGTAGAAACTTAATAATAATAATAATAATTATTATTATTATTATTATTATTATAATAATAATAATAATTATTATTATTATAATAATAAAATTATTATTATTATTATAATAATAAAATTATTATTATTATTATTATAATAATAAAATTATTATTATTATTAGCACCGCGTCTTACTACCCGTTCGGTTTATACGCACTTACGCTAATGTGTAATGGTAGGGTGATTGTGAGATGAAATGGAGGACCTACAGTTCAACGTGGAATACGAACCACGGTGGAGGCCTGGCATTCCTCACATTCACAAGTTGTGATTAATACACGTCTTGTCAGAGGTGAAGGAAGGGTTTGGCAATCAGATAAATTTGTGCCGTGACCGAGGATTGAACCCCGGAAAGAAAAGAACTTCTTTGTGCACCTGTTCAAACTAAAACTGTGTCTTCCCGGGTTAGATCAAACTGAGGTCTATAGAATACATAATTTACAGACCCTACAACATAAATTGAACATTTAGTTCAATGGAACTTAAACTTAATGGTGTATTATGCTTGCTTACGAAATCCTAACCTGGGTTCACCATATTGATCTATATTATATGGTGACTGAGGTGAGATACTATGTGTCACGCACACTAACCACTCAATTAACTGTAATTGTCCCTTCCCCTCTACACCGGCTGAACTTCATCAATTTACCCCCTCGATCCTTACTCCTAATATTGTCATTAATAACCAACATGATAAACTATATACGAATAAATGGTACGACACAATCATAAACCTTCTCATAAAGAATAGTTTGGAATAAAATTTTTCAAATATGGGTTTTCAGTAAACTACCATTTCAAATAGCTTTTCGTCAAAAAAAACCAACCCATAATATTGTTTATTATTATTAAAACTCCTCATAAATAGCAATAATATTACAATTTAATTGTTCAAATTATTTTTAAATAAATTATAATTTCCAAAGATAAGTTATTTTGTAAGTCAACATCAAACTATTTGTATTTGTAAAAATAAAAAATATTATTTATATTAAAAAAAAATCCTGACCTCCATATTGAACTAAATCTTATTTGCCATTTCCTAAAAGTTTCAAACGTTCTAAAATTTGTAATAACTAAACTATGTTTAAAGTAATTTATTTTAAGAAATTAAACATAACATAAAGTGTTATTCAACATCACGTAAAATAATTTCCAAATAACAATTTTGAACTAAATTGTTTAAGCCTTTTAAAATAAAATTTACATTTTAAAAAACTTAATCATTAACAAACTAAGCTTTAACGAACTTTTACCCAAAAAAACATCATAAGAATTTTACTTTCTTTCGCCACAAGGAGATAAATTATTGTGATCGTAAAAAAAAAATCGAACTAGGGATTTTGACAAATGTTTACGTTTCATGGCTGAAATAGAAGAAGTGTTTCAAAATGCCATCTGTCTGTCAGTCTGTCTCTCGGGCAATAGCTGAAACTATTTTACCGATTGGGTTGAAAAAATCGGGCTATTTAAAAAAAAATGTATTTTTTAATTTTTTTTTTTTGTGGTTTAATTAAAGATATGTATGTTATATGATTAAACAAACAATTCAAATATATTAATTATTCGGGATCCGGAGAAACATATTTTAATTTTAATATAGTAATGAAAGGAGTAATAAGGGACATAGTGAAGGAAAATAATAGTGCAACAATGTAATTTTTCACAACAATACTGTAAAAGCTAGCAGTTTGAACAAAAAGACTGTTTGTATAGAAGGAATAGAAAGAGGAGGGGAGGGGAGACCATGCATCAAATTACTGGCAAGCCAGCTGCAGAATTGATTTGTTACTTTCTTTAGTTAAAGATAAAAGGTAATAACGTTAGTAATCTTATTTGCTTTTTTGAATGAGTATTATTTCTAGTGCCTAGCATTAATAGTGTAGATACCTTAAATTGATATTATACCAAGTGAGTTGCTAGTTGTACATATTATTTTTTCCAACCAAATAAAACATATTGTATAGCTTAATCTATTGTATAAAATCTGTAATTTCGAAAATTGTGTATTATACCAAATTATTATTTGGTTTGAACCAAAAGGTTTTCAACAGAATGACTAACCATTTTCAAAAATTAGACGATTGATTTGTATCCAAAATATAAGAAGTGTTTTTTTAAGTGTTTTTTTTATTAATAAAACCAGGTGGTTTTTTTTTGTCTGGGTAAAATTATAACAACCCTATCTTATACTTAGTATCTAGGGTTTTCATAAAGTCCCCCCACTCCGCCCCACGGAGTTTTTGAAATTAGATTTTTAACCCTAAATTTAAGGGTAGTTTACAGAAGGGCAAAAAGAGATCAAATCGATTTTCTGGAAATTTTCTAATAATTTTGATTACATTTTATATCTGAACACTGTTTATCATTAAAAACAAGATGACAAATTTCATTTTCTTATGCAAATGACTTTGAGGGTACTTTACATAGGGGAAATTTTCCTATTTTCATCATTTTTCCGCAACTATGTGGGATACTAAATAACTTATCACTGTAAAGTTGTAGACCTTTTAGAGATAACAATCTTTTAATTGAAATTAATTTTTATAAAGCCAATAATTTCTGAGCTATAAGCATATATATACTTTTTAATTAAAATCTGAAAATTAATTTGTTTCTTATGTTCTTTGGTGGACAAAGAAATATGTTTCTCTTTTCGCAATTTCTTCAAGAGCGTTCCTAGTCCCTAATGCCATAGAGCAAGTAACAGTGTAGGACTATATTATTTCATTTACAATCTTTGATGTCATGACTCAACAATGTATTTCATTTCACAAATCTTACGAGTCATTACTAAATGTATATTTAAATATAAAAGCGGGAGAGAATCTGTGTTGTGAACCGTACCGTTTATTTTAAACTTGGAAATCAAAAATAATCACTCATCAGTAAACTACCCTTAATTAATAGGGCTAAAGTCAAATTAAAATGTCCCAAGATGTTGCCCTATAACATCAAAATATCAAGTTTGAACAAAATCCATCAAACCGCTTTACATATATGGCTAAGGACAGAGAGAATAAAGTCCACTTTTTCAAGGTCATATAAAACGTAAATATTTATCATAATCTAGAGGTAAAATTTTTTAAAGATTACAATTATTTTTCTTTATTTGTAGCATGTTAAACCGACTGTTTAACTTGTACAATAAAAATACCATAAATATAATTAACACAATGAATGCAATAAGCTAATATAGTCTAATAGTGTGTGGCAGGTATTAACTCATGGTGTATTCATGTTGCCGAAAACACCTAAAATTCAGGAAAACTGCCCCAGCTGACTATGCCAGTACCATCAGCAAAACGACATCTCACCAGCAGGCCCTGCTTCGAGGAAATGGCAAAGAAGTTTTTCTCTGGGTGCCACACCATCAACGAGCGCTAGTGGTCATTTTGCGCAATTCGCAACTTAACCCCCTTCCCCATTAGAGGTCCAGATGCATACTGTCCCCAAGTTCATCAGTTCTATTACTATATAAGCGTCATTCCTCACTTCACACACATATATATCCTTCGTAAAAGAATGAGCGTTGGTCCTTATTTTTGGGGTTACTAAACTAAACTATATGTTTTATCTTATTTCTGCTAGTTCCTAGTCATTAAGGAGCTTATTTCTATTCTTGCCTACCGGGAAGTATAAGCCTATAATAACGGAATAAAGTTATCTTTAATAACAATGGACTGTTTGATCTAATATCAATTTAAAACGCTTGTAATTCTATTTCTTTTTTTACATTTAAATAAACTTATTTGTTATAATTGTATATTTCTCTTATGTCTAATTCTTCTCAAAACTTAATGTTATAGTTTTGTAATTGTAATTGTCACTTCTTCTACTTGATAGGAGAAGCAAGGATTCATATTGATAAAGTATAAATTATTAATTTATCATCATACTATTTTTTCTTCCAATGAATTAGTTCAAATTTTAATATACGTGTCTTGTTTCGTATTTAGGTAGATATGTGGGTACATGTTTTTGTTCCACAGCATTCATAACCTAAACAGCCTGAGTTGTGGTAGTTTTACAAACATATAATGAGGTAAAGAAAAAAAATTGTGATATTCATTTTTTACTATTATTTAAGAATTTTCTACTTTTTTGTTCACTTTCTTGATTTTTTTTGTACACTGGTCCATGTTCTGTAAACATAAGCGATGTTATCTTACTTAATTAAGTATCAAACTTAATACAATTCAATTATTACCATGTGTACGACTATTAGCTTAAAAAATATATTAGGATACTGCTTGGAATTAACTTTTAAGGAAATAAAAAATTAAATGTTTGTGGTCAAAATTGATATTTTATTAGTATTATTATTATTATTATTATTATTATTATTATTATTATTATTACAAATATTATTTTATAAGTATTGCTATTATTTATAAAAGTGATATTTAAATATCAGATAAATTGACGAATTGATACATGAAAATGTTTGTTGTAATTTTCAAATGGTTTCTTTCAGTCCTTATTGGGTGGTATCATGTATTGTTCGTAATATGGTACTTACGCAGCTCGTTGTTTTAATCAATGTTCTAATTGTAATATTTAACTATAAAATTTAACAGGGAATTCCTCGTCTTTGAAAAAAAATATACATATATATATATATATATATATATATATATATATTTTTTTTTTTTTGCTTGGATACAAATTTAGAGGGAATTAGTTTTGATAAAATTTATTTTATAAGCAAATTCATATTTCAAAAAATTTTACTGGATTGTTTCAAAATAAATATCAAAATTATAATTAATACATCAAACAAAGCACCCACTCCGGTGGCCGCATGATCTAAGGATCTATTTTCGCAATTGACTAGATCGCTAAGAACAGGGCTCGATTCCGTTTGTGTTAAACAAACCCTTTTTTGAAAGGAATATTAACAGTTCGCTAAATAATGATCTAAACAATAGACTAGAATGTGCCTCATATTTTAGTAGTAGCTTACGTCGGTAATTATTTCGCTATACCTGCCATTGTTATTTTAATACAGTTTTCTCTACTAAAATGTTTATGAAAACATTAATCGTATGTATATGCCCCTGCTACCCGTTTGCCTATCCACAAAATATTACATAAGATGTGTATGCCAAGGGTGTAATTTTAGAGAAAATTATCAGCATTTCCATGTGTGAAGTGGTAAAGCATTAAATAAAAAAATACCTAAGTACACACGGCCGGAACTATAACCCTGATTTCTCCTTCTCCGTAAAAAGGGCAGAACGAAACCAAACCCTTTTTCTATGTGACCACCAGTGATGTGTTTATTTTATTTAATTATCTCGTGTACAAACTATTTGAGCCCTATAAGGACAACATTATCCTGTTTATGATAACCAGGACATAACTCCCAAAATATTGTATGAATGAATATTGATTTTAGATCACATAATCCGTAAATATCCGTCCTGAACCCCCTTTCCTAAACATATATGCTATGGATATTCCAACCCCTTGCGATAAATATCTAATTATACATTTGACAAACAATTATTGGTCCATTGTCCGGCTAAATATATGACCCGGACTTTATTGGCAAAATGTGACCGAAAATCAAGGCATATTAACATTTCACTTCAGTATACCAGTTTGCGGAAGAGGGCGGTGTAGAGAGGAAAAGGAAAATAGGTTATTTTACAATCAGTGTTCATGAAAAAATAAACACGGTGAACAAAACAAAGGATATTTTTTAATCGTTAATTAAATTAGCCACAATTGAAGTATTGTGATTTATGTAAAGTACAGTGATCGTAATAGACTACAATCCGAGAGTTATAACTTATAACAACACTGATTGATATATGCAGGCCATCAAAATGAGAATGGTCTGAACATGAAAACCAGTAGTCATAAAGATCTGCAACACACCCATGATACGTCGTTAAGTGTTAATAGGGCTATCTAAGAATTACATTGGTCTTAGGAAGGCCGGCTCTACATTTCTTACCATTTAAATAAATTTCACACCTGCAACATTCGCTTGAAACGTCGATATGTTGATACTTTTATTGTGGTGTTAATTTTTTTAAATATTAAATCTTAAAAGTAAAGGTATTTTATACTACCGTCTTAAAGATCAGTAGGTAGCGTGTCTGTGTACTGAGCTAAGAGTCCCAGATTCAATTCTTAACATGGCAAAAAAATGTATCGTTGGTTAAATGTGGTTTCCCCTTTCACAGTGATGAATTAACGGCCGAGGTCTGGATGTTGTGTCTATTTTAAGATTTAAGTTTGTTTATAATTCATGTGCTGATTTAATCAGGTGGTTCAGAAAGTTCGAGTTATTTACCTTAAAAAAATGTATCTCTGGCTAAACAAACAATTGACATGGAAGCCTGAGCGTAATTGTATATCTGCTAAGGATTTCAGGGATTATAAACATAGGTTCATAAGGGATACAAGTAATCTTTCACGGTCAAATTGGGCAGTGTTTCCCTGTCTATCAAATAAAAATAATTGAAAAGTTTGATGGAAGGTAAGTATATATGATTTTGTTTAAAATTTTTTAAAATATACCATTTTGTTTCAGGAATACATCTTTTACTTTATGTACACAATCTTTTTTTTAATATTACTACACATTTTGCAGCCTTAACTATTTTCCAAACAAAGGTAAACATAGTGATTGTACGAATTCTTGTTAAATATTATTGTAGTTGCTACTTTGATTGTTTATTCATGATAGTCGCCATCATGATTTTGTTTATTTGAGTGACAAAATTATATTGTTCACCACTAAATTGGTAAAAATTGAATTATAAATAACCAATCACTTCTAATGTAACGTGAATTTTCTTGACTTATGTAACTTGTCTCACTACTCTATAAGTAGCCCCCCTTAAATGCTCATGGAGGAAAAATAAATCAAAAGCCGGTGTCAATCCAAGGATAACGAGTAGCTTAGGTAAGTAATACAAATTCAATCAGACGTTGCACGAATATAATGGTGTTTGTTTTTAAATTTTGCATTTAAAAATATACAATCTTAATGTGAAAAATTATTTTTAACATATACATCTAACTTATGAAAAATAGGGCATAAATCTCCTTTCGATTCGACTTGTATTTTTCTTTTAGGCAAAAACATCTCATTTAAATACTGCTGGAATTTGTATTCCAACCTTACTGTGAATGGAAAATAATATCATATAAGGCTGAATATGCCTTTGTCCACGTACCCGCATAATCAGGTTGCATGGGTTCGTAAAATAGAATACATTTTCAACTCATTTATATCTGAGTATTGTAATTTAATCTAAACAGTTCATCTCACGGATGATTAACCGGACTAATAGATGCGCATTCACACTTGACCAAAAATGGGATTGATTAGCGATTTCCTATGTTTTTTACTTGATAACGAGATTGGGATGATTTTATTTGTGTTTTACCATTAAAATAGTATTACTTTCTCGCTATATTACAGGTAGAGAAAGTATTGTGATCATCACAAAAAATCGAACTCGAGATTTTGATGAAGCTTGACGTTTCATGACTCCCTGAATCCGAAAAAGTGATTTTTGAATTTCTGTCTGTCTGTAGCTCCGACTAGAGCCTAAACTATTTTACCGATCGGGCTAAAACTTGGTATATAAGGTTTTCATAGGGTTGCCCCGATGGGTTTTTGGAATTGGATATACACCCCTAAAATTAAGGGTAGTTTACTGAAGGGCAAGAAGAGAAAAAGTCGATTTTCTCAAAATCGGCTCTAGCGATTTTGATTAAATTTCATTTCTAAATATTCCAAACAAAATGGCTACTCTCAATATTTCGGCAAAATGACTTTAAGGGCCCCGCAGTCTTGTTGGAAGTTGTCAGCCATTTCCCATTTATGTAGTGATACCTTCTTTCTAGCGTGACCAGTTCTGATTCTGTTTGGGAGGCTCAATATTTTCCGTGGTCTATTCATGCCTGGAAGTAGGTCTTTCGGATCTAGTTGAGCTGACGATAATTGGTCATGATAGGGCGACTATCGATTTCTCCACTCTTCTTTCAAGTCAAATGCCTCTGACGGGTGTTGGTTAATATTCTCCCATATTGTTGTTCTAGACTTTAATCTGGCACGTGGAAGATTGTTCAGGATATCGTGGGTTGGTAGGTTTTTTTGAGAATGATGGTCTGTTTATATTATCCCATTCGCGTACTGTTGCATGTTGTCGTTGGAGATCTGTAGGTGCTATGTTGGCAAGTACTGGGAGACACGGTGTTGATGTTAATTTGAGTGTTCCAGACACTGTCCTCATTGCTTCGTTCAGATGGACATCGAACTTATTGACGTGGTTACTTCTACTCCACACACGAGAACACTATTCATCAACAGCGTAGACAAGCGATTGTGCTGTCGTTTTCAAGGTGTTTGCACAGAATCTCCAGTTGGTACTGGCCAATTTTCTTAATATGTTGTTTCTTGTTTTGAATTTCTGTCCTGTTATTTCAAGACTTTTTTTTTATGTCAATGATCTGTCGAATATCGCCCTTAAATATCTGGCGTATATCGCCCTTAAATGTCTGGCGTTTCGGTTATGACGTAGTTTCCCTCTATTTATCTGCAAAGTTTTTACTCAACGTACCCTAATCCTTGGTTATGCAGCGGTTGGCGTAAGAATCGCAATAAACCTGATCACCGATGACTGGGAGGTCCAGGTTTGATTATCGGCTGGATTCTAGGTATGAGGTATATAAAGAAAAATATCGATTATAAAATTAATTTATAGTAAGTATTGATAACGGTAGATTTCCATATGAAAAGAATAAACAGAAAATTGTGGCCGATTTTAACATGCTTTTAAGTGTATTTTGTGTACAAAATTGTTGATTACTGTCTATACATAATTAGAATGTTTATATCTCGCTAATATTAATAAATTCAAATCTAGCATCATAATATAATTTTTATTCTTCTATACATTATATCAATAAAACTATAAACATATTTGGAAATAAAAATAATTACTATTATAGAGCCTAGTTATGTGTCTAGTCAAGGCCGTCATCTAGCTCATTTTCTAATAAAATATCTCGAACTTTAAATCAATCTCTCAGCGTGTGGACTAAAAATATTACAATACAAAAAAATATATTATTTTTCTTTCAATACAGATCAGATACCCGGATGTATATTGTCATATTTGTTCGAACCACCAAAACAAACTCATATTGTATATAGTTTTTTCTATTATATTTTTCTGCTGCATTTCTCTGCGCATTTGGCTTCGGGTATTAAAATATATATTTTGATAATTTCTCCACACCTCAACTGGTTGCACTAGTTAGTTGGTTTTTCCATGTATATTTTCACAAAATTATTTTCCCCCTCTCCACACTAGTGCAGGTGCAACTTCTCTATAATTATTACCTCCAACATCTTTACTCCTTAGTTAAATATTTTAGTAAACCTTTTAATTAAGTTATAGCTTTAACTTTTAGTAAACCTGTTATTTAAGTTATAGTTTAAGGTTGAAGTGAAGGGAGCGCAATTGAAGGCAAGTGTTTTTGCAGTTTTTATAGCCAAACTTTTTTTTTAACAATAATAATAATATTTAGCACCACGTCTTACTACCCGTTCGGGTTATACGCTTAAGTACTAATTACACTAATTGATTAGGAATTGGTAGGGTTGCATTTAGAGGAAGTGAACCCGCATTTGCGTGGAGGGAGAGTGGAAAACCATTTAGGAAAAACCACCCCAGTTCACCCGACCGAGATTCGAACCTCGATCTCCCCGTCCTTGATGGTCTGGCTCAACACTTTTTTTAACAAATTAAATAAAATATCACTCTTGTAGAAACGTAGAGTTTAATTTTACTCACAGGGCTATATCAACATTTCTTTAATATATATCATGAGCATTGCGGCATTAGATTCTTATTGTTATTATCGTATGGCACATTTGATCAAGAGGGACTTTGAGGTCGAGGTTCGGTCGCCTTATGTGTAGACTATTAGCCACACTTTGGTTGCACAGAACGTTGCCCTAGAAGTTTGTATACACGTTGTACCCGAAATGAGATAACAGTTATTATTATTATTATTATTATAATTATTATTATTATTATTATTATTAGCACTGCGTCTTACCACCCGTTCGGGCTATACGCACTTACGCTAATGTGTAATGGTAGGGTGATTATGGGATGAAATGGAGGACCTACAGTATAACGTGGAATCCGAACCACGGTGGAGGCCTGGCATTCCTCACATTCGCAAGTTGTGATTAATACACGTCTTGTTAGAGGTGAAGGAAGGGTTTGGCAATCAGATAAATCTGTGCCGGGACCGAGGATTGAACCCCGGACCCCCAGCACAGAAGTCTGACACCTTACCCCTAGACCACCAGGTCACCGACAACACAGTTATTATTATGTTGTGGAGCCGGGATAAGCCTTAACTTAACTCAATCCTAACTAATACCCGAGGTACTGGCCGGGAATTAAACTCGGGGCCCCTAGGCTCGTAGCCAGGTAGCAGCATTAAACAATACAATTTTTTAATGAAGAGAGAAAGTTGTTACTATATTCCAGATCACCTTGAACGGAAATGATGAGATAAACATGTGAAGAAATTTTTTCTAAATGTTTTAACTGGAGAAATGTTTGATTTCTTTTGAGCAAAAAAAAGTTTTGATATAAAGATCGCAAAAATATGACCCTTGACTCGTGTTTCGCTACACTGCCAACTTGAATCAAGATGAAGACGTTGATTAACTTGTGTACCAATTGAAACGTTACTGTGATTAAGGACCTTAATTCTCTCGAGATGTTTCCCTATTAGAACTTTGAACTACCCGTATCAGGCGAGCATGTATATTGCGAGAATGACGCCGTGGACCATAGTATCACCAATGCATATTTTTTTAAATTTCAACAACATAATTTAGTGGATTAACTTTATTTTAATAACTATCACCCGGTAGCTTGCAAATGGTAATAGTTGGAATCGATTCGAGTTTAACTTAGTAATATAGATTAATTGGCAAATAATCACTCCACCAATTATAATAATTATAGAACGTTAATATCCTCAGTCAGGTACAATTATTCCTAACCAAGCGAAAATTTCAAACCTGTCTTTAAATGCAATTATCGAAATTTAGATGCGTCATGAAACATCGATTTTGTTTTAATTAATCAGACATGGCGCCGTGTTTGATGAAATGTTGGCTAATGGTCGAACTAATACCTTTAGAACGTAAACACAATAATGAATTTATATTTAATTTGATGTAGCTATCATAATCTGCACCAATGGGCATGCATATTAAATGTTGAACTCATCTTGTCTGGTTTTCCAAGTACTGGGAGGTCGGGGTTGAAATTCCGGTTGGATGTATTAAGGGTGGTTTTACATAGATATTTTTTCACTCTTTCTCCACGCATATGTGAATATTAAGTTTCCTATTCCTCCCATATTGTTATAGTTAAGTACGGATAGCCTGAACGATATTAAAGTTGGGATGTTGGGATAAATATCTGTCATGAGCATGGTAGCGTTATCAAACTAACTTTTCAAATTAAGAAAAAGTTATCATGAAATTCCAGGACACCCTTAAGGGACATATATTCAAGGATTGTTGATGCCATCATGTGAAAAAAAATTAAACTCTATATTTGTATTGAAGCAATAGTTGATTTATTTTGACCAATAAAACTATTTGTTATGAAAACTGCAAAAACCATGAATGGCCTTTTATTGCGATCACTGCATCCAAATATAAATATAAGGTGTAAGGGAAACGAAAAAGTTATTATCTATAGCTTATCTATATCTAAAATACTCAGTTGCTTCAGAAAGTGTATGTGAAATGCCTCAAATTTCAAAAAGGTGTAGTATCACTCGGATATTACCTATATTAACTACGAATTACCTTATCACTCGTTCTTCTGAATCACGTTATGATTATAATCGGTCTCAACTAGGATTCGATCCAGCCCCTAAGAAGGTGTGTTTGATTAGAGTGTAGGGCAAAACATCCAGCCGCTCTCAGCCACGATAGCTAATGTAGCTTTATAACGAACGCAGATTATTATTATTATCATTATTATTATTATTATTATTATTATTATTATTATTTTGAGGAATAAGGCCTTATATTAGGTCGATTCTTCCAATTTTATTTGGTTCAAACGTTTTAACACATGGTTTATATAACGGTTTAATATATTGATTATTAATGAGGAGGATAATTGGTTAAATCACGCCCGTATTATCGTTGAGAGTTGATGGTAGTATCAAAATAAATCTTAGGTTAGGAAAACTATTCCAGTGGATTCTATCGGGATTCAAACCTCGATCTACTCTTCAACAGTAATCTGATATGTTACAGGGATAGCTTATTATACCACGTGGCCATCAATGTAACTAAGGTTTTCTAGATTTTATCGTGATTTTAGGGGGCTTTTCCGAAGGCATTTATAATCTCTAACGGGTTTAATAAGTTCAAGAAACCTTGAGATTTGAATAGTTTTTACAAGGCCACCTAATTTTAACCAGATTAATAGATGTTGTCTTTTATCTGATTTATAAATATTTAATAAAAAGATTATTAGATTTCACCATTCATTTGGTCTATAAATATATAATAATAAGATTAGTAAATGTGTTTCATCTGGTTAATAAATATATAATAATCATTATGCTGACAAATTAGTTTAGTATTGGGATAGTCTACGCTTTATAATACTTAGTAGCACCGTGTCTTACTACCCGTTCGGGTTATACGCTTAAGTATTAATTACACTAATGGGTTAGGAATTGAGAAGGTTGACTATAGAAGAAGTGAATCCTCATTTGCGTGTAGGGAGAGTGGAAAACTATTTAATAAAAACCACCCCAGTTCACCCGAGCGAGATTCGAACCTCGATCTCCCCATCCTTGGCAGTCTTGCTCAACATGAAACTAGCGCGTTAGCTAACTACACCACCGAGGAGGGTGTCTACGCTTTATAAACACTAGGGTTGTATAAGTTTATTATTTACAAAATAGTTTAGCTCAAGACGGCGCACCTGATATTATACATCATCTCTTATTTCTAAGTATATTTTTAAATAGAATTATTAACCTGGATACAAGTAGTAAATATCTTTTTTAGCATCATCTGGAATTTAACGAGGCTCTTGAGATTTTTTCCGAATACTCGAACTCTAGTTAATTTAGTTACTTTAGATGTTATTTATTTTAAACAAATAAATTTAGTTTTTTCTGAGTATATTTTAAAATTATACCTTATTTCTTTTCATTCAACAACTAAATTAAATTAATTAAATTAAATTAATTAAATGATTACGTAAGTATTTAACTTAAAATAGTCTAACAAAGAGATTAAATTGTTTTCTCCCAGTAAACCTTAATGGAACGTGTCGTAAATAATGTTAGACAAAAAGCTAATAAACCCCGATTCAGCAGACCACCCAAGTGTGTATTTTTGTTCTTTTTTTGAATCCATTCGTGTGAAATGTGCAGCGCTAGACATGTGGCTGACTACTTAGGAACGGCGGATTGGGGGGCAATTTCAACCATTCTTTAAAATAAACCTCTACATTTCCAACGCAGCGACAAGCTTTTACTAAAGAGATGTAAAGAGATTTTTCCCCCTTCCCCAAGATACACTTATTGGAGATTGTATTTAATTAAGTTTTTTTAACTTGGTGGTGATAAATGATGCTCTACACTTGGTTATTTCTTTTATACTTACTTTTTATTTAATAATATGAATAAAGTCAGCTTGAATTTAAAAAGTTTGAAAAGGATTAAGAGCTTAAAAAAAGCTATACACAATAATTTATCAAAAATGTATGAGATATTAGTATAATAGTACTCTAAAGATAAAGTCCTAATATATGATTAAGTCACAGAACAGAGAACTTGTAAAGAATTTATATAAATTACATAGTTTAACATTAACCTACTTGTCAAGGAGAGGCGTGATTCCAAACAAATATTTTGTGAAGCTTTAAATATAAACTTTTGTCCCGATTAATTTTTTTTTTCATTCAATCATTTATTAATTCTTATTTTTTCGAAGTTTTATAGAAAGCTATATATTTATAGAGTTTGAAAAAAGGGATTGAAATGATTTATGTTTCTAGAATTTGCTTAATTAATTAAGTAGATTTTTATTTGATAAAATCATCTTCCAATATGTATATTTATAATATTTCATGACATTTATAAATCTGAGGGATTTATTTTTAATGTGTAGCTCGATGTTTTATGCTATATTTTAACATCCAAACAATACTGTTCCATCTATTCTAACGTGTGAGTAAATTTGACCGCAAAAGATTTTATTTAAAGTGACAAAACTGTATTATACTCTCCATCTTACTTGATGTGTTTTTAAATAGCCCATTATAATAGGATGATAATGACACCACGTATGATCGAAGATCCATTAATCGAACCTATTGAGTAAGGGACATATACACAGACATATAATTTATTTCACGAATATATGTTCCTATTCATTACTAGTACATATATAATTGGATGCCAATATCTGGCATAAGACTAATTAGTTTCCCAGTAAAATAGAATTATTCATGACCGCAACACATCATATTCCAATATAGGCCTGCTTGTTTGATCGTGGTCAAGCTGATTGAGGTGATCGAGGTTAGAATTTGGGTTGGGGTGTACATTGAAAGTGTTTTACACTCAATATATATCACTGTTGTTTACCAATTTTCTATCTACACTAATGCGTATATAATTCTTCTAAAACTAAATTACGCTCTTCATCTCTGACCACTAGATGAGAGCATTAATAATATTGGTGTTTATTGTAGGCTTCTAATAACACCACCAACGATGGCCACGTGGTTTCGTAATAGAATGGAATGGAGGTAATGGGAAGGTCTAGGTTCGAGTATCTGTCGAGTGCAATGAGGGTGGTTTTTTTTCCATTTACTTATCACTTTGACCCTCTCATCCCCTTCCACGCTAACGTGGCTGCACTTCGTTAAGACGGCCGCTTCTGTTAGCGAGAAAATATCAATCGCTTTCAGACCATACGGCTTAAAATACATTGGTCTGTGTCGTTTTCTGGAACTACTTTTTTCTGTCTGCGCTTATATTCCCTTTCATCTTTCACCTACAATCACCCTTTGTTATGTCAATAGGCAAGAAGGAAAGTGAACTCCTTATCTTAAGGTAAAGTGGAAAGCTCGCTCCTAGCCATCAAATATCGTAAGATGTTATTTGCTAGAGGAAGGCTGTATATATAAAGCCTTTTTTCATCAAGTGTAGTATGATAGTTCAACAAATATATTTAAAAATTCGTTTAAAATCAACTAATGTCACATTTTCAAACTTCTTTTTCTATAAATCAAACTCAAACTATTGGATTGTTAAGAAAAAGGAATGATATTGGAATATTTCAACTTTATTTTGGCGTGAACCATATTTTGAAACAGAGTATCGTTGAATTAAATATTGCATTAGGGTTAAAAGTCTGCACGGCAATTTGTTACTTACCAAGGCGACCACCTTAATTTACTTGGCGTTTACTACCTATTTTACCCAAACCAGTTTCCACCTGATCTCTGGCTTTAGGGTTCATTCATAAGAAAAGTAACGCTTTTTTATTACCCTATTTGACCTTCCGTCCTTCCCCCCCCCCAAAAAAAACACAAAATTAACATCAAGTAGATATTATAACTGTCCCCAATCCCCTTTAAATAGCGTTATGTGATTTATGGATGACCCGTTAGGCTTTCAATAGGCTGGAGTTCTTGTGACGAAGAGGTCGTGGTTTGAAACCAGACCAACTGTTATTAAGTTGAATTTTTTTTTCTATGGGGTTTGTCATATTAGTTTTCTAAGCTTCTATCCATGCTACAGCAAGTACACTTCTTCTAAGCAACCTTTGTCAAATCTATCTCATAGTTCAATGGTTCCTAAACCTTTTTAATTCACGGCGCCCTTAGTGTATCAAGATTTTTTTTCATGGCACCCCAAGTCAGAACATATAAAACTGCCTAACATTTGCGATGAAGAAAGCTGAAAGCGTTTATAAGAGATTTATTTAGAAGAATATTTTGAATTGATATAAATAAGAAAATTTTAAAAATATAATATGAGAAGCAAAAATTAATGACTTTGTAACAGTAGAATAAATAGTAAAGCTGTGAAGATTTTTTTTCTAAACGTTCTTATTTTAAATGTTTGGGCCAGAAATAAATACGAGGATACCACATACTTATTCAGGTATGCGTGTTATAGGTTTGACAACTTGGTATAGTTTTAACACCTTGAATCGATACCTCAAGCTTAAAAAAACAGTTTCAGCACAAAAACGTTCAGATGCGATACATATGTTATCACTCAAACAAAGAAGTCGAGGTTAAAGGCCCAAACCTTAAACTAATATTAAATATATTTATACAGTAACTAATGCGATATTTTACTATATTCCATTTGATCCAAACTTTAAATTTCTCGCCCCTACATCTTTAATATAAATATGTGGATTGTCCAGGTAGGTAGTAAGACGCGGTGCGCATGAAAACAAGAGAATATGATCGATCACTTTTCATAAAGATTGGACCTTTACGACTGTAAGGTAGGTTTTTTTTTAGAAGCAAACTCAACAAACAAGAAATAAAAAATACATATTGTTGAGTTTACTATAACCCGCACTAGTGAATCCACAAGATTCCGTAGAGATTTAGTCTTGTTTTCTAGTGAGGGGGAGACTAGGCTCGAATCCCAGCCAGCTATACTGGAGCTATTTTTTCCTAAATGGATTTCCTCTTTCTCTTTACTCGAATGTAGATACATTTATTCTAAGGTATTTCTATAATATTAGCATGATTAACATATAGTCCGATAAGATAGTGAGAGGTAATAGGAGGAGAGTTATATATTATATATATATAATATAATATATATATATACTTTTTACTTTATCATTGAAACTGTGAAAATATCTAGATTATTATGAATCTTTACTTATGAAGTGAACCACAACCCAAAAAAGGTGGATTTTACAACCAAACAAGTCCCCCGGGCTGTCTGCCTGTATGTCTGCCTGTCTGTCTTTATGTCCCTGGCCATGGATTCAAAACGGTTTGTAAGATTTTGTTCAAATTTGATATTTAGATTGTATAGGATTATACTTCAGAAAAAATTTTTATTTTTACCCGAGCTATAAACTTAAAGGTAGTTAACAGACGAGTGTTTTTTTTTTATCCAAAATATTTCGAAAATAACTCAAACTATTTTGTTTAAAATGCATATCTAGAATTTGTTTGTCAGTATAAATAATGAAAATTCGTTAAAGGGTGGTTAAGTGATGGGAAATTTTTGAAAATTCAAAATATTTCATAAATGACTTTGAAGATTTTTTTTTATATATATTCTTTTTGGGGGTAGAAACTAGTTTATGGATGACTGATTTATAGAAATTTGACATAAAGCTATAACGATTTGGTTAGAGATAGATATCTTGTGGGCATTTGACTAGATACATTAATTACACTGTATAACGTTTTGTGGGGTAAAAATAAGTTTTAAGTTAATTTACTAATGAATAGTTTTCAAAAAATTTAATATTTAAAAATGAATCAAACCTTTTGTTCAAAATGGGTAATATGTCAGTTAATTTTTTTGAACTAGATAAGTGTGCCTTGCCCTAAATGTTTTTTACAAACACATTCATTTAATGTTAGTTTACAGATAATTAATTTTTGAAAAATTTTATATTTACTTTCTCATATAAGTAGAGAGTTTTGAAATAATTAAACTTTCGACCTTGATATTATGATGAATCTGTAGATGTATGCGCGCCCGAACCCAAAAAAGTAGGTTTTACCATTATTTTTTTCCTCCGGTATTTCTGTTTGTTTGTCCCTGGCGAGGGACCCAAAGGTTTGGATAGATTTGGTTCAAATTTGATATTTAGATTTGATAGGGATTTTTTTTCAAAATTTTGACTCTAGACCTCAAATTAAGGGTAGTTTACTGCTGGGTGATTTTTCTGAATTCTAAATTTTTCGGAAAAAGCTATAACGATTTATTTTATATGGTAATCAATGGAGAAATCTACCTATTATATAACACTCTATAGGTGGCTTTTGGGTTAAAGGGTGGTTTAATGATGGTAACTGTTTAGTTAATTTAATCATCTAAAAAATGTATCAAGTAATTTGGTTCAAAATGAGTACCTTTTTATTTTTTAAGATTAAAAGTAATTATTTATATTTTTTATAAAAAAGTTATCTTAGTTGACTGAAATATGGAAATTTTAATTTTAAAAAAATAGCTCCAACAATTGATTTAGTTCAAAGCTGGTGTGGGAGGATTATTTTACATGATCAATAATAATGTATATTCATTTTTCTAAAAAAAAAGGTTAGTTTAAGGGTAGTTTACTTAAAACAAATTATAGAAAATTTGTAGTTTTTCTAAATTAGCCTTGAAAATTGAGTTCGAAATTGGTATTTGGATAAAGTTTTACATACAAAATAATATTTTTATTTCTTTTTACAAAATAAAAACCATTTTAAGGTAATTTACAAATAACTTAAATTTTAAAATTTTAAATCTGCTAAATACATATTGGAATAATTTGTTCTAAAAGGTATACATAAAGATTGTGTATTATAATTAACAAGTTGATTTGTTTGTTTATATGAGGATTACTTACTTAAGGGTAATTTACTAGAAGCCAATATAAGAAAATATTTGCGATTTTGTTGTGCCATTTATTTTTATTCAAAATTATTGCACCATATTTATTCATAGCTTATTCTAAATGGTAGAGATTGTAGGGAAAACTAAAACTTAATGCACCCTCATTTTATTGTATATGAAATGGAAGATCAACATAATAAATCACATTTTAAAAACCAGTTAATTTACAATCAACCAAGATAAAACCACAACTTCCCCGTCACCAGCAATTATGCTTTTAACGTAATTAACTCTTTCACAGTACTATCACTTAAATGTCCTTTTAAATCTACTGTTTAATCAAAAACAACTCAAAGAATATTGGAAATTAAATCAAACTATTTCATAGAACGATATCACGTTTTTTTCCTTATATTTCTTATTTTTATTTATAATTATTCATCTAGAAAATGAAAGAATATTCACAACTAAACTAGCTCAGTAAATAAATATGCAAATAAAAATCCCTAGCTTGTTTTACTGTGTTTTATTTGGGACATTTTTCTATGATGATTTTAAAATTTAAAAAACTAAATTAAAATACATTCACAAAGCTACCAATGCAATGCACACAAAAAATAGTTGTTTTTTTATAAATACCTTTTACCATGACTGAAATAAGTTCTCTCTATAAAACCATGAAACAAACAGCAGATTCCATTCGATATGTGAAGAATATTTATACATATTCTTTTTTTAAAAAAAACACGTTTTGCTACTAATAAAAAGCATCAAAGAACTTTGAAGTTATTTTCTTCACTTCCCCAACTTAAATGTTGACCCAAATACATTTTCAAAAGCTTTCAAAAAAGTTTTATTTCAAAAAAATATATATACAAAGATGTGTGTATAAAAATAAAATCTGCCAGAGAAGGAAACTTTTAACAACAGAAAAAAAAAATCTGAAAAACTAATGAATATAAAATCAAAGTGTTCCGTTTACAAGTCCAATGTAAATATAAGGAATCATTACAAGTCAATTTATGACATTTATTGGCTACAAAGAGATGTTTATTTTATAGAGTGTGAAAAAGAGGTAGGAGAGACAGGACCTTTAGGAGTGTAGAGTTGAAAAGAGCAGAGTGAAGAAGTGCTCTCTATTGACAATCTCTAGAGATGAACATCCAATCAATAAGACACCAACCTACACTTCTCAAGGGAGATCAAGACGGCCATACAACGTAAAAATAAAATCACTAACTCTTCCTTGATCAAAAATTGTAAATACTTTACTTATTAAAAATAATTATTTTTGGGATGCATGAAAAAAATCAGAATTGGCCTAAAATGGATTAAATTTTGTGCTTACTTTTAATCTCTCATATTAAAATACAGTATTGTCATCGTGAAAAAAATCGATCTTGATATTTTGACGAATTTTTACGTTTTATGTGAGCACAAACAAAAAAAATTGATTTTATAATATTTTGGCTATCCCCCATGTCTGCCTGTCTGTCTATATGTCTGTTCTTGACCATGGATCCGAAGCAGTCTCATGAATTTTGTTCAAACTTGATATTTAGATTTTACCTCAGGATTTTTTTTTTTTCATTTTTAACCTAATCAGTTTACAAATCTCTAGCAATTTTTTTAAATATATATTTGGGCATTAATTGTTATGACCAAAACACCGTATACTTGTTTTTGGAGTAAAAACTCATTTATTGGTAATTTATTGATGATTTGAGTTTTCAAAACTTGAAAGATTTTTTAAACGGCACGAAAGATTTGGTTCCAAATGAGTATCTGTTAAGTTGTTTGCATTATAAATAGTTAAATTGATTTGTTTTTCTAAAACAAATAATGCAATAGTAGTTAACAAATGACTGATTTTTGTAAAATTTAATTTTTTTGAAAATATCATTTACGCATTAGTTCAAAATTTGTATCGAGGTGACTATTTTAAATTATCAATAATAATGTATCTTTATAGCTCTTAAATACATTAATTTAAGGGTAACTTACTTTCGACAAATTATAGAATTTTTTTGTTTTAAATTGACTTTGAAGATTGAATTCAATATGGGAATAGTATTTCATGATAAATAAGAATATTTTTATTTTTATAAATAAATAATTTCATGGGAGTTTACAGATTAATTAATTTTGAAAAGTTGAAATTTGTTAAATATATTTTAACAATTTGGCTTAAAATGTATATTTAAAGAGTGTGTATTGTTATCAACAAGATAATGTTTGTTTTTATGAATAAAACATAATTAAGGGTAGTTTACTATGAACTTATGTTTGAAAATCATATTAGAAGCCATAATAAACAATATTAGAGAGCCTGTGCGATTGTGTTATACCATTTCTTTTACTATCCGTTCAATCCATCGCATATTTACATTTAATGAAGCATGTGAAATTTATATGAAATATTTAGTGAGAGAGTGGGAAATTATTTAGTAAAAAAAACACCCTCAGAACATCCAACCGAAATTCTAACCACGACCTTCTGTCAAAATCAGTCTAATATACTGCGATAATGATGCCTTAGACGATGCGATCATTGATATGGGTTAGTGATTAGAAACACGGTTTGAATACAATTCCATAATTGAACTAAAAATTAAGTCTATTGAAAACTCAATTATTAATATTCTATTATCATTGATTGTGCCCACACTAGAGTTTTCATAAAACTACAGCAAGGATTGACTGAACAAATAATAATATTTTACTTTATTTTTAACACGCACCGCTACCCGTTCTGGTTAAGTACATATATTCACAAATCAGGTAGAGAATGATAAGATAAAATTTAGATGAAGAGTCCCCGAATTTGTATGAGTTCGAGCTCTGACCTTTCCTTCACAAGCAAACCATACAAGACGAGAATATCGCCTTTATTTACAAACCTGCTAGTGCGAGTACAGTAAAAAAAATTTTTTTAATCCCTGTGGAATTTCTCCAAAATTTCAATTAATTTATAAATTTTTTAAAATATGTATTGAAATTAAAAATTAACTAACCACATAGGTGGGGTTACGGACAACGTAAATCTCATTTAGTCTGGTTTGTCGGTGATGGGAAGATCAGGGATCTAATTCCGGCCAGATGTACTGAGAGTGTTTTCATTCAAAATGGTTGTCCACTCACCCTCTGCGCAAATTTGGTTACATTTCCTCTAAGTTCTAACTTCCTCACGCCTACATTATCAGTGTAGTTAAAATGCGAGTATCCCACACGTATATTATATGTGTGAAACATTATTCAAAGGACTATAAGACTTTAGTAAATGTTTCTCATGCGTTTAAATAACCATAGAAAACTTTAGAAGGGACCCAAAAAATGTCTGTGTCAATATTAATTTTAATAATGTAGGTGACCTGGTGGTCTAGGGATAAGGTGTCAGACTTATGTGCTGGGAGTCCGGGGTTCAATCCTTGGTCCCGGCACAGATTTATCTGATTGCCAAACCCTTCCTTCACCTCTGACAAGATGTGTATTAATCACAACTTGTGAATGTGAGGAATGCCAGGCCTCCACCGTGGTTCGGATCCCACGTTAAACTGTAGGTCCTTCATTTCATCTCACAATCACCCTACCATTACACATTAGCGTAAGTGCGTATAACCCGAATGGGTAGTAAGACGCGGTGCTAATAATGATATTAAAAATAATTTTAATAAAGTGAATGTCAGTCATTTTCAGAGCTGATTAGTAATGAGTTAATCGCTGGCTTGACTGACATTGGCCAGAGAGGTCAGTCGAATTTACAATCTCAAGTGAATTCGGGTTCATTAACCTTAAGTTGACTCTTATCTTCTGTCATTGGATTTATGTAAGCTGCAGTTGGGAGATTTAAGTGACATCCTTGAGAGATTAACAAACTTCTAGTTTCCCCCTTTAGAAAATTTTCTCTCAAGATCCCTTCCCTTTAGCCCCCTTCCCCAATATTTACCCAGTCTGCCTCTTTAGCACACCAGTGCTCGACACCCCTTCCTTACCATACGCCCCCTTCCCTCGTCTATCTATCCAGTCTTTCTCTTAACAAGACCAATGCTCTATACCTCTTACTTACCCTAAGCCCCCTTTCTCCATCTCTTTCCTAGAATGTCTCTTAACACGAGCAGAGTTTTATATTAATTACTTCCTTATCCAAAGCCCCCTTAAACAATATTTTTTCTAGTCTGCCTCCTAGCACGACTAGTGTTCTTTATCCCCTCCGTCCTCTAATCACCCTCCTTCCAACTCTTTCCTAGTCTGACTCTTAACACGAGCAGTGCTCCATACAAAACAACTTGTCACAAGATCTCAAACGTATAACGTTATAAATAAGGGCTACACACGCTGAGAGACTGTTATAATCTAACCTCTTCTTCATCATGTGGCTCTTGAGAACTGTAGGGTAGGCCGGCCTCTATATCGAGGAGCTCGGTACTTCTTGCAGCCGAGCGAGTCTTGTTGACTTATTTTGTGCGCTAAACAGATCTGATAATTATAAACAAAGAATACAAAGAACTTGAGAAGAAAAGAAATAACAGACCTACCCGCTCTCCCATCTCCTACCACTTTTTTATCCTTCCTAAAATAAAGAAGGTGTAGATAGGAAATTGTAAAGGTATTTTTTTTTAATTAGAAAGTTAAGTGAGTTTATCTAACGCTCCACCTTAATATGCCAATACCCTACCCACTGAGCTATCAAGGGTCATTTTTCACCCGTATTTAAGTCAGAGTCTGTTATGGCCGTTACTTCCTAGGAAGTGATAATATTTATCAAAAGCTTCAGGTCACATAACTTGACATATTAATACTTTATAGTAGCTCTAGTTGCTTATCTAGCTGTCATATAAGGCCCTTCGTATTAAAATTGGAGTATAGCATCGGCCTATTTTCTTATGTAAAGAACCCATTGAACAGCACCCTGTATATGATTTGATACACTAAATGACCAATAAGAACTCTGTACCTTCCAGAACCAAATTTTCACTACATTTATCTTGAAAGATTGCAGGCTTACCAGAAAGCTACACCATATTAAAACCTTTCTGGGTAAAACGAGTTTACGTGCCCAGCTTTAGGAAACTACACGAAATCATATTTTGTAAAATAAATTCTCTATTTTAATAAAAGTCACGTCCCCAAGTCATTAAATTTGGTGAGCAATAATTTTTAATGGCAAACTTCTTATTTTATTTGTAACGATAGAGCACTTAAATTTAAAGGGCGCATACTGTTCAGAATTTGCACTTGTCCATTAGACGGTCTCATTATTTTCCCCCTATTATCTAGTAGCTACATGGTATATATAGCTAGGTCATATTTTAATTATAAATTAAATTATTCCCTACTCGTAATAAGGGAATGCGGGCAAAGACATCAGTATAGTCTCGCTTGGTTTGCCAGTTATTGAAAGGCTGGGATTCCTCTCCCGCAGGATGTACTGAAGTTATGTTTTCCTAAATGGTTTTTCTACTTTTGTTCCATGCAAATATAGGTACATTTAATTTAAACTATTCCTTCCTTCTCTCTGCCTCATTAATATAAATATTCGGACAGTCTAGGCGGGTAGTAGAACACGTATCTCGGATATATATAATTCACATGACAGTTTTTAGATATAATAATTAGTTAAATAATAAGCGTATTACCCTAACAAGTAGTAAGACGCGGTGCTAAGAAAAGTTGCACATTATTTTTATTTTTTTCACAAACACGTTAATTAATTATTAGACACCATCATACAGTCGGTAATGCGTTTACTCTACAAATTTCATAGGAAGACCATTATAAAAATTCCTAGATTTTATTTTATGTTTTCTTATTTAAAGTCATGTTATCTGCAGTTGTCACTTTTGGTAGTTAGTAGCAATACATATAAAATAACACTAATATTATAGTCAAGTGTTATCAATATTAACAGAAAAATTGTTGTATTTTTTATAGCTTTCTTCCTATCCAAAATCCTACTATAGCTAATCAGTTAAAGATAAGCTTTATTTTACTTATATAATATATAAATATATATATTACATATATATAATATATTTATACCCTATTGGTATTGGCAAACGCGCTAGTCTGTTGAGCTCAACCGCGAGACGGAGATCAGGTTGAATCTCGGTCGGTGATATGGGTGTTTTTCTAAATGTTTTCCACTCTCCTTCCACGCAAATGCGGTTCACTTCTCTAAATTCAACCCTAATCCTAATCCATTAGCGTAATTAGTACTTAAGTATAACCGAAGGTAGTAAGAGGTCTAAATATATTATATTATTATTATTATATTATATCTATTATAATATACAATATATTATATATATTTATATACAATATTTTATATATATAAAATAAAATATATTATAAATATATCATATACTTTTTATATATATAAATATTTTTAAAAGGCTATATATAAAAATAATATTTATAAATATTTTTAAAGGCTAAATATAAAAAAATATATTTTAATATATACATATTTTATGTATATATTTATACTGTGTTTATTGATGAAAATGGGTCCATCCCTTTCACAGTGTGAAGTGATAACTGGGGAATTGGATGTTGTGTCAATTCTAGAGTTAGGATAGATTTTAGCTCGTAGTTTTATAAAGTAATATGTTTGTTAATTACATTTGGTAAAAAAAAAACTGATTTACTAAAAAATATAAGCGTTCCTATAGTTCCTCGCTTTCAGTTTTGCTCAATGTGAGGACTAAACTGTATACCTCATTTATTTTCAAACCAAACTCTCTTAGTGGTGGATTGCTTATGCCTACTATTTTAAACTTAGAGCCTCAAATTTCTTTACCATAGAAGAAACAGAGTAGATGTTTGTAAAAAAAGCATGTCAAACTTCCGTGATACATATTTGCTGTTGTAACATTAATGGCGAAAAGATATATACTGACTCTCAATTTGGCCAAAAAAATAAGTTTTATTATATGTTTAGAAGTTCGTTGTATAATTTAAACGATAAGTCTAGTTTTCACATTTAATTCAAAAATTAGATGATTTTAAGCAGATTTTAAACACTGACTACCCACATTAGTGCAAAATGACTTTGAAATATTTTTTATCTAAGTCTTAGGTATAATAATATTTTTAGCAAGATTACTTATGTTCTTATGAAATTCGATTTTCGGTACTTTATTTAAAGGTAGATCTAAACTATTTCAAAATATTACTGGTATATATGATCGATTTTCCTTAATTTATTAAACAACGAATAATTAATACAATAGATATTTGAAATGTCACGTTGGCATTGAGACCTACAGTAGTGATTACTCTCCAAACACACGTTCCATGTTTTCTTACTCAATTACGTAACTAAACTTATATTCAAATAAAGATGGCATCTATCACAAATAACTGACGAGGTAAGAACTACCCCAATTTTCAACGCACGTCAACAGAGTAAATTTTGTCCATCCTTTTTTTTTAGAAAAGTTATAGATTCCAACCAAAATATAATTATTTTAAGAAAATTGATTTGTGTATTTATAAATGAGCTTAGTGTTTTGTTGTTTTTTTCCCCTAAATTATCCTATTTCTATAAAATAAATTTAATTTAAACCAATTTCCTTTAAAGTGACTTTTATACAAAGATTTTTATTTTACTTTTATTTTATAGATATGGAAATCACTCTTTAAATTACTACTAAAGATTACCTGTATCTTTTCTGCGCATGCGTTTGTACTAAAACATTTCCAAAAATAGGACCTGTGCTACTACCAAGTTTTACGCACACATTTCCATGATATTTACTTCGTTTTCCAATAGCCTCTGTGATAGTAGGTCATTCACACGGTAATAGTTGACTTGTACTGAATTATGTACGGAAACATCGCTCCGGGTGTACGGACCACCCCCCGTATATAGAAGCGGTGGCCGCCTTCATTCAATATTCAACATACAAGTTCCATTGTTCCAATAGTTTTCAACAGTCCATGGGGCCAAGCTAGCATCATTAATAGTTTAAACCCCCTTTTCGGGCGAGAGCTTTGTTCTTTAGCACTTCAAACGTTGGAGCACTCCCCCCAAAATATGATATTTATAATTATTTTACGGTACCTATGGCAAAAGAAACAAAAAGTGACAATTCCTGACACTTAATATATTATAGATGAAGTTTAAAATCGTTGGATTTATTCATCAGAAGTTATTTCCTTTGTTATTTATCACTACAGTATTTAAGTAAAATAATGTGGAAGGGAGAGAGAAGTTCGAAATGAGAGAAATTCACCAATATTTGCGTGGATGTATAGTGGGAAACTTATGATAGGAAAACCAGCCATTATTCGAACCCCGACATCCCCGTCGAACCAGAACATACCAGCCTACTGGTGTGGGGTCATATGCCCTGACTTTATATGTTTATATTAAATAGTTAGCTGGGAATTAATAATGATTTATTTATTAACGCGTTTCACACAAAGGCTAACTTGCATCAGTGATCACACGGTCTAAGGCAGTGATTCCCAAAGTGGGCTGTAACACCCTCTGAGGGGTGGTGGGCTCACCTAGGTGCTCGTTAAGAAGATTGGAGGTGCCAAGTAGGTGTTGAAAAGGGGTGGGGGTGATCTTATACTCATAATAAGTTACTTTAAGCTATATATTGGGAAACTTGTATTACGTCATCAATCTCATCCATCATTTTAAAAATGTACTGAAGGGTGAGGTTGTTTCTAAATATGGTATTTAGGGTAGTGGACACTGGGGTGAGTTTGGGAAGGGGTTGTTGGTCTCAGTGTACCCTTATTGGATCCTTAAATAATTTTAACCCTTTTGTATGCTTAGTTTCGGAACCTAGAAAAATAAAAGCCACGTTCAATTATTGATCATGGCTGAAAACTGACTTAGGAAAATAGATACCAACTCTATCCAAGGTTTTACCTCATGAATTCTTGTCAATGAGAACGAAAGTTTAACTGGGTAGTCTCAAAGTAAAAAGGGATGTAAGTGTTTACAAGGGTCAAATCAGTTTTAGTATAAAGCACACATTCCCGTTAAAGTTGTTGCGTAAATTAGATTTGCATCCAGTTTAGTCACTGCTAGGCGCATAGGCCCAGTTTAGTATTTAAGTTTCTTAAAAACATTATTATGCGTCCCGTTTTTAAGTTTAATTTGTGTGGCGGCATTCCTGAGGTTGTCAAGCTGTTTAAAAGCTACAATGGATAGTTGTCTTTTTTCCCACCATCCTCACAGTCAATCGAGTCCACACTGATTTTATAAGGTTATGTAATTTGCTACTCTGCAGTGTTAGCTGTCTTTTAATAAGAGTAATAATCTGTTTGTATGAATAAATATCCAGGCTATGTAAATGTAATCTCGAATTAAATAAATTTGCCTAAAGTAACCTGTAACATTTTCATTGACAAAGATACACTTTTTGCTAACTAATACGAATACAAATCAACCAAACCATAAACAAGGGTCACTGTACTATAATCTGTCATTTCTCTGTGGATGTGAGATTTAAATAATTTATATTTCAGGTTATCCTTGCTTTTGAAATTCAAATAACATGTGCACAAATTAAAATTATTAAATAAATCAAGGTTTTTTCTATAATTTTTAATTTGATAAGTTTCCAAGTTTGAAAAATGTGTGTGCATCTCTTGTGTGGTTCGTCTACATTTCTACCAAATTTCAGCTATCTCATTGTAAAGTACTAAACATTATCTGGACATATTTAAGTACATATATAGATGTTTATTAATATAGATTTAAACCATATTGTTCAAATAGGCCTATATTTAATGAAATTTCAAAAAATAAGTTATTTGTAAATTATTATAAAGTTATTTTTTATTTTTAAAAATAAAATTGTATTCTTATTCATCATGCAAAACTATTCCCAGATTCTCATTTTGAGCTCAATCTTCAAGGTTAATTTCCAAAAAAAATTAAATTTTCTATAATAATTAGTCGTAGGTAAACGAACCTTGAATTAATTTATTTTAGATAAATAAAAATAGATTATTATTGATAGTATGATATAATCCCCCGATCCTAATTTGAACAAAATCGTTAGATCTATTTAATATTTTTTAAATCAATCATTTATTAACTACTATTAGGCGTATAACCCGAACGGGTAGTAAGCCGTGGTGCTTAAAAGCTTTTTTTAATCAAATCTATATGAATATTTATAATACAAGCAGATTAACAGATTCATATTTTGAACCAAATCGATAGAACAAATTATTTTAAACATCCAAATTAAAAAATAAGTCATCAGTAAGCTACCCATAATTAATTTCTCCCCCAAAAACAAGTGTACAGTTTTATTTGTCGTGTTCATATCAAACACTCCTCTGATACATTCTAAGCAAAATCGCTCCAGCCATTTTCAAAATAATTAGTTTTCAAAAATCACTCTTCAGTAAACGATTTTTTATCGAATTTCTACCCAAAACAAAGTATACGGGTGTTATTTGTTATGTCAAAACCCTAGATATGCACTTGGATCCAAATAAATTGTACCATTTTAAAAATATTTCCAGTTTTTTAAAGAAAAAAAAGTAATTAGTCAACTACCCATCAATGAATTTTCACCCCAAGAACAAATAAAGAATGTTAATTTTCATGTAAAACATTACCAAGATACCCATTTGGAACCAAATCATGTGGGAATTTTTTTTAATATAACTTATCAAGCTTTTGGGAAAGTTATCGTTATTAAATTACTCAAAAATGAGTTTTTACCTAAAAAACAATTATACATTATTATTTAACATACAACACAATTTCCAGATCTGTAATTTGAATAAAATTGTTATGGCTATTTTCTAAAATTCCCATTTGTAAATTACATTTCAACAAATTATTGCCAAAAAAACCCCATTATGCAATGCTATTTGTCCCATCAAAACCAATTTTAGATATACATTTTAAACAAAATCATTAGATCCATTTTATAAATATTTGTAATTAAAAAAATTACTCATCAGTAAGATACCTTCAGGGCTATTGATAAAAAAAATTGTGATATAGCCATATATAAACTAAATATCAAGTTTAAACAAAATCCATCAAAAAGTTTTGGATCCGTGGCCATGGACAGATAAATAGACATGGAGACTGACAGATTTTTAAAACTCACTATTTTGGGTTTATATTCACATAAAACGTAAAGACATTTTCATAATCTCGAGATCGATTAATACTTTCTCTTGATATGAGAAAGTAAATAATAGGAAATTATAAAGACTAAACATATTTTTAGAAAACATTATTTTCTGTATCTTCTTTAATTCATACAGATTTGTTTAGTTATAAAGTATTTTACCCATAGGTGACACTGGCCCAAGGCCTAGTGAGAATTAAATATTAATATTGTTTTTTATAGATAAACAATTATTGGATTTATTGTTGTATAAAATGATGGCTTGTTGATGTTCGCTAAGATGTACTAGTTATTATTTTTACTATTATTACTATTATTATTATTATTAGTAGTAGTAGTAGTAGTAGTAGTAGTAGTAGTAGTAGTAGTAGTAGTAGTACCGCGTCTTACTACCCGTTCGGTTTTTACTCACTTAACACTGTGTAGTGGTAGGGTGATTGTGAAATGAAATGGAGGACCTACAGTTTAACGTGGAATCCGAACCACGGTGGAGGCCTGGCATTCCACACATTCACAAGTTGTGATTAATACATATCTTGTGAGAGGTGAAGGAAGGGTTTGACAATCAGATAAATCTGTGCCGGGACCGAGGATTGAGCCCCGGACCCTCAGCACAGGAGTCCGACACCCTACCCCTAGACCACGAGGTCACCAAGGAGGTACTAGTAAATTAACTTTTTGAGTTTTGTTTATATTTCTTTTCTAATTAGGTAATTATGATAAATTTGACCAGAATCGTGTTTTTACTTTCTCTCTATCTTACAGGTAGAGAAAGTATTGTGATCGTCAAAAAAATCGAACTCGAGATTTTGATGAATTTTGACGTTTAATGACTTCCTGAATCCGAAAAAGTGGTTTTTGAATTTCCGTCTGTCTGTCTGTCTGTCTGTCTGTCTGTCTGTCTGTACCTCCAACTAGAGCCTAAACTATTTTACCGATTGAGCTGAAACTTGATATCTAGGGTTTTCATAGGGTTGCCCCGAGGGGTTTTTGGAATTGGATATCTACCCCTAAAATTAAGGGTAGTTTACTGAAGGGCAATAAGAGAAAAAGTCGATTTTATCAAAATCGGCTCTAACGATTTTGATTAAATTTCATTTATGAACATAAATAAATATTCCAAACAAAATGGCTACTCTCAATATTTCGGCAAAATCGTTTTAAGGGCTCCGGTCTGATGCGTAAATTTACATTTTTTATAATAGCTCCGAAACTATTTAAGATATGAAATTACTTAGCATTACAAATATGTATATATATTTATAATACAAATATTTTATTCGAAACATATTTTTATAAAATCAATAACTTTCAAATATATACGCAATTATATATATATTTTTAACTTTTTGGGTATTAAAGCTTAAGTATTGCGACCGTAAGAAAAACTAACCTGAAATGTTGATGGATGTCGACGTCTCATGACCCCCCGAACCCTTAAAAATAGTCTTTGCAATGCCGTCTGTCTGTGTGTCTATTAAAACTTAAAATTAAGGATAGTTTACTGAAGGGCAAAAAGAGAAAAAGTCGATTTTCTCAAAATCGGCTCTAACGATTTTGATTAAATTTCATTTATGAACATAAATAAATATTCCAAACAAAATGGCTACTCTCAATATTTCGGCAAAATCGTTTTAAGGGCTCCGGTCTGATGCGTAAATTAACATTTTTTATAATAGCTCCGAAACTATTTGAGATATGAAATTACTTAGCATTACAAATATGTATATATATTTATAATACAAATATTTTACTCGAAACATATTTTTATAAAATCAATAACTTTCAATATATACGCAATTATATATATATTTTTAACTTTTTGGGCATTAAAGCTTAAGTATTGCGACCATAAGAAAAACTAACCTGAAATGTTGATGGATGTCGACGTCTCATGACCCCCCGAACCCTTATAAATAGTCTTTGCAATGCCGTCTGTCTGTGTGTCTATTAAAACTTAAAATTAAGGGTAGTTTACTGAATGGCAAAAAGAGAAAAAGTCGATTTTCTCAAAATCGGCTCAAACGATTTTGATTAAATTTCATTTATAAACATTAATAAATATTCCAAACAAAATGGCTACCCTCAATATTTCGGCAAAATGGCTTTAAAGGCTCCGGTCTGAAGCGTAAATTAACATTTTTTTAAATAGCTCCGAAACTATTAGAGATATGAAATTACTTAGCATTACAAATATGTATATATATTTATAATACAGATATTTTATCCGAAACATATTTTTATAAAATCAATAACTTTCAATATATACGCAATTATATGAATTTTTTTTTAACTTTTTGTACATTAAAGTTTAAGTATTGCGACCGTAAAAAAAAAACTAACCTGAAATGTTGATGGATGTCGACGTCTCATGACCCCCCGAACCCTAAAAAATAGTCTTTGCAATGCCGTCTGTCTGTGTGTCTATAAAAACTTAAAATTAAGGGTAGTTTACTGAAGGACGAAAAGAGAAAAATTTGGTTTTCTCAAAATCTTCTTAAACGATTTTGATTAAAATTCGTATCTAGGCGTTGATTAAGATTATAAATAAACTGGCTATTTTCATTTTCCTATGAAAATGATTTTTAGGGTACATTACAGAAGCGTTAATTTCCGTATCTCCACAAATATTGGATAAACTAAACAACTTATCATTGCAAAATTGTAGGACTATTAGAAATAAAAAACTTTTATTTGACATATATTTTTATAAAAACAGCAGTTTCTGAGATATTTGCAAATATATTAATACAATTTTGTGAGCTTTAGTTGTAAACATATACTACTTAAGTCTTAACGCAATAATACTCCAATGCCATAGAGTAATTAAATATAAGTAATAGTATATAAAAAAAGTATGTTATTTTTCCTTAAATCTCTTAGGAGAAATGTTTGCATAGCAATGATCTATCTCCATTTTAGACTCAATAGTCAATATTTACATTTTTTATTGGTCAAAATGTATAAATGAATAATTAAATATCAATGCGATGACTTGAAGATCTGCAACAACTTATAAAATGTTAAAATTTTAACCAGAAATCAAAATTTTAATACGAAGTGTTGACCCTTGTGGAAGACATTAAACTGTTTGAAATGCTCTTAGGTGGACAAAGATGCGCTTCTTTTCTCATTGATTCTATATCATTGTATATTATTTTATGCGTGTTCTTATGTGGAGTGGTGATGATACAATGTACATGATTCCGTTCAGAAATCTTACGAGTTTATAGAAAGAGAGAGAAAGTCTGTGCGGTGCGCCGTACCATTTATTTTCATTAAAATCTTCAACTAAAGGATGGAGCAGAGGAGGATAGTTTAAAGAGAGTGTACCCACACTAGCGCGGAGAGAGGATGAGAAAATCATGGTTGGTGTACCCAGCCGAGAATCAAGCCTTGGCATCTTTGTAACTGGCATTCCGGTCTATTGGGAGCCCGATGACTTAGACCACGCGACTACCGATATGAGTCATAATAAAGCGTTTTTACTAGATTTCAAGCAGAAACCCGTGTAGGTGGGCACGCGGGCTCTCCTTCCAAGCAAATGCGAATAGTTGGTTCCTCTATTTGTATAAGTCTGCAGATAGCCTGATTAGAGATACTAGGAAGAGGATAAAAATAAACAACTAGACAGCACACTTGCACCAAAGTGAATAAACTTAATTATTTTTTGATAAAGGTATCTTTGTATGGAGTCTCCGGGTGTTTCTAGCTATGTATATTTATATATATATATATATGTACTTTTATAAATTGATCACATATTCAATCTTCCGAAGAAATATAAAAAGGTTTGAAACTTTTGTCATTCTAAGCAATTCAATCATATTTCTCCACCACCAACTGTCATTTTTTAAAGATATATTTTTTTTATTCCATAGCAGCTGGAACACTTGAGTTTCACCGTTATCTAAAAGTTATTTAAAAAATATTTTCAGAGAAATACTCTCAAAGTTTATTTTGGCCTCCTCTGCTATTCAATATAATATCAATGTGACATGTTTATATATCGACTGTCGATACAAACTCTCCGCTTTCACGCACAAACACAAAAGCGTCGCTTGCAAAAAGAAACATGGCAGAAAATCTCAATTCAATATGAATGCTTATTTTAAAAGCAATAAAATAGCTCAGCCGTTGAGTTGTGAAAGGTTTTGTTGTTTATGTGTGAACCTGTTCTTATAAATCAACATTGAAAGTTAACTAGACGTGGTCAGTTCTTGTAGGTCATAGGTCATTCACATTTATTGATCCAATATGTTTGACTGATAGTAATAAAAACCAACCTTTGATTATTTTACATTTAAAACAAAGGTTATTAGCGACTCAATTGAAGGGGTAAGGCTGAAGAGGGTATTTTTAGAGGAAATTCAACCACATTATCGTGGAGAGGGAATTGGAAAAATGCAAGTTAAAAACCACCCTCAATGCACCCGACCAACATTCAAACCTCAGCCTCCCTGTCAATACAAATATAATATATTGCGAGACTGACTTCTTAAACTTTGCGACCAGTGGTTTAAGTACGCCTTGTCTTCTTTTTTTTTTAGCACCGCATCTTACTGCCCGTTCGGGTTGCACGCCCATGTACTAATTATGGTACGGTAGGTACTGTATTAAGCATGAGAAAGATTTAATTTTTAAGATCACATTTACGTCTGGGGAAAACCATTTAGAGAAAACCACCCTAACCCAACCAGGATTCGAGCCCCAATCTCCCCATCATTGGCAGTTTAGTCTACTGCGAGAGTGACGCCTTAGATCAGGCTACCACTGAAGTGGGTCACATAATTTTTTTATTTTTTTAGCACCTTATAATTGAGCTGAAATGTCAGTACCCAAAATTGGGTGGTAAAAATGGACGTTATCATATTTAGGAACCTGTTAATATCTCAAGCTCTGCTAAAATAAATCTGCCATTTTTTAGGGGGTTAAGACGTTTTATGGTAGTCAACATGCCCACCGATGTGGGAATATAGCCTCTTAGTGATTCGTAATTAGATTAGCAAGTGCCAGATTCTGATTAAATTAACGAGCGTACCCTAAAAAAAAGTCTTATTATGCAAGAAAAAAGTTATAACATATGAACTTTAGGACTTTGAAAGTTAGTTTTTAAAACTTGGGCGTTGAATTTTAATTAATGGTAATATCAACTTATGAGGTACAGTACGTTATAAAATAAGAACATAGGATTATAAAATAAGAGAAGAGACGACGGTTTATAAGATAAACAACAACAAATCTTCATTTGTTTATAAAGCAGATATTTGTTGATTTTTTTTTAAATTTAAATTAGCAGAGAGGGAAATTTTGAATAAAAAAATTCGCGCTAGTTGGAAAGGGATTTAAATGTCAACTTAGTGTATCAAGGATGGATTTTTTGTAAAAAAATTTCCAAACTATCTTAAAAAAATGAGAGTACATTCACTTTAAATTTTACCTTCCTTATTCCTGGTATATATGAGCTTCACAAATTGTGGTATGTACAATTATTCCCGGTGGTACACCATGAAAGACCAACAAAAAAAAAATTAAAGTTAGAAAAAGATAATGCTATAACAAATCATATAAATATATTTGAAACAGTCCAGCACAAAGTTAAACAGATTTAAACTGTGGTTGGAGGGGTGGCAACATTTACTCAAGCTCAGACAGAGGGTGCAGCTGTCTGCGCTATTATATGCCTGGACACCAGTAAAATGTATTGAAATAGTAAATATGGAGCATTATCTCAAAAGTGATGGGGTGATACGCAATTAAAAGAGTTTGGTAATCATTGTTTATATATATATGAAATTATGCATAAGACTAACGGAAAGGAAAACTCAGTGTAATAGAATAAATAAAATTTAGTACAACGTAGAAATCATCGGTGGACATCTAATTTTCGTTAACGGTGAGGTTGGAGTACCTAAATGGTTACCAATTCCTAACAACAACAAAGAATACATATCTTGTAAATTCTAACTTCCTCACCCCTACCATATGTTACCTTCCACCGCGCTATCTCATCAGCGGACTAAGCAGTATCCAAAAAACTGACTGTTTAGTAGTTACATTTGCGTCTTAAATTTGTAACAAATCTATCAACTTTTAATGTATAAATCTTCTCCACAAGTCTCCTTGGCAACGAGTGGTTTGGAAAGATCACCAAACCAATTATAGATATCATTAGCAACGAGTGTTTTGGAATGGAAATAAACCTCCTACTGATCAAATAAAAATGAAATGTTGTATAACTGTCTCTCTGTTTGCTGCTTTATCACGCCCAAATCACTGTAGCAATTTTACTGAAATTTCGCATGGATATCTCGTGGACATCTGGTTAACATATAGACCATTTTTTTTTTCTAATTTTCTGTACAAGCCCCACGAACAATAGTTTTATTCGCCTATTGAATGCATAATTCCTTTTTTCACTTTCTTGCTATCTTACAGGTAAAGAAAGTAATGTGATCGTCAAAAAAATCGAGCTGGAGATTTTGATGAATCTTGACGTTTCATGACCCCCCCCGGATCCGAAAAAGTGGTTTTTGAATATTCTTCTGTCTGTTTGTACCTCCAACTAGAACCTAAACTATTTTATCGATTGGGCTAAAATCTTGGTATCTGGAATTGGTTATCTTACCCCAAGATTAAGGGTAGTTTATACAAAAGGACAAAGAGAGAGGAAGTCGATTTTCTAAAAACAGCTCTAATGATTTTGATTAAATTACATTTTAAAACAATTATAAATATTCCAAACAAAATGACTTAAAGGGCTCCGGTCTGATGCGTAAATTATCATTTTTTATCATATCTCCGAAAGTATTTGAGATTTTAAATTACTTATTGTTACAAATATGTAGGCCTATATCTATTTATAATACAAATATTTTATTCGAATAATATTTTTATAAAACCAATAGCTTTCAAGCTATACGCAAATATTTATATTTTTTTAACTTTTCGAACACTAAAGGTAATTTTGAACGTAAAAAAATCTAACTTGAAATGTTGATGGATGTCGGTGTCTCATGACCCTTCGAACCCTAAAAAATAGTGTTTGCAATGCCATCTGTCTGTGTGTCCGTTAAAACTTAAAATTAAGAGTAGTTTTATAAAAGGCGAAATGAGAAAAAATCGATTTTCTCAAAATCGGCTCTAACGATTTTGATTAAAATTTGTATCTAGGCGTTTATTAAGATTATAAATAAACGTGCTTTTCATTTCCCTATGAAAACGACTTTTAGGGTATTTAGGGTACTTTACAGAAGCAGAAATGTCCGTATCTCAGCAATTATTTGAGATACTAAATAACTTATCGTTGCAAAATATTAGTACAATTAAAAATAAAAAACTTTTATTTGAAATATATTTTAATAAAACCAACAGTTTTTAAGATATTTGCAAATATATTAATACAATTTTCTGAGCTTTAGTTGTAAAGAGATACTACTTTAGTTTTAACGCAATTGTTCTTTATTGCCATAGAGTAAATAATATAGCCAAAGTAAGTCTCTCAAAAATTTTATCATATTTTTCCTTAAACCTCTTAGGAGAAATGTTTGTACAACAATGATCTATTTACATTTTAGACGCAATAGTCAATATTTACATATTTTATTATTTAAAATTTATAAACGAGAAATTTAATAGCAATGCGATGACCTGAAGATGTGCAACACCTAATAAAATGTTGAAAATTTTAACCGGAAGTCAAAATTTTAATACAAAGTGTTGACCCTTGTGGACCCAATATTGATATTTTATATTGGTCCAAACGTCCAAATAAGGACATTAATTCTTTAAAAATAAAATTATAAAATTTAAAACCGGGACTCAAAAAATATTTTACACAAGTATAGTGCAATTTATGCTTGGGTTTGCTATTGTGTATTATTTTGTTTCACATATATTACGTGTTTTGAGTAAATATCTCCATTATTAAGGAATAGAGCGAGAAATTCCGTGCGGAATTATATACCATTTATTTATTTCTGTCTTACTTAATTATTGTCGTATCAACTTCATTAAAAATAATAATTAAAGAAATTCAATTCAATCTTTAATCCAAATAGAAATAGTATTTGATGTTGTTTGTTTTGTATTCACATTAATAGGTTTTTTTTTTTTTACAAATAGACTAAAACTTACACATTCACAAATATTTAAAATTTCTAAGTGTAGATAGGTGAAATGGGGGATTTAAATATTTCCAAAACTTATGTAAATATTAAACTCATAATTTTAAAACGATTTTACTGTAATTGGATATCAAAACCACTTTTTTATATTATTTACTTTCTCTATGGCATAAGTAGCTTAAATTTCACTTCCACACTGCCACCTAACCCTCTCTTGAGCTAGTTCTGTCCAGCCCACCTCATTACACTCTATACGCGATATGCAAGGACGTTTGTGAATGCTTAGTGGACCGATATTGTTGACACAAGCACACTATCACTCCACCTTTTAACCTATGATGACGCAAGCAAACTAGTGTTCGCTTAGCATCCACTAAGTCATGTTCTTGCATACGGCCCTATGTCTTTCAGGTCAATAATGTTATTTTCTCGTCTGCATCTAGGTCTTCCCAATGGTCTAATATATAAATCATGCAGCCGTGAAGAAACATAGTTACATACATACGTAATCACGCCGTTACCATAAAACTGTGCATACATCTAAAAAAAACCAACGCTGTATTTGATCCATTCTCACTAAACTTCTACACACTTCCCTATCCTTGCATACTTTCTTCGCTTCAACAAAATCCATTAACCATGTCATGTATGCTCTTTAATTCTGAATTAATTGAAATCAACGAAGATACACATTTTTAACCAAAACAATACCCTCAACGGTGGGCACGTGGTAGTGGTGAGGTGAGACTTTGGAAAAAAATAAATAGGTTATCATTCATTGCCCCTCCACACCAATGCGGGTACATTTCCTTTAAAGTCTACTTTCCTAATCCCTATCTCTCTATCGGATATTCTATACGGATAGTAATATAAGACTCCTGAGTAAAAATTACAAATTGTCGTGGTGTAACCAATTCCATAACAAAGTTTACCTCCCCAGCCAAAAAAGAAAAAGTTCTTCAAACTTCTTGACATATTAGAAAGGAATACATTTTTAAAGTAGGTGGGAAAAAAACAACTTTAGTGCTAGATGATACATCAGAGGAAACACAAACCACTTACCTTTGTTGATCAACGTTAGGTTGGCTCGGCGTTCTTCTTTGGTGGCGTCATTCCTGACGGCATTTGTCGCCTGCGCGGCGCCTTCGACGCTGACGTCTTTCTTCGTCGAACTGTACCACGTGATCCAGCACCAAGCAGGATTAGCCAATAACAGTAGAAAGACGTGACTGGCGTTCATAATGGCAGTGATGTATTTTTATTTTACTTTTAAAAGGAAGGCAAGAATTATAGTTTGCAATATTGTTTTATTTCATTCTGGTTTATATATAACTAATTCGAATACCACTTCGATTTTCAGTAACACTATTAAAAAAGTTTTGTATTTAATATAGATTAATAAATCAAGGTAGATTTTGAAACTGTCAGTCAATAAAACTTTGAATATTTAAACGTAGTTTTCTGATTATTGATTTATCATTTGACAGATCCGACAACTTAACGTGAAAACTTTATCACAAATAATTAAGTAAAAATGAAGTTATTAAATCGCCAATGTTCTCTTTTAACAATCGTCACGTTGGCTTCTACTCACTTTAAAAACACTGTTACAAAAGGTATTACGTTCAGGCCAGATATATATTTGATTTAAGTTGGGGATTTTTTCAGGTGCTTCGATTTACTATGTATAAAGACCTAAAAGCAGTCCAATACGTGCGCAAACTACACTATCAGCGCACAAAACCAGGACATCCAGCCCGATGTCTCGCCCACCTATGTTTTACAAGTTCTATTCTCGTGGACCTCTTTCAATGAAGTAAGATATATTTTCCCTCCTTCTTTTGTATATCTTTTTAACTTCTTAGCTCACGTTTTTATACCCCGTCTTTTTTCTTCTTCTATTTTTTCATTCCTGCAACTTCTTTTGCAATACCAAAAAAAATCCACACACACACACACACACACACTCGTGTTCGTTCAACTACTTTTATTTTCACCCCCCTTCTTTTCTAAAGAAAATAGTTTTTATTCTTTTTTTTTCCCCCCCCCACAGAAACACAACGGAGCCGAAAAGACACGATATCGTGTTGATGCGGGGTTGCCAAAATTCGGCAGATGCGACAATAGAGTTGCCAAGTTTTTTTTCGAAAGTCACGCGGTCCTGAGATCAAACTGGGATGATGTTGTAGGATATGACTTTTGATTTTTTCTGTGCACCGCAGTGTTTCTGAAAGACCAGTCTGAGAGGTACCATTTACATCATTCTTATTTTCTTGTTTTGTTGCCCACCTACTTGGATCAAGTTGGTAACCTTGAAACAAACAGACAAGACAGATGTTAGTAGCGTTCTTTTAGTCGACATGTATAAACCATATGTTAACCTACCAAGTTTGAATAGAACTATTCTATTTCTTGTCTAAGATAGGGGTTTCCTCTTCTACCTACAATGCATACCCTTCTAATCAATATAAAGAGAATAGAAGGTAACAACAGCTGAATAAAGTCATCTGAATTGCAGAAAGTGTGACGTCACTCACATGCCAGCATATTACAGACACAAACTTATATGGAAGACAAATTAATCTGTTAAAATCAAGTCACATTTTGAGATTTTAAATAATAAATAAGCCATTAAAATCCACACCATTGTCTAAATGACGTCATTACTCTGATTATTAAAAAAAAAGTATGTGAGGCTGTTTTAATATTAGGATATAACTGTTGTGTGCCTACTGGGTTACGTATTCAATGACATAATCAAACTCCCCCAAGTAGTGATACCATTCTATTCTCTTTACATTGCTTCTAATTACCATTCTCATCCCTTGTGGCCAAAATATAGAGTGAGTAGTTAATATATTTTATATGAAAGTGTAACATATACATTTAACATGCTCGCCTCATTGTTCAAATTCTGGAAGGCTGTTGACAAGTTTTTTTTGCTATCAATCTCTCTTTAAGCAAATACGGGTATATTTCCTCTAACATTCTACCTTCTTATCTCTAGCCCATTAACGAGTTTAGAAGTGAATGGATAAAAAAGTAAACAATTGAAATAATTATAAACTTTTTTTTTTTCAAAATTCTGATGTTCTTAAATTAAAAAAAAACTTTTTCAGATTTTTATTTAAATAAGTATAATTTATCATACTATGGAGAATATTGTACCAGGTTCAGTCAAAGTTTTAATCTTTTCTTAAATTCAAAGCATAATTTTAACTATATTCATGGATCTTACTAACCATTCAGTTTAAACGCTTATGGACTAACCAGCATATGCCCGCGGCTTCACTCACGCTAAGCCATACTACAAGTTTGACCATTTCAAATGCTATACAAGAATAAAACTCAAGAGCAGTATTTGATGTGCGTGCGAAGATCAAAGAAGAAACATGTACTTGATTCCTCCACCTTCTTCCCCTACACCCTAACTCATATATTCCATCTTATATACCCACAATACCAGCCGCGAAGAATGTTCACTCCTTACGCCCTTACACTCGCACACTTTTTTACACACGTATAATACAAACCAATCGATACATATCCTATATTGTTTACATTATGTTTGTTTATTAATTTCCATTATCAGACTTCCCATAGTTTAGGAGTCAGAGCTCTGGACAGGATAAATAGTGATAGTGGTGTTCTATAGACATATTTTTTCAAGATAGTCGTAATGTGTGATATAATTATATCTAGGAACATTTATAAGTTTATCAAAGTAAAATAATCTTAAGTTGAGAAAAAGGCCAAAAAATAAGTGTTTAGTAACCACTATGTTGCAACAAAATGCCGAACGTAATTTGTAATTAAACCAAATGTTAACCGGACGTCCAAGTTATATCCATTCGAGGTTTTAGCAGAACAATTTGTACACTGATTTGAGCGTGATTGAGCAACAAACAAACAAACAAATGGCAGAAATTATATTTATAAATCATTAGTGGGTTAAAATAAAAAATAAAACTAAGGTTCACGTATGGTAGTTTATCTAAATATAAAAATTATACAAAGTTTAAGATTTCCATGTTCCTTTATTTAGCAACCTTCCGCACACGCAATCACGCAATTTAATACTTAAGGTTCACAATAAGTGTAGTAACGAAAACTAAGGTTTACCAAAGAATGTGGTTTTTACTATGTTTTCGCTTTCTATGTTTCTTGGTTCTTTAAATAACTCAATAGCTAGTCACAGTTTATAGTGTGCTATGGATGTAAAAGAGTGGCTAAGGTATACACCTTTATGATTTCCATAAATATTTATTAAAAGTTTAAAATTGATTGGTTAGTTGAGTTTAAAAATGCACTTCCCAGTTAACACGACCTCTAAGGCATTAGGATCGACATATTTGATTTTTTTTAATATGTCCTAGGTGCACAACTTGGGGTTTCACTCGGTAGAATTGAAAAATGCCACTTTTATATTTTTTGGGTGGTTAGGAATTACACTGAAGGTCACGGGGTTTAAGGAGTCGAGATCACAATACACAGTCAACTACACTTGTAGTGAACTCCTATGGAACCTGATATCTGGTTCACAATACCCATAGTTCACTAAAACCAAAATGTGTTTTCCCACTTAACCGTAGGTGTGAGTTGTAGGGAAAAAAAATACTTTAAGAATAAATCTACTAAAAATATTTCTTGATTTTAAATAATAGTCGTCTATGTGCTTTATCTTTCTGTATAACATTTTAATTAATATTATCTGGATTTTAGCACTACATATTATTAACCGTTCGCGTTATACGCATATGTACTAATGACACTAATGTGTTAGGGATTAGGAAGGTTTAATTTAGAGGACATGAACCCGTATTTGCATGGAGGGAAAGTGGAAAACCATTTTCGAAAAACTCTCAGTACACCTGCCCGAGGTTCGAGCCTCGATCCCGTCATCGGCAGTCAGTCTACTGCAAGAGTGCGTCTTAGACCATGCGGTCACCGAAGCGAGTATCAGTGATTATTGTTTCATTGGATGTCTCTCATATTTTTATACACACTTGTGTCCATATAGGTATTTGATAAAACTATGAAGCACAAATTCGAGAAACTAACTTTTTAATTCAGTGGTAGCCTTTTAAGTAGTGACTATGTTAAATGTACATCTCATTATTACTGACATTTCTTTTGATATTAGTGAGTGTAATTTTTAAAAATTGTCTACATACATTGTGTGTGTGTGCGCGCGCTGTCACGCGCTGCACTTTACTACCCGTGCGTATATACACGTTTATATTATTATTTGCACAGCGTCTTACTACCCGTTCGGTTTGTACACACGCTCATGTGTAGTGGTAGGGTGATTGCGAGATGAAATGGAGGACCTACAGTTTAACGTGGAATCCGAACCACGGTGGAGACCTGGCATTCCTCACATTCACAAGTTGTTATTAATACACGTCTTGTCAGAGGTGAAGGAAGGGTTTAGCAATCAGATAAATCTGTGCCGGGACTGAGGATTGAACCCCGGACCCCAGCACAGAAGTAACTCGTTTGTATATTAATGGTGTAGGGTGGATAAAGGTAGAATTTTGAATAAATATACCCTATTTGCGTGGAGGGAGAGTGGAAACTCATTTTGATAAAAAAAACTGAATTTTCCCACATTTTTCCCCCACCCGGTATTACAACACCAACCTCTATATCACTAGTAAACCAGACCAGACGAGAACGACGACTTAGTCCACATACCCACCAATGCGATTCACATTCTTAAACGATGATATGTATGTCTAAATGTATAATCATTTCTAAATTAAGTATTAAAATTAACATGGCAAGTAATAATATAAGATCCACATCGGTGGACGCACGGTCTAACGCGTTACTTTCGTGTTAGACTAGACTGACGAAGACTGGGAAATAAGGGTTCGATCCTAGTCGGGTACACTGAGCGTGGTTTTCCACCCTCCATGCAAATGCGGTTACACTTATTCTAAATTAAACCTTCCTAATTCCTAACACACAAATGTGATTATTAGTAGTCTACATAGTCGTTTAGCCCAAGTGGGTAATAAAACACGGTGCTAAAAAGTGTATATAGCTAAGTACGGTATATATATGTAACAGACTAAATTAATATTTGTTAAAACTTATAAAATATTTTTTTAATGAATAGACAGTAAGTATACCTTTCTATTTGTCAGTTATTTAACAAACACTTTCTTGACAAAGGATTATAACCTTATTACACTTAGAAACTAAATAATTAAACCTAGGGAACTCAAGGGACCAAGCAGTATTTTTAAAATTTCATAAATAATCTTGTTTAGAATGAAATAAGTAAAATTTAATACATATGCGTGTTTCTTATAATATATATATTTATATATAAAAGCCTATAAAAATCTTTTAAAAATACAGTTATATTTTAATAAAAGACAGGTACTCAAAATGCATGAGAAAATATATTGTCTAACATCTGGTACCTTATTATTATGTACTACGCTTCAGCGATATTCCTCTAGATGCATTCTATTCTCGCTTGACACATTCCTTCCGATGTGCGCCAATAAAATTAGCTCAACTACTCAAATGAATTTCATCTTGTAGGTGACCTGGTGGTCTAGAGGTGCTGGGGGTCCGGGGTTCAATCCTCGTTCCCGGCACAGATTTATCTGATTGCCAAACCCTTCCTTCACCTCTGACAAGACGTGTATTAATCACAACTTGTGAATGTGAGGAATGCCAGGCCTCCACCGTGGTTCGGATTCCACATTAAACTGTAGGTCTTCCATTTCATCCCATAATCACCCTACCATTACACATTAGCGTAAGTGCGTATAACCCGAACGGGTAGTAAGACGCGGTGCTAATAATAATAATAATAATAATAATAATAATAATTTCATCTTGATGTCAAAAAACCTTAATGAAGTTTTCTTTATGCAGATGTCCGTTAGTGTGTACAGTACGTAGAACACTTTACATGTTGCAAAATGTTATCAAATTGACCTCAATCTCTTTTTGTATTCGTTTAGTCTACTATAGGAATAGAATCCCATTTAAATGCATTAGTAAACTGATATAATGTTCGTTTAGATGATATAAACATTTTTAGCATTTTTTTTTATTATGAGGCTCTTTTGTTTTTGTTATGTGAAAAATATTCAAGTATAAAATTTTTTACTAAGAATTTTTTTTTTTTTGGTCGATTGGTTCAAAAAAGTGTTATTTCTGATAAAATTATTTTTTTTCTCATAATATTTGGAGTTGATTGAATTATACATCTGGGTTCTTTTTTTTCCCCTAAATTTAAAAAATATGTGTTTATTGGCTATTAAAAAAACCCATTTTCAGTACTGTAATTTAGAAATTCTTCATACAATTAGATTGGAAACCAAACAGTGATTTGTGTAAAAACAAATAAAAAATAGTTTTGTTTTAATCAAATTTCTATAAAGACAAAAAAAAATGAAATAAATGGTACGGCACACCGCACAGACTTTCTCTCTCTTTCTATAAACTCGTAAGATTTCTGAACGGAATAATGCACATTGTATCATCACCACTCCACATAATAACACGCATAAAATAATATACAATGATATATAATCAATGAGAAAAGAGGCGCATCTTTGTCCACCTAAGAGCATTTCAAACAGTTTAATGTCTTCCACAAGGGTCAACACTTCGTATTAAAATTTCGATTTCTGGTTAAAATTTTAAAATTTTAAAAGGTGTTGCAGATCTTCAAGTCATCGCATTGATATTTAATTATTCATTTATACATTTTGACTAATAAAAAATGTAAATATTGACTATTGAGTCTAAAATGGAGATAGATCATTGCTATGCAAACATTTCTCCTAAGAGATTTAAGGAAAAATAACATACTTTTTTTAGATACTTACTTATATTTAATTACTCTATGGCATTGGAGTATTATTGCGTTAAGACTTAAGTAGTATATGTTTACAACTAAAGCTCACAAAATTGTATTAATATATTTGCAAATATCTCAGAAACTGCTGTTTTTATAAAAATATATGTCAATTAAAAGTTTTTTATTTCTAATAGTCCTACAATTTTGCAATGATAAGTTGTTTAGTTTCTCCAATAGTTGTGGAGATACGGAAATTAACGCTTCTGTAATGTACCCTAAAAATCATTTTCATAGGAAAATGAAAATAGCCAGTTTATTTATAATCTTAATCAACGCCTAGATACGAATTTTAATCAAAATCGTTTAAGCAGATTTTGAGAAAACCAAATTTTTCTCTTTTCGTCCTTCAGTAAACTACCCTTAATTTTAAGTTTTTATAGACACACAGAGAGACAGCATTGCAAAGACTATTTTTTAGGGTTCGGGGGGTCATGAGACGTCGACATCCATCAACATTTCAGGTTAGTTTTTTTTTTTTTACGGTCGCAATACTTAAACTTTAATGTCCAAAAAGTTAGAAAAATTCATATAATTGCGTATATATAGAAAGTTATTGATTTTATAAAAATATGTTTCGGATAAAATATCTGTATTATAAATATATATACATATTTGTAATGCTAAGTAATTTCATATCTCAAATAGTTTCGGAGCTATTTAAAAAAATGTTAATTTACGCATCAGACCGGAGCCCTTAAAGCCATTTTGCCGAAATATTGAGGGTAGCCATTTTGTTTGGAATGTTTATTAATGTTTATAAATGAAATTTAATCAAAATCGTTGGAGCCGATTTTGAGAAAATCGACTTTTTCTCTTTTTTCCCTTCAGTAAACTACCCTTAATTTTAAGTTTTAATAGTCACACAGAAAGACGGCATTGCAAAGAGTATTTTTAAGGGTTCGGGGGGTCATGAGACGTCGACATCCATCAACATTTCAGGTTAGTTTTTCTTACGGTCGCAATACTTGAGCTTTAATGCCCAAAAAGTTAAAAATATATATATAATTGCGTATATATTGAAAGTTATTAATTTTATAAAAATATGTTTCGAATAAAATATTTGTATTATAAATATATATACATATTTGTAATGCTAAGTAATTTCATATCTCAAATAGTTTCGGAGCTATTATAAAAAGTGTTAATTTACGCATCAGACCGGAGCCCTTAAAACGATTTTGCCGAAATATTGAGAGTAGCCATTTGGTTTGGAATATTTATTTATGTTCATAAATGAAATTTAATCAAAATCGTTAGAGCCGATTTTGAGAAAATCGACTTTTTCTCTTTTTGCCCTTCAGTAAACTACCCTTAATTTTAGGGGTAGATATCCAATTCCAAAAACCCCTCGGGGCAACCCTATGAAAACCCTAGATATCAAGTTTCAGCTCAATCGGTAAAATAGTTTAGGCTCTAGTTGGAGGTACAGACAGACAGACAGACAGACAGACAGACGGAAATTCAAAAACCACTCTTTCGGATTCAGGAAGTCATGAAACGTCAAAATTCATCAAAATCTCGAGTTCGATTTTTTTGACGATCACAATACTTTCTCTACCTGTAAGATAGAGAGAAAGTAAAAAGGGGATGTAATCCCACACTTTACCTATTATACTGGTGTGCAATGCCAGTCCTAAAAATATGTCAAAAATGAATTATTATCTGCTGGAGCGCTATCTAAATATGTGAAAGCATAATGGCCGACCAGAATTTAACCGGATATATATAATCAACGGTTACACCGTTGAATTGACCTTAGTTGTCATTCAATAATTGTTAGGGTCTACATATCTAATCGGTAGAAAGTACCATTACGTCGGAATGACGTGAGGAATGTGGGAGTAACAGTCACAATATATTCTATTCTTAGATTAACGCTCTCCCTCAAGGTCACCTTTTAGTTGGAAGAGGAGCGAGAAACAGAAAATATAAAGGTTGGAAAGCAATGATTATTCTGGTGGAGATATTTGTTACTTATTAAAATAACATCAGTTTTATTGGTTTAGCTAGTGACTTCTTAGTAAATCGGTTTCATCTTCTTCATTCAAGCTATAACGGACCGTACGTTACATGTATGTAGTCTATAATAAGACAATCTGTTGTTTTCCCTCTTTGCTACATGAATAGAGTGGTCTATCACAGGTCTAGAATACCCTGGGTCGAGTCCAACTTGAATTTATTAATATTTTATCCACGTTTGTCTTGCTATCTGATTAGTAAGTATTTAGGCTCAAGGTCTGGGTTTGTGGTCTTAGGCTTACTGTTCTGGGATAAGTTTTTTTGTAAGTCTTGTAGTGATTAATTCTGTGGGTCCTTATAGTTTCCGTTAAATACTCCAATAAAAATAAATGCTGCCTGTCTTTATACGGTATGCACAATCATTCAATCGAACTACTATAATATGTTACCCAAACAAACCCAAGGAATAGTTTTTAATTTTAATTGTATCAGAACAAAACTTACAAACTAAAGTAACCAACGAGAGTACGCCTATTACAAAATATCCATCTATGTTCCCTAGATTAATGGTATTCAACATTTTTCTGTTCGCATAATCGCATATATAATTTATCTTCAAACTTTTTACCCTCAAAGTTGTTGGTGAATAGTTAGAGTTGAACATATTATATGATCTTCATCTGTAAGTGAGAAAGAGAGAGAGAGAGGGAGAGATAAAAAATGGCCTTCCCAGAGCGCATGTGCTTGCGCCCTGTTCGATTGTTCTTAACTCTAAGTCTGGTCCTGATTATTCAGTGCTTATCATGTTGTTGTTTTTTAACTTTACGTAGCAACTACAATTTATTTGCGTGCCCTAGGTTGAATACCACTGCCCTAGACGGTTACTGATTGGATAGCAATACGAACACCCATAGCCATAGTAAATAATTCAACAAGGTCTCCCAAGTTTGTGGTCGACCACACTCAACGCTCAGCCACAAGGAACGGTCAGCGCGCTGGAGGGAACCGAAGGGAAATCGGCCAAGTCGTTTACGAGACGAGTGTATACAAACACAGAACAGACGTGCATCCTAGCCTGCAGTATTATGCGCGCCTTTTGTTCCACATGGATTTTCCCCCTCTTTCTTTAGGCGTTGGCAGGTTAATTCTATGCAATAAACCGGCTTATAGTGGCTTGGCAATCTCACAGATGTGCAGCGTGAGTCAGATCGGACAACACGGGGTTTTTAAGAAAATAACGATAGCCACTTTGTTACAAGAAACATATCTCTAAGAGAATTAATGGGCAGTTATCGCATGGGTATCATGTTTTTAATTATCTTGGGAATAAATATACAATGAATATAATAAGGAAAACTTACACTGTAAGTGACTTTTAAGATATTGTTGTACCTTTATACCAAGGAACAAAGATAAAAATAAAGTTGAAAATATTGTCCCACTTATATAAAATACGATTAAAACTAATAGTTTGAAAGATATTTCCAATTATATAAAATAGTTAAAAATTAAACGTTTAGAATGGTGACTCATCTTGCATACCAATAAAATTAAGAGTTTTTGTGTCTGTCATGAACTTTACGCGATATCTACCGCACGCATAGGTCTGAAATTTTAATATAGTAGCCCTTGAAAACAAATATGTGCACCTAAAAGACAGGATTTTTACTGTAGTGATTTTAATTAGTTAAAAACCGATAAATGAAAAAATATGAACGCCACAAGAACCTTTACTACTACTTCATACAATTTGAAATGTAGTTTAGTGGCCATGGAAATTTGGTGACCTTTGAATTTTGGTTTTTATGGAGGTAGAAAAAAAGAGTTTAGTATCTACAACAAATTCTTCTTCTCATGTCGCCATTATACATTAAATTGTTAAATGTTTTAATTTATTTCTTATAAATAGCTTTTGTGTATTAATACGTTTTTACCTGTAAAACCATTTAAGCCTTTTACCCTGTTTGCCCTATATCATTTATACTCGACAGCCTTTAGACGCTAAACTCTTTATACCTTGCATCCTTTATAATCTTCTTACAATCTGTTAAATTCTTACCCTTTCTACCCTAAAATATTTCTCCAAAGCTAAGCCAGGTATGTTACTGTTAAAAGCGGTAAAAAGAGCAACACGACAAAAATGGTAAAATGGTAAAAATTAAATCTAATCAAAAAGGCAACAAGACCAAAAGACAAAAGTTGCCAAAATGTCAAAAGAGTACAAAGGACACATTTTAGCAAAAATGGTAAAGGGCCGAAGTAATAAAAACAAAAAAGGGTATAAAGGTTAAAAGGAGTGCAAATAAAAATGTTAAAAAGATTAAAACAACGCAAAAGGGGTAGAAAGTTTAGTGGAGTGAAAATAGTAAACGAGGAGGAAAGGGCAGAGAGTGTAAAAAAATAGTATGGGAAAAGGGTATTACTTTTAAGTAAAGAGGGTAGAAATGTTTAAAAAGTTGTAAAAAGTGCATTAAAAGGACAAAATGAAAAATAAAAGGGCAAGTGGAGTAAAAAGGTTAAACGGAATAAACACGATAAACAAAATTATAGAATATTTTTGATTGAATTTAATTGCAATCCTTTAACAATATATGCCGTGACGCTCTTTAATTTTTAATAGCACCAATAAAAAATCATTCAAAGTATTATCAGTAGAGAAGTTATAATTTAAGCTTTAAAAGAAATGTTCGCTTTTAAAACATGATCTGATTATATCTTTATTTTGACATTGTGTATAACTCAGCCTACTTTCGAGTTTTGTATCAGAATCTAAACCAATAAGTGCCGGTCTTGTGACTCCTGGATAAGTATTAATCTGACCATTAAATATTTGTATCTGTTCGATTAAGTCTTATGACTGCCAGAAAGCATTTATCTGCCAGATAAAATTATTTATCCATCACATTTTCTATCAGGAGGTTTAAGTACCTGATAAATTTTGTATCTATAAGTTAAAATTGTCGTTGCCATAGTGAGCGTTGTTTTTCATGAGGTTTCACCTATCAGAATCTGTCTTTTAGGTTAAAATCTTGGTTCGCGTGTTTAGTAAACACAGGCCCAGGCTCTAGCTATGCATAAAGTTAGAACATTTAATTCACACTTTTATAAAAACAGACAAGCTTATTTGTAGAATTATAGTTATATAAGAACAAATTATTTAAATGTGAGTACAATAAATTAAATTTTGTAAACGTTGTACCAAACTATTGACCACATTTTGGCAAACACCGAAATTGGTGTTTGCAAGACAACTTAGCATCTGCGCCCACGTGACGCCATCTGTTTTCCTTGCAGTCGTTTGGCCGCCATTATTTATCAAATGTTGATCGTTGTAACCACTAGCCAGGTTGTAGCTGTGGCAGTAGAGTTTATACGCATACGCACACAGTAAAAAAAAGTACAAACCTTGAATTTTCTCCATACAAATATATTTATCCTACAGATAGCTATTTGGCAGATAAATTCAGTTTCATAATACACGTAAAAATTAAGTGGCTGATAACCTTTATCTGGTCGCTAGCTTAACCTCCCAAAAGCAATATCAATCCAGTATCAAAGACCGGCCCTTAATGATTTATATTTTTTAACATATTTTAAATTTTGTTACTTTTTTATGTAGTTGATTTTATATACTAAAAATAACAAAGCTACTTTACAAAGCCCCCGTGTGAAGAACGGATAACCAACAAATATTATTATATAAAGGAAAGGTCGTGTCCTTCCTTCCAAATTACTCCCGCATGAATTGTTCGAACACTTATAAACGTCCTAGAAATCTGAAGTTTGTCAATCAGATGGATAGATCACCATATACAATCAGAAAATTTTAAAAACAGGAAATTTCAAAATGAGGATCTGGTAATTTAGGGTCTTGAGGGTTCTATTAAAAGAAAAACATATTATTGACCGTAGATAGTTGAAATTTGGCAAGCATGTAGAGAGGTATTACACCATATATTCAATTAGGTACTAAACTATTTAATTTCAAAGTTGGAGTCAGCAAAATGGGAACTAATTGAAACAACTACTTCTAAGTGTGGTATAAAAGTAAGTTCAATTGTCAGATAAATTTACTACTTACTCTAAATAACGATACAACCTGATAATTTGAGCTTTTTGAAATAAGGATAGAGGTATTAGGGGATAACAGAAAACAAAACTCTAAGGTGGGGTTTAAAAAACAACCAGGAATTTAGTGAAATTACTCCAAATATCTAGATATAAATATTTTAAGCGCGTTTTTTTTGTAAAATGGTCGAAGAGAGGGCTCGAAACTTCCAAAACTTATATTAAAACTATTTTTAATCGTGTTAAAATATCGAAATTTTTCAGACAGGCATAATATACATCTCAAATACTATTAAAACAAATCAAATTTTAAAATGAAATACCGGAGATGGGAAGGTAGGCGACCTACCCAAAAATCTCTAAAGATAATGTAGTAGAACACTTCACGTATGGTAGAAAATTCTAATATGTATTTAAATGTAGAGTCAATCCCAAATAACCAGAAGAGTCTGACATTATTTAATCTTAATACAAGAGTCAGATAATAGAGAAGGGTGAGGAAGGCGGTTAGGGGGATTTATTAAAGTTCCAAAACGTATAGAAAGAACACTTTTTAATACTGTTTAAAATTGATATTTTTGCCATTAATTACAAAAACCACGGCAAATAATCAGATAATACTAAAAATTTGTTCCAAAAAATTCATGCATTCGTAATTTCACAATCAATTAGCAAAAAGCTGTTTGGTGTAGTAGAAAATCGATATAGGGCAGGACACAATATGTATCTATAGCAGTCCATTATTTCATTTATGCCTTTTGTTGAACTTTAATGCGTTTTATTTTTTTCCCCTCTAATAACAAAATATATTTAATCGCTTTAATTCTCTTATATTCGATTCCAAGTAAAGATTTTTTAGATTATACTCCTTATTTTGATATTATGTTTAGTCAGCCTATTTTTCAACTTTAATCACATAATTTAAATCATTAAAGGATTAATATTTAAAAATAATTTACGATTTAGTTACTTTTCCCTTTGGTTAATTTTATATTCTTTATAAAGTACAAAGCTACTAATAGATTCCCCTTGAAATAACGGGGACATCAGCTAGTTTTTTATTTAAAAAAAGGGAATCAATATGTTTGATTTAAAAAAATACAGATAATCGAGTTGTCAGACTATATATTTTTCTTCCTTTTATAAAGCTATATTCAAACCTTCAAAAATAGATTATCAGTATCAATTCATTGTATGTTTTTTCCACAAGCAATTTAAGTTTTTAGAAAGCTTCATCTTATACAAATCGATGTGTTAACTAGATCCCATTTTATTACTCGTCTAGGCATATTTACACTTCTTTCACCGAGTTTACTCATTCGGGATAAACATATTGGAATATGGATAAGGAAGGCATAATTTTAAAATTAATGAACCCATTTTGGCATGTAAGGGAAAGAATAAAACTATTTAGAAAGTTCACCCTTATTATACCCATTAGGATTAGAACCGTATCTTCACCTCACCGGCAAACCATAATTAATTAGCTCGTCATTTAAACCAGCATTAATGGATTAGGAATGAAAATAAGATTGAATTGATAGAAAATGTATCCTCACTAACGTAGGAGGAGTGTAGAAAACCATTTAAGAAATCCTCCTCATTGCACCTAGCCGGGATTCAAACTCTGACCTCTCCGGTCACCAGCAAGCCGGACTAGATCAGCTTGAGATTTCATAAATGTGACCAGTGGTTAAGGGGTAGATACAAACTAATTGATTTGGCTTAATCTGAGGGTGTGTTTTAGATTAAGTCAAAGTCATAAATGGGTGGGGGGGGGGGACAGTTCACATGTAAAAAAAAACTACCCCAGTGCCTCCCGGACTCAAGATTCAAACCCAAATAGCCAAAATCACTGGCAATGTATCTATTATGAGCCTAATGCCTTTGACTGCGACACTACGATGATAGTAATTAGAATATTATATTGTATGTATTTTCAAAGCTACGTGAATTTATAGACGATAGTGATGAAAGGTTATGGAAATTAATAAAATATTTCTCTAGCAGTTCTTTTATTCCGTTTATTATGTTCCAGCATTCTCTCTTTTTTAGCTTCTCCTAAGCTGTCTCTATCGTTCTCTCTATAATTCCCTCTGTTTAACCCTCTAATTATTTCCATCCCCTCCTCACCTAGCAGACCGGTGATCTTGAAGGTCGCTCACACCATATAACTAGTGCTTTCTAGTGGTGAGAATTTGGACTAATTCTTACCTTTCTATTAGCAATATCGAATTTAAGCGCGTAACTTAGGTAGGTATCTAAGCTCTAACAGGCATCGTAATTCGTATCGTGGTGCAGGTACGGTTTTTATGTACAGTAGCCCCATGGCTTCTTTGGTGCTGACTGACAGCTCACCGCTGACAGCTGACGGCTTTGAAAATTTACCAGACCAAATTATGTATCCCTACGCCGAACCATATTATCTGCAAAAAACATGTGTTTAGCAGCTGTCACTTCTGACAGTCAAAATTTAGGTATATACCTAAATGTTGACTGTCAGAAGTCAGCTGTGAGCTGTCAGTTAGCACCAAAGAAACCATGGGGCTACTGTAGTCGGCATTATAAGACAGGGGAATTGAGAGCAGTAAAATCATTTTATCATAATTAAAAATATATAATTTTTTTTCCTAAAACTAAAGAAATTATTTCACTGATCCCAGTTTCGCTGTTGTCGAAAGAAGAATGCAGATAATCCCCGATATTATTTCTGGTTCTAGCTCAATATTTTATCTAACATTCCGAGATGGCGCCGGAAACCACAGAACTTTCTCACTAGTCTATAACCATGAGAGAGTGTTGAACCCTGGATCTCCTATATCAGAAGTACGCCCTCCAGAGCACTAAACATATCATTGACCAGGAGGAGAGTTAGATACAGAAGTTCTTTGTGAAAACCTAGTGTTCTGGATTGGTTGTTGGATAGCCCTTTAACACGCGAGCCATTAACCTCGTCCCTTAATGAACACTAGCCCCCCCGGCAAGGACACTTAAGAGAGCCTGCAACTGATTAACATTCACTCAGCAATGCAAGCACTTAAGACAATTATAGACTTGACTGAGGGATAGTGTGAGTGGGGGGAAGACTCGCAGCAGACTAGTTTGGATTCAACAGGAACAGTTTCTAAATGCGCTTGATTCTTCTCCTTTTTTTTCCCTTAGCTCACTCTCATAAAATTAATGACCGTCGGTGTCAACTGTGTCAAGTCCAATTTTTACTTTCTCACACCCCCTAGGGTAGAGGATGTCTTGGGAACGGCGAAAAAATTATAGAAAATTTGAAACTTTTCTAAATTGGCTTTATAGATTAAATACAAAATAAGTTTCTGGAAATATTATTTTATGATTAATAAGAATACCATTTAATTTTTACAAATTACAAATAATTTAAGGGTAGTTTAAAAAAAAATTTTTTTGAAAACTTGAAATTTGTCAAGAATAATTTAGAAATGTTAGCTAATTTAGCAATTTATATATAAAGATGGTTTAGTGCAATTAAAAGGATGATGTATTTGTTTTTATGAGGAAATCTTACTTTTAAGGGTAGATTATTGGAAGCCTTTTTTTTAATTCTCTTCTAAGCTTTAATATACAATAATTCTTGAGTTGTGCGATTGTGCTGTACGATTTTCCTGCAATGTTGTAAGTCTTTCAGTTATTGGGACTAGATGCGCAACCATTATACTGCAATTGGGCTAAAAATTAGTACCTAGGGTTTTCATTAATGTTCCTCAGAGGTATTTTTTAAATCAAATATCTGACCCTAAAATTCAGGGTAAATTACTTAAGGGTGAAAAGAGAGTTAATCGATTTTCTCAAAATTGTCTCATAACGATTTTGATTAAATTTCGTATCTAAGCATTGTTTAACACTACATACAAAATGGCAACTCTCATTTCCCATGAAAATTACTTTTATGGTACCTTACTTAAACTAGCTCAACTCTTTGAGATACAAAATAACTTATCATTGCAAAGTCATAATAAGCCTAAAAGTAAAAATAAAAAAAATCTTTATTTGAAATACATTTTTATAAAACCAATAGTAGTTTGTGATATTGATGAGTATAGTTTTTAAATTTAGGTCTATAATTTGATCGTTATGCTCTTTGGTGAAAAATAGGTTTCTGTAAAACTATGTATTTATGATTTATGCTCTTTAGCGGAATATTTCTTCAACCATGTATATTATTTTACTCAGATATTTTACCAGTTTTTATGATATAACTAAATTTTTAAGCAAAGGAGCGAGAAAGTATATATAGTACACCGTACCATTTTTTAGTGACAAGTGTTTTCCTGAAGCCATAGGATCACGATGAGCTACACCCAATATAATTGCTGGGGGAACTGCGGGTCTTATGAAGAAAAGCTTTATCTTCGCTCTCTCTCGGTTAATTGTTGCCCAATCTCCTCGCTCTCAGTTATGTCAGGAAGGTGGTGTTCTGGGGTAAGAAGGAGCTACTGGCCAAATCTCCTCGCTCTCAGTTATGTCAGGAAGGTGGTGTGCTGGGGTAAGAAGGAGCTACTGGCCAAATCTCCTCTCTCTCAGATATGTCAGGAAGGTGGTGTGATGGGGTAAGAAAGAGCTACTGGCCAAATATCCTCTCTCTCAGATATGTCAGGAAGGTGGTGTGCTGGGGTAAGAAGGAGCTACTGGCCAAATCTCCTCTCTCTCAGCTATGTCAGGAAGGTGGTGTGCTGGGGTAAGAAGGAGCTACTGGTCAAATCTCCTCGCTCTCAGATATGTCAGGAAGGTGGTGTGCTGGGGTAAGAAAGAGCTACTGGCCAAATCTCCTCTCTCTCAGATATGTCAGGAAGGTGGTGTGCTGGGGTAAGAAAGAGCTACTGGCCAAATCTCCTCTCTCTCAGATATGTCAGGAAGGTGGTTTGATGGGGTAAGAAAGAGCTACTGGCCAAATCTCCTCTCTCTCAGATATGTCAGGAAGGTGGTGTGCTGGGGTAAGAAGGAGCTACTGGCCAAATCTCCTCTCTCTCAGATATGTCAGGAAGGTGGTGTGCTGGGGTAAGAAGGAGCTACTGGCCAAATCTCCTCTCTCTCAGATATGTCAGGAAGGTGGTGTGCTGGGGTAAGAAGGAGCTACTGGCCAAATCTCCTCTCTCTCAGATATGTCAGGAAGGTGGTGTGCTGGGGTAAGAAGGAGCTACTGGCCAAATCTCCTCGCTCTCAGATATGTCAGGAAGGTGGTGTGATGGGGTAAGAAGGCCTAGCCAGCTGGTAGAGAAAAGTATATGACTTGAATAAAAAAAAATTGACCCAGTTCATAGGCTTGAAACAATGATGGCTGTAAAGTAAAACGTAGAAACAAACATTTTCCAGAAAATTTTCCAAATAATTCAAGGTATAGTTATCAGATAATTGAATCACATATGTAGGAGATGTATTTGTAAAGGATATGACTATAATGTTGAGGAATTAATATATCGGGCCAATAGCAGACCCGACTTAAATAACACAATCAAACACCAAGTACCGTACGAGAGATTGAGAAAAAATGGAATCGATGTTAATACTTTATTTGGAACTCATGTAATAATGTTTCTGATGTTAGCGTCCATAGTATAAAATTGAAGCTTAAACTTTAAATCTTAGGCTGTATTGATTGCATTCGTTCTGTTTAAAAAGTTGTAAATATGTCTAGGTATGAATGAAGATGGTTATCAATACCCAGGCGAGCTTTAAATACGGATTGTACCAGCACCCAATAGCACCTTTGCTTGTATTGAACCCCACACGTTCATATGGTCATGTACTGTGTATCTAGATCAGGAGTGGGTAAAGTTCGTCTCTACTATGTTGTAACTTGACGTTATGTATGTCTCCAAATACAAATAATGTTAGTCACACAATAACTATGTCTGTTCCTGTGGATACAGCCGAGATGGTTTCATGAATTTCGTTCAAACTTGATATATAGATGTAATATAACCAACCATACCTAAGAGTTGAAATCGTCATTTTAATTCTAGTTCTAAAACTAAGGTATGTTTAGTAAATGATTTTCTTTAGTTTGAATTAATTAGAAAACGGCTAAGAATATTTGGTTTAAGACGTATAGTTGTCGAGTGTTTTATACAATAAACAACATCTTATATTACTTGGTTTTTTTTTTTAGAAAACTATATTTAAGGGAGCTCGACCGCCGAGGACGGGGAGATCGAGGTTCGAATCTCGGTCGGGTGAACTGAGGGTGGTTTTTCCTAAATGGTTTTCCACTCTCCCTCCACGCAAATGCGGGTTCACTTCCTCTAAATTCAACCTTCCCAAATTCCTAATCCATTAGCGTAATTAGTACTTAAGCGTATAACCCGAATGGGTAGTAAGACGCGGTGCTAAATATTATATTTAAGGGTAGTTTACTGATAGACAATTTTTGAAGGAATAAAATCCTAGTTTAAATGGATTATATTAAAATTTATGTACACTGATAGTTAGGAAACTTACCCTGCGTGTTTTGACTTTGGCGCAACTTGTAGGGTAGGAACTAAATGGAGCCCGTCGAGATAATACTGTACACTTTCCCTGTAAACGGAGATTACAATAATGTAACATTTATTTGTGTTGATATATGTTCAACACCAAGGTTATTATTGACAGGGTGGAACTATAAATTAAAAATTAACTTAACTCTACAAAATAGAACACTCAGGCCCTTGCCCATATACTCATTACTGTAGAAATGTAAATTTCAATCTCACTGATGATTAATTTATCGTCACTGCCAGGTAATTGAAGCCATGACCCTTAAATTGGTAGACAGACGCACTAAGCTAATGAGATAATGTGTCATTCCCAGAGTAAGATAGAACAGGTATTATTATAATATAAGTAAAAATATGGGATTTAACATATACCTTTTATTTAATTTCTGATACAGTAAAATTCATCTAATTTTATGTATATTAAAACGCAAATACAATGAAATCTCAATCTATCGTTTCCAGTTTTATCACTTCCCGGCTCAATTTCTATGGCCCCTGAACAAATCCTATTTAAACAATATAAATAAAACCCGTATCAATCGTTCCTTGATTGATCGTTGTTCCCGCATCCATCGATAAGAATGTTTAGTCCCTAAGAATGTTAATCCATGAATGATCGTTTTTAAGAAAGAGATACACACGAACGTTGGTGAAGCCTGTTCACCGTAGGAATTCTTTTCTGAAAGGCCTTTTACCCTACCTGAACTCTATTATATAGTAGGATATTGGTAGGAAATAAGACCTTTCAGAGAGTAATTCCTACCGTGAATGGAGTTTATGGTCGATAGTAGTAACAGCGGTTAATATTTTTTATTTTAGTGTAGCAAGTTACAGTCGAGCGTCTGCAATGGTCTGGAGGTGATGGGGTGATGGGGGATGATGAGATCCTCGCCCGCCTGGGAAAGCATGCCTCTATTTTGGTGTTATATTGTAACTAATTTCACTTCACGCTTTCGTCTAGTTGAGTACGCATTTCATCACTTGTGTTTAATCCTCAACTGCGGGTTTTATTTCTATAGAGTTATCGTTATCTTTTAATAAAATCATTTTGTCACACGGCTCTTACTGTGAAACAATTTCAGACTTTAGAACGACAGCGCGTCATAAAAGAGGTGGAGAAAAGTCAATTAAAGAGGAGATGTGAAGAAACGAAAACGATGAATCGAGGTTTCACTGTATACTTGTTTGTGGCCTAGTCCATATTTTTTCCAGGAACCATAGTAAACTCTATAGTATCATATCATATTCTGAAAATTGAAAAATGACACCTGGACACGGGAATCGAACCCATGTCCAGGTGTCATTTTTCAATTTTCAGAATATGATATCTAACTGAAGTAATTACAATTAATATAGCTTCGGCTATTTACTCTTAATATAAAGTATCAGCTAGTGAAGTAGTGTCGAAAGAACTGGACATAAGCAGTGAACATTCATCACGGCTGGTATTGCGGGTACATAAAATGGCACGTGATATGAGCTGGTGTCGGGATGGGGGCGAGTCCGTGTCTCTTTCTGAATCTTTGTACGCACATAAAACACTGCTATCGACCAAATTTCATTCTTTTCTAGCACTTTAAGTTGCCAAATGTGTTGATATATTGTTTAATTCGAGTGAAGCCGCGGTTAGATACTAGTCCCTATAGTAAAAGGCAAAACCCTCTCACTGACTCACTCATCGCCATATTTCCCCGAAACCCTGGGCTTGGAAACAAGGCAATTTTACGTGAAGGCTCCTTTTAGACCCTGGGCAAGAGTTGAGTGAGGTTTTGCGAAATTTGACCTCCAAGGGATATAAATGGTAGAGGGAGTTGATTATTTTCAAAAATTCACTGATGTATCTTTTGAATAAGGTAAAAGAGTCGTGAAATTTAAAATGAAGATCCCTTTCTAGAATTGGGAGATATTTTTTTTAGTTTCTTTCAAATATAATCCCCTGAAAAAAAGTCTTACGATTGTGGCGTATTATTTGGTTAATAGTTTGATATTGTTAGTGAAAAAATTTTCAAAAACTAGCTATCAGAAAAATACGGATACATTTTTCCCGGTGAAAAAACTAGACCTTTTTATTTATCATATAATATAATCATCATATTTAAACATTTTAAACAAAAATGTTAAATTCTGAAAATTGAATAGTGACACCTGGACACGAGAATCGAACCCGGGACTTTTGGCTTAGGTTCATTGTTTGATTCCCGTCTCCAGGTGTAATTTTTCAATTTTCAGTATATGCTATCTAGATGCGAGTAAATCCTCACTAAAACAAATATAAAAGCTTTGGCTATTTGATTCTTTAAAATGTTAAAGCCATTTTCGAGAGACAACCAGAAGAATATACAAAATTCTAAGATTACATTTTTTTAGTTTTGGATGCAAAAACGCTAAAATCGACATAATATTATAGTAAAAAATGTACACGAATACAAGAGCTATTCCTAATTGGTAAAAAAAGTAAAGGCCAAAAATTATGAACGAGAATTAAATAATATAGTCAAAATATAAAATGTGAACAAAGATGCTTTCAGCTGAGAGTATTTCTCTTTCCCATCGGATCTTATGGATATCGTGGTTCTTACCTTGAAGGCATTCGATCGCATAAGACACGTGAGTCATTAAAATATGAATGGTTCATTCCTGCTCTACAAGGAGGATGGTAGTAAAATGAAGGCTGAAATAGAAAGGAGGTGAAGGGGCTGTGAGGAGGGGTGAGAAGCATGTAATAGGGGCGTGTACAGAGCACCACCCTCGCGAACAGGTAGAGAAGGAATGTTCAAGGACAACCAACTTTGCTCACAATGCACTATAGAGAAGACGTTGAGGAATGCTTCTAAAGAATATTATTTCAAAAGCTATATCATTTGTAAAATTATTACATTTTTACTAACCAACCGTCCGGTCTAAACTAATGTTTTTGCATCAGTCTTACTGCCCATTCGGGGTATACGTCCCTGTACTAATTACACTACCAATGTGAGTTAAAGGATTATTACATGGTTTTAGGGAAGGAATGAGGAAGTTAGATAAAATTATATTGTCGTTCATCAGATGGATTATGTAAAATTATGTTTGACGTGAAAGATCATATTTGTAGTATAGTGACTAGTCTATTCTTGACTTGGATGATCCAGTTGGAAAAGACTTATACAGGTTGGGGCAGAAATCGTTGACACATTTAATAGCGCTTAATATTTACTATTTCAATTACTAAATGCCTTAAATTAAGCTTAAAATAACAAGAAAATATTGAAAATTTTTCTAAACACCCTTGAATTATCAAATTTTTTAAATAATATAATTAAGATGGCCACCATTATTTGCAATACATTGTCGTATGCGCTTCTCGAATCTTGACATGACTTGGCGCCATTTTCTTGTTGTATTTCTTAAACTTCCACAACAATTTATTTATTCATGTTCTAAATTGTACATTAGCGAGTCACGTAAACATGACTTTTTAACATCCCCCATAAGTAGAGCCCCGTAAAAATTGTTTTATTTTAGTTGAATTTATTTTTTAAATCTCACTTTTCTGTGTTATTTCGTGTTTATTCAAAATTACATGTTATCTGAGGTGTTTAAGTATTGTTTACATATTGAGACAATGTATACAAAATTAAAATTTCTTATTGAAACCTTAATATTTGCTTTAAAATTCTTTGTTAAGTTATTCTGCATATTTCAAATTCTGTTAGCTAAAGTTAGCTTACACTACAACAAAATACTTATACAAATTACGGCATGGTAGAATTTCTGCTTGATTTCTTCTTAATTTCGTGTTTATTTAAAGATTTTTTTTAAATGCGTGTTATTTCGTTTTATAAGAGTATTTCGTGTAACAAGACAATTTCATTTTATTTAGCTTTTCAAAAACATTGTAGATCATACTTAAAAACTATCAAAGGAAAAAGTACTAGATTCCATCTTTGTGTGGCACTTTTCTATTTATCGCGCCTCACCATTTTTTACGGGGCTCTACCCATAAGATAAAGTCCCGAGCTAAGTCTGGTGAACGTAGTGGCCAGGCGATATCCCCAAATTGAGAAACGAGGTGCCTAGGAAACATTTTGTGAACTACCTCTATTGATGTTCGAACGGTGTGGGACGTTGTTGCCCACTCTTTCTGGAACCACGCGTTGTTGGTATCCAGTCCCTTACGTTGCAGTTCGGGCTCAGAAAGGTCTAACATCAATGGAGATGCTTCACAAAATGTTTCCTGGGCACCTCTTTTACCAATTCAGGGATATCGCCTTGCCACCAAGTTCACCAGACTTAACAAGTATGGACTTTTCCTTGTGTGATGAAAGTTGAAGCAATTCAACAAGAAACACTACGCTAAGTCATATCAAGATTAGAAAAGCACTAAAATCAGGTATTTCATATAATGGTGGCCATCTAAAGGACTTTGTTTTTTAAAAATTAAAGGGTATGTAGAAAATTGTCAATCTTTTAAGGTTATTTTAAGATTAATTTGAAGCATTTAGTATTTAAAATAGTAAATATATAGTGTTATTTAATGTGTCAATACTTTCTGCCCCATCCTGTATAAGAACTTCTGCTTCAAGTTTACATTCATCTAGTTTGTCTACACTTGACTAAACATGTCCACTTCGGGAAAGTCATAAACAATCAGCAATGCTTCATGTTTGAATTCATCTGACTTGTCTTGTCTATACTTGACTGCACTTGTTTGGTGGTCATCAAACTCAACACATTTCAGTGGCCGAAAGGTCTAAGGCATCACTATCATGTTAAGTTGGCCTTCTGAGGACGAGGAGATCAGTGTAATTCTGGTTAGGTCTATGGAGAGTAAATTTTTCCTAAATGGTTTCCCAATCTCCTTCCACGCTAATGCGGATAAATTACCTCTGAAATCTTTTCTTCCTCTTTTCTACCCCATTAGAGTATCATATACTGTATGTAACCTAAACAGTTGTAAGTCATGGTGATTACAAATAACTTTAAATATGTAATTATAAAGACACTGCGCTACACCGGCATTAGTTATTATTCCTGCTACGTAAAGAAGTCATTAATATATTAAAATATACAGTAAACCACTTCAGATTGTCCCCTTTCCGTAATAAACTATAATCAGATTGTCACAGAGTGATACTTCGACATGAATAGCAATTTAATCTACTCTCGTGTGAACACTAGCCAGTGTGTTTTACGATTGTCAATATCTTAATGAGAGCTGTAGGCTACTCTTACTATAGTGTGATGTTTCCATTGTTTTTCTACCTACATAATATAATTAGTTATAATGTTCTTCTAATGGGAACACGACTATATTTATTATGTCGTTCCTAGTGGCGTGACAAGCTGGCAGCCCCCTATCTAGTAGGTTGGTTGGTGGTCAGAGCGTTGATGGAATTTAATCAGATTATAACTGACGGCTGTATCAGTTCTGCCTAGGGTTTGATTGCAAACCTATCCATGTGGTCACTTTTAGATTCTGAATAGCGCTCTTGAGAGATACATTTTAAAGCTTTATGACTTTCCCCAAGATTTTAGATATATCTTCGAGACCACCTAGAATTCCTAGAGTAATAATATCACATGTTACAAAGATTAGAATCTGGCAAAGTCCTTATTTACAAAGTTTTCGCTAAATCATATTCATCATTCATCGTCCAATACATCCATATCTTCTATATCATTTGTTTTGGTTTAGCATAGTTACGTTTCTTAATTAAACTCGAATTATTGGAAAACGTATCATAAATATAATAAGAAATATTTATATATTTCTTGTGATTTCCATTTATTCGTTCTTCTCCAGTCCCAGATAGGTGACGACTAATATCATGCCCCAAGGGCTAGCATAACCTCTGGATATTCAGCTGTTATATGGGTCGCCATATTGCCTACGCCTCACAAGGTATTTTAACCTCAACAAGTAAGTTATGCTATTCTTAAATCACCTGCCCAGCAGAATGTACCGAGACATCATAAATGGTCATTGGGGAATAGATAAGATTAGCCGGATCGACAACTGACAAGACTTTTTCCTTTACTCTCTTCTAATATATAATATTCCCTTCCTTTTCTCTACAAGAGTAATTGGGCCAACTATAAGGTGATGTTTCTGTGGCGCCTTTGGAAGAGAGAAATAAGAGTTGGGTGCTTCAAATGAAGGGATTTAGAAAGCTCTGGAGCTCAGCTATTCCAAAATGGTACAGAAATAATGACCGTAGGAAGAGTACTAGGGACTGAGTTGTTTGCACAACATAAGTTACTTTATGTTTTGTAAATAATAGTTCAAACTTCGTACGTTTGTGAACTGTGTGGATACTGATCTGTGTGATTGTATTGTTTGAATGGTGTTATGTATTTCATTTACTTATTCAAGTATTTAGTTGTGTTAATTATGACATTTAAATAATTCAGACTATTTTGTTTGTTTGGTTTTTTAACCTTTACTATTTCCGCATGTGGTTTCATTTGTGATAGATTAATAACATAATCCGATAACCGAAATAAAAACTTGGTATTCTTGTTGTATATTAACGTTCACGGCAATTACTTTCCATAAAATAGATAATACATAATACAACTATCACAATTTATATTTTCAATATAGCTTGATATCCATATATATATATACACACAATATACTTTATATAGAATGATTTTAATCAATATAACAAACGCATATTATGTGTAATTACTATAAAAAAAATAAATGGTACGGCACACCGCACAGACTTTCTCTCTCTTTCTATAAACTCGTAAGATTTCTGAACGGAATAATGTACATTGTATCATCACCACTCCACATAAGAACACGCATAAAATAATATACAATGATATAGAATCAATGAGAAAAGAGGCGCATCTTTGTCCACCTAAGAACATTTCAAACGGTTTAATGTCTTCCACAAGGGTCAACACTTCGTATTAAAATTTCGATTTCTGGTTAAAATTTTAACATTTTAAAAGGTGTTGCAGATCTTCAAGTCATCGCATTGATATTTAATTATTCATTTATACATTTTGACCAATAAAAAATGTAAATATTGACTATTGAGTCTAAAATGGAGATAGATCATTGCTATGCAAACATTTCTCCTAAGAGATTTAAGGAAAAATAACATACTTTTTTTAGATACTTACTTATATTTAATTACTCTATGGCATTGGAGTATTATTGCGTTAAGACTTAAGTAGTATATGTTTACAACTAAAGCTCACAAAATTGTATTAATATATTTGCAAATATCTCAGAAACTGCTGTTTTTATAAAAATATATGTCAAATAAAAGTTTTTTATTTCTAATAGTCCTACAATTTTGCAATGATAAGTTGTTTAGTTTCTCCAATAGTTGTGGAGATACGGAAATTAACGCTTCTGTAATGTACCCTAAAAATCATTTTCATAGGAAAATGAAAATAGCCAGTTTATTTATAATCTTAATCAACGCCTAGATACGAATTTTAATCAAAATCGTTTAAGCAGATTTTGAGAAAACCAAATTTTTCTCATTTCGTCCTTCAGTAAACTACCCTTAATTTTAAGTTTTTATAGACACACAGAGAGACGGCATTGCAAAGACTACTTTTAGGGTTCGGGGGGTCATGAGACGTCGACATCCATCAACATTTCAGGTTAGTTTTTTTTTTTTACGGTCGCAATACTTAGACTTTAATGTCCAAAAAGTTAAAAAAATTCATATAATTGCGTATATATTGAAAGTTATTGATTTTATAAAAATATGTTTCGGATAAAATATCTGTATTATAAATATATATACATATTTGTAATGCTAAGTAACTTCATATCTCAAATAGTTTCGGAGCTATTTAAAAAAATGTTAATTTACGCATCAGACCGGAGCCCTTAAAGCCATGTTGCCGAAATATTGAGGGTAGCCATTTTGTTTGTAATATTTATTAATGTCTATATATGAAATTTAATCAAAATCGTTGGAGCTGATTTTGAGAAAATCGACTTTTTATCTTTTTGCCATTCAGTAAACTACCCTTAATTTTAAGTTTTAATAGATACACAGACAGACGACATTGCAAAGACTATTTTTAAGGGTTCGGGGGGTCATGAGACGTCGACATCCATCAACATTTCAGGTTAGTTTTTCTTACGGTCGCAATACTTGAGCTTTAATGCCCAAAAAGTTAAAAATATATATAATAATTGCGTATATATTGAAAGTTATTGATTTTATATAAAAATATGTTTCGAATAAAATATTTGTATTATTAATATATATATATACATATTTGTAACGCTAAGTAATTTCATATCTCAAATAGTTTCGGAGCTATTATAAAAAATGTTAATTTACGCATCAGACCGGAGCCCTTAAAACGATTTTGCCGAAATATTGAGAGTAGCCATTTTGTTTGGAATATTTATTTATGTTCATAAATGAAATTTAATCAAAATCGTTAGAGCCGATTTTGAGAAAATCCACGTTTTCTCTTTTTGCCCTTCAGTAAACTACCCTTAATTTTAAGTTTTAATATACACACAGACAGACGGCATTGCAAAGACTATTTTTAAGGGTTCGGGGGGTCATGAGACGTCGACATCCATCAACATTTCAGGTTAGTTTTTCTTACGGTCGCAATACTTAAGCTTTAATGCCCAAAAAGTTAAAAATATATATATAATTGCGTATATATTGAAAGTTATTGATTTTATAAAAATATGTTTCGAATAAAATATTTGTATTATAAATATATATACATATTTGTAATGCTAAGTAATTTCATATCTCAAATAGTTTCGGAGCTATTATAAAAAATGTTAATTTACGCTTCAGACCGGAGCCCTTAAAGCGATTTTGCCGAAATATTGAGAGTAGCCATTTTGTTTTGAATATTTATTAATGTTCATAAATGAAATTTAATCAAAATCGTTAGAGCTGATTTTGAGAAAATCGACTTTTTCTCTTTTTTCCCTTCAGTAAACTACCCTTAATTTTAGGGGTAGATATCCAATTCCAAAAACCCCTCGGGGCAACCCTATGAAAACCCTAGATATCAAGTTTCAGCTCAATCGGTAAAATAGTTTAGGCTCTAGTTGGAGGTACAGACAGACAGACAGACAGACAGACAGACGGAAATTCAAAAACCACTTTTTCGGATTCAGGAAGTCATGAAACGTCAAAAATCATCAAAATCTCGAGTTCGATTTTTTTGACGATCACAATACTTTCTCTACCTGTAAGATAGAGAGAAAGTAAAAATGTTAATTGACGCATCAGACCGGAGCCCTTAAAGCCATTTTGCCGAAATATTGAGGGTAGCCATTTTGTTTGGAATATTTATTAATGTTTATAAATGAAATTTAATCAAAATCGTTTGAGCCGATTTTGAGAAAATCGACTTTTTCTCTTTTTGCCCTTCAGTAAACTACCCTTAATTTTAAGTTTTAATAGACACACAGACAGACGGCATTGCAAAGACTATTTTTAAGGGTTCGGGGGGTCATGAGACGTCGACATCCATCAACATTTCAGGTTAATTTTTCTTACGGTCGCAATACTTAAGCTTTAATATCCAAAAAGTTAAAAATATATATATAATTGCGTATAGATTGAAAGTTATTGATTTTATAAAAATATGTTTCGATTAAAATATTTGTATTATAAATATATATACATATTTGTAATGCTAAGTAATTTCATATCTCAAATAGTTTCGGAGCTATTATAAAAAATGTTAATTTACGCATCAGACCGGAGCCCTTAAAGCGATTTTGCCGAAATATTGAGAGTAGCCATTTTGTTTTGAATATTTATTAATGTTCATAAATGAAATTTAATCAAAATCGTTTAGAGCCGATTTTGAGAAAATCGACTTTTTCTCTTTTTTCCCTTCAGTAAACTACCCTTAATTTTAGGGGTAGATATCCAATTCCAAAAACCCCTCGGGGCAACCCTATGAAAACCCTAGATATCAAGTTTCAGCTCAATCGGTAAAATAGTTTAGGCTCTAGTTGGAGGTACAGACAGACAGACAGACAGACGGAAATTCAAAAACCACTTTTTCGGATTCAGGAAGTCATGAAACGTCAAAATTCATCAAAATCTCGAGTTCGATTTTTTTGACGATCACAATACTTTCTCTACCTGTAAGATAGAGAGAAAGTAAATAAATGGTACGGCGCACCGCACAGACTTTCTCTCTCTTTCTATAAACTCGTAAGATTTCTGAACGGAATAATGTACATTGTATCATCACCACTCCACATAAGAACACGCATAAAATAATATACAATGATATAGAATCAATGAGAAAAGAGGCGCATCTTTGTCCACCTAAGAGCATTTCAAACAGTTTAATGTCTTCCACAAGGGTCAACACTTCGTATTAAAATTTCGATTTCTGGTTAAAATATTAACATTTTATAAGGTGTTGCAGATCTTCAAGTCATCGCATTGATTTTTAATTATTAATTTATACATTTTGACCAATAAAAAATGTAAATATTGACTATTGAGTCTAAAATGGAGATAGATCATTGCTATGCAAACATTTCTCCTAAGAGATTTAAGGAAAAATAACATACTTTTTTAGATACTTATATTTAATTACTCTATGGCATTGGAGAATTATTGCGTTAAGACTTAAGTAGTATATGTTTACAACTAAAGCTCACAAAATTATATTAATATATTTGCAAATATCTCAGAAACTGCTGCTTTTATAAAAATATATGTCAAATAAAAGTTTTTTATTTCTAATAGTCCTACAATTTTGCAATGATAAGTTGTTTAGTTTCTCCAATAGTTGTGGAGATACGGAAATTAACGCTTCTGTAATGTACCCTAAAAATCATTTTCATAGGAAAATGAAAATAGCCAGTTTATTTATAATCTTAATCAACGCCTAGATACGAATTTTAATCAAAATCGTTTAAGCAGATTTTGAGAAAACCAAATTTTTCTCTTTTCGCCCTTCAGTAAACTACCCTTAATTTTAAGTTTTTATAGACGCACAGACAGACGGCATTGCAAAGACTATTTTTTAGGGTTCGGGGGGTCATGAGACGTCGACATCCATCAACATTTCAGGTTAGTTTTTTTTTTACGGTCGCAATACTTAAACTTTAATGTCCAAAAAGTTAAAAAAAATTCATATAATTGCGTATAGATTGAAAGTTATTGATTTTATAAAAATATGTTTCGGATAAAATATCTGTATTATAAATATATATACATATTTGTAATGAAAAGTAATTTCATATCTCAAATAGTTTCGGAGCTATTTAAAAAAATGATAATTGACGCATCAGACCGGAGCCCTTAAAGCCATTTTGCCGAAATATTGAGGGTAGCCATTTTGTTTGGAATATTTATTAATGTTTATAAATGAAATTTAATCAAAATCGTTTGAGCCGATTTTGAGAAAATCGACTTTTTCTCTTTTTGCCCTTCAGTAAACTACCCTTAATTTTAAGTTTTAATAAACACACAGACAGACGGCATTGCAAAGACTATTTTTAAGGGTTCGGGGGGTCATGAGACGTCGACATCCATCAACATTTCAGGTTAGTTTTTCTTACGGTCGCAATACTTAAGCTTTAATGTCCAAAAAGTTAAAAATATATATATAATTGCGTATATATTGAAAGTTATTGATTTTATAAAAATATGTTTCGAATAAAATATCTGTATTATAAATATATAATACATATTTGTAATGCTAAGTAATTTCATATCTCAAATAGTTTCGGAGCTATTTAAAAAAATGTTAATTGACGCATCAGACCGGAGCCCTTAAAGCCATTTTGCCGAAATATTGAGGGTAGCCATTTTGTTTGGAATATTTATTAATGTTTATAAATGAAATTTAATCAAAATCGTTAGAGCCGATTTTGAGAAAATCGACTTTTTCTCTTTTTGCCCTTCAGTAAACTACCCTTAATCTTAAGTTTTAATAGACACACAGACAGACGGCATTGCAAAGACTATTTTTAAGGGTTCGGGGGGTCATGAGACGTCGACATCCATCAACATTTCAGGTTAGTTTTTCTTACGGTCGCAATACTTAAGCTTTAATGTCCAAAAAGTTAAAAATATATATATAATGGCGTATAGATTGAAAGTTATTGATTTTATAAAAATATGTTTCGAATAAAATATTTGTATTATAAATATATATACATATTTGTAATGCTAAGTAATTTCATATCTCAAATAGTTTCGGAGCTATTATAAAAAATGTTAATTTACGCTTCAGACCGGAGCCCTTAAAGCGATTTTGCCGAAATATTGAGAGTAGCCATTTTGTTTTGAATATTTATTAATGTTCATAAATGAAATTTAATCAAAATCGTTAGAGCGGATTTTGAGAAAATCGACTTTTTCTCTTTTTTCCCTTCAGTAAACTACCCTTAATTTTAGGGGTGGATATCCAATTCCAAAAAACCCTCGGGGCAACCCTATGAAAACCCTAGATATCAAGTTTCAGCTCAATCGGTAAAATAGTTTAGGCTCTAGTTGGAGGTACAGACAGACAGACAGACAGACAGACAGACAGATGGTAATTCAAAAACCACTTTTTCGGATTCAGGAAGTCATGAAACGTCAAAATTCATCAAAATCTCGAGTTCGATTTTTTTGACGATCACAATACTTTCTCTACCTGTAAGATAGAGAGAAAGTAATAAGTGGTACGAAACAATCGCACAAACCTTCTCATATTGTGAGATACAATTTGAGGATAATTTTCAAAAATATATTTTTAATAAACTACCGGTACCCTTAAATATGTTTCTCTCATAAAAACAAACACAAAATCTTGAATAACAATAAACACTTTTTATACATAAATTTTAAACCAAATTGTTCAAATATACTTTAACAATCACATTTTCCAAATAGATCATTTGTAAATTACCCTAAAAGATTTGTTCTATGTAAAATTAAAAACGTATTCTTATTTATGAAGAAAAATTATTCCCAGGCTCCCAATTTGAATGATAGTATATCATCAAGGTTAATTTCTAAAAATTCCAATTTTCTAAAGTACCCTTAATTTAACTTATTTTAAATAAATAACAAATACATTATTATCGATTATATAAAATAGTCCAACGATGCCAATTTTGAACCAAATCATTGAAATATTATTTTAAATAACAAATTTTACAATATCAGTTATTAGTTAACTACTATTAAATTATATATTTTGTAAAAAAGGCTATAATAGGCCTACAAACTACTTAATAGACACTCATTTTGAACCAAATCACTAAATCCATTTTTTTAAATATTCAAATTAAAAAAAGATTGTCATTAGTATACTGGATCTCCCCCCAAAAAACAAGTATATATTTGTATATATTTTTAATACTACACAATATCCAGATATATATTTTATACAAAATAGCTATAGATATTTCGAAACATCTCGAATTTATAGATATTTATCAAAATTAAACTATTCTTTAATGAATTTTTACCCCAAATTCAACTATACAATACTATTTGTCATGTCAACAAAATCCTATACATGCATTTTAAACAAAATCGTTTGGGCCATTTTAAAAAAAATTGGGAATTAACAAATATCACTCATCCTATAAACTAGGGTGGACTCTTTTTTTAAGGTATAAAATCTAAATATCAAGTTTGATCAAATCAAACCGTTTTGGGTTCGTCGCCATGGGCAGACTAACAGAAAGAGAGAATTGTAGAATAAATATACTTCTTTGGTTTGGTTTTCACATGAAATGTAAAGATTCGTCACACTCCCTAAATCGATTTTTTTTCACGATCACAATAGGCCCTACTCTATATGTGAAAGTAAAAATACTAATTGGTAGCCTAGTTTACTTGTAAACTCAGAAATCACTCGACGCCAACTTCAATCAATTCTTGACTTACATATTGTTTTATTTTCTCTGCTCTAATTTAAAGTTTGGCAGCTAAAACTGTTTTTAAGAAGTGAATAATGATTGAAGTCAGAAAATAGTTAAATTCGCTAGTTAAAGTAATTATATTGGTTAAACTTAAAGTAATGATATTTATGTTTTAACGAATAGTTGAAGTATTTGGCCAATAGATTCGGAAATATATCTAGTTGAGTTCGCACTATATGTAAGTTTATTATTGTATTGTGAATTAGACTTCAAATAAAACGTGACTGCTTCAAATATAAAGCTTTACTTGATAAACACAATCATTGATATTGTAAAATATCACTCTCAAATAGTATTTAGAACAGTTTGACATATTTTGAAAGTGAAACTAGCAAAGTTTGATTCTTTGACTATTCATAATAACGACCTCTACAATTACGAAAACCAAATGTAAGCTGTAAAAAATAGGTATACAGGCTTAGACTTCTTTTATTTTTATAAGAAAAAATATTTCTAAATCATAAAGCTAGAATGTCATTAAATATTACTAAAAGTAGCTTAACAAATTCAAAGGCTTATTTATTAGTAACCTGTAGGCTCTATTATGTCGTGAGTTTAAAGGTTTGTTGGTTGTAGGCAGTCTTACGTTAGTACTTTTTAACACGTGGGCTTTTTAATGACTTTAGTTTAGAGAGGAGATTTATTTAAGCTAATTCAAAAGAAGTTCAACCTAAAAATGTATGTGAGTGAATAGGGAAACCATAATGTTAAACCACTTGTGGAGAGTTACTTCTAGTGCATCCAGTGAAAATTTGGGCTTTCGACCCGTTCGCTACCGGCGAGTCTGACGCATTATACTACGTGACTATTGATGTGGGTTTTAGTATAGTTTGATATAAATGTTTTATCGTATAGCTTTATAAAGTGCACCTTAAATACCCAGATTAAGAATTAGTATGCTTATGAATGCACTATAATGAAGAAAAAGCTTTTAATTCCAGAAAATACTCATCGGCACATTAGTTCGAATCTCAGTGAAAATGTTTGATCCTTAAAAAGGGCATCACCATTAACGTTGGTTTTCCATAGTCATGCAAATCTAATATACTCATATATTTTTTCCACTCCAAACTTCCATAGTTACTTTTATGATGTAATGTGTAGTCATTAAACAACCATGTTAACACGTATTTCGTGTTTATCCATAAAATTTATAAACAAAACATATTTTGGCTACCAGAATAGTAAAAAACTGGTTTAAAAAAAAGTATCGTTTATTCATATTACTTAGTATGGTATTATGTTTAAGTAGGAGGATTTAATGTGTCCTTTATGAACTAACTAATCATATAAAATACGAATTACAAACTGAGCTAGCTCTGGGACAAACAACTCCACCTGCAATACTTCAAAGATCAAGTCATCACTGCGAAAAAGGAAGTAGCAATTTTACTCATGACAGATTTTGCGACCGTGCTAAGAATTTACCATAGCATTGAAGGCGAAAGTGATAGTTTATAAGCTAAGGTTTCAAAAAACAATCAACAAAAACGGTTTACTTGAAATGCTTCATTTGGAAGAAACAAGCTAATTTCCATTTTATAACACTGGTTCGATAGCGAATAATGTTGACAATTTATTAACTATTTGAATAAAGGTTCGTTGATCTTTACAATTAGTAAATAATTATATTCTAGCGCTGAGTGTGTATTATTATTATTATTATTGATATTATTATTGTTATTATTGATATTATTATTATTATTATTATTATTATTATTATTATTATTATTATTATTATCAAACGTACTGTACTTTCTTTCATTTTAACATCGAGTCTTATTACTCAAGTGACTGCATTTACAATTAAGAAGATTAGGAAATCATTTAGGAAAAAAAATCGGGTAACCCATCCGAGATTCAAACCCTTTTATCCCGGCCATCAGAAAATTGGAGTATATAAACCTCACATTTAGTCTGCGTGTACACAGATACTATAGTAATCTAGTTTTTAAGTTGTTTCTTTAAATTTTTTATGTTTAAAAATACTGCGAATAATGCTCCGACTGGTAAAAATAAATGCTGTCTATAAAATGTAGGTCGTAGGCTATTTATGTCGACTTTTATTGATTTTTGTTTTTAATATTCCTCGATGGATTATCTGTGAGTCACGTGACTAAAAATGGATTCACTTTAAGCCCTAGCGCCTCACGCTACCGCCACCGATACAGCTAGCTCAGTGTTTGCTTGACATTTTTGACAAGAGAGGAGGATTCGATTCATGTCCGGGTTTAAATCAGGTCTATGGTTGAGGAGGAATGAGGATCTCAGAACTTCAGAGGAGATGTTCCTGTACTTGCGCGAAGAGAAAGAGTGGAATACCCTGGCCAAGATGCAAGACTGGACCTAGCCCGATCGTCATAAAAACAAGAATATACATACTAGACTGGCGCCTTGGTACGTGTGACCACCGATGTGAATCCTGCCAGTCCGTGGTACGGGTTTTATTCCTAGCTAGGCCGAATATTGTAAAATTAGTTTGGTTCGGGAGGAGGGGGGGGTTCCTTCAACGGTGACGAATTGCTTGTCTTAACACTGGTTTTACGTCTAGATCTTCAAGTCTTGTGATGTAATCAGTTAGTTAAGGAACTAAACACTAGATGCCCCTAGTAACAAATATTAGTCTCACTCTGCATCTTACTTCATGATCGAGCTATCTGCATTTTATAGTAGTTTAAGGTCATAGGACAAGTAAGATTAATGTTAACTATAATTATCTTCAGTTACCCAAAAATAGGATGGACATAGCATGAATGGTTAGGCAAAATAGCTTGCATCAATCAATATTGCGTCTGCTTATTTAGTTAAGATTCCCAGGTTCAATTCCCATCATGGTCTAAACATTTCTGACTGAGGCTTTCTTTTTTACATTGATGAGTGGTATGTTTTGTTTTAGAAAAAAGTAAGTTTGTAAGTTGTGTTCTGATATAACCAGTCGGATCAGATAGTGCATGTTAAATAACACATTTTTTAAGAAACTAAAAACGTTAATGGATAGTTTCAACTTTACTGAACTTTACCAGAATTTGAACCCAAGCCAGCCGGACTCGATTCGATTGCACTAGTTACCCACAGTGAAACTATTAATAAATTAAATAAATTTAGTTCCCTGATAAATAATGAAAGATAAAATCCCTTTTTTTTTCACATGATATTTTATCAAATCCAAACAAATATTTGTTCGACCGATTTAATTTTACTATAATGTTAGTGTTAATTTATAGGTTTTTATAATCTATGCCAAAAGGGACCACTGGAGATAACATAGCTGGAAGTTTGTAAGCTTGAAAGTAGGTTTACTAATGTTTATAAATATGAAATAATGCTCTTAATATGAAAATTGGACTATAGAAAGGCTAGCGTGCCTGGTTCCACTATAGGCCATCTTATAATATAAGCCATAGTGTATTCAGTAATACACCAAATTTCCTCTAAGAATGAATGGATGGAGGGATGGAAATGCGTAAATTTTACACTGCTTTGCTATTTGGAATAGAGTCCGAGTGGCATTAGAATAGAATTTTTTCTAGATAAAAATCTAATAGAACCATAAAAATATTTTAATAACTGGCTTTCAGTGCCTAAAGGACCTACTTGCGGCAGAAAAACTAGTTTTTCAGATATGTTTTTGTGTCTAATAGTGTTTTATATAAGCGTTTACTAAAATAACTTCGTTTATAATTACCTGAAATGAGGCCGGAAAAAAATAGTAAAATTTAAAAATATTCCTAAGGCTCCCGTTCAGAATGAAATCCTGAATTTCCTACATGTACGAAGTTTGGTAGCCACTGGATCAAATCTTATCTGCGTTTACAGTTAAACGGGGAACTTTACTTACTGCTTCATGTAACGAGAGTGTAAGGCTCTTTAACAGAACAAACATTTCATACGATACCAATTTATTACTCATACTTTAGAGTAAATCACTCTAGCAAAAACCTAACACGGATCATAGAACAGGACTTATCACTCTGTCGCGTGCGAGGTTAGAGATTTATTTGCTGTGCCTTTCTTTTCTTTCTAGTAAGCTAATCCTAGAAGGCCTCTTTTCCAACTTGTTCCTTTGGTTTATATTTTATTTTTTTACGTTAATCGTCCGCAGAGTGGTACTGAACTTAAATGTTGTTGTTTTTTAAGTCCAAAACCATGCTTTAATGGCCCGAATGATCAGTCACGAAACTAAGAAGTCCTGGTTCAATTCTAGGTGGTGTTGATAGAGATACTTATTATATTTTATAGACAAGTTAGTTCTTCTATACCATAGTAACGGGTTAGATAGTTTATCCCGTCACAAGAAGAATATTTCACTAAAATAATGTCTTATCACTAAACATATCTTCCCGCTAAGTCACTATTATATATGTGCTTGCCATGTTTTCGGCTTGGATTTAAAATATTTTATTTTTATAATTGAAATCGTGATCCCGATAACAAGACATCAATCAACAACATTAATGGTGATTACGAGCTGTTGGGACAGGCCCAAGAAAAGTGTGGTCGAAGCTACGAGAAGCAACGACACTCCCCTCCAAGTGTACAGCACAACAACCCAGTTTGTTAGGAGGCCATATGACTTTCCTCCGCCACTCTACTAGAGCGCCAGAAGCGTTCAGAAGTCAACTATAACACTTCTCCTTACTTTACCCTCCCTTATCTGCTATTATTTATGTATAAATTCGACTTCTACTAACAAAAATTGATCTATCACTATTCAACAGTCTTGTCTCAAAGGCTTTCATAGTTGACGCGACCTGCACCTGAAATATTAAAATACTAGACGTCTACGAACGTCGCCATGATCTCGTCTACTCAGACAAGAGTTTTCTCTTTGATTATAAGTCTATGTAAGTAATGTAAACTAAATGTATGATTATTATATGTAGCAGGCTTTTAAATCCCTTAAATATTAGCTTGTGTCTATTTTGATTTCTAAGATAGAGGAATTATAATTGTAAAATGTAGTTATATACATATTTGTATAGCTCGGTAAAATTCGATATTTTAATGTAATTCAAACGTCAGTGTAAAATTTTATGTGTTAATAATTTTTTTCAGGCACTTAACCTTTAAATATATAACATTATGTATGCTAGGGGACGTGCTAAGCACTGGTCTATTCTTTAAACTTTCAGGTCTGTACTTTACTGAGTGTAAAACAAGCTTCACATGTGTAATGTTTCTAGCTGATTTAGTTTTCTTTCCATCTTAATATTAATAATAGAATTCAATGTAATGCTTTCCATCGCTGGTAGGACAGTGATTAATCTCTCCCATATTTCTTATTAATTATTTACTGTTTATCTAGCTCTGGCCTTGAGCCAGCTCGCACACTATTTTTTTGACAAGATTATCCTTTAGGATATTTGTTTGGATTATGTTCCCATTTAACAGTCAGTCTTGTACAATCTATTATAAGGCTGAAGACTATTATACAATATGAGGGAAAGTTAGTTCTCTACTAATCAAGCTATAAGTCCGTATAACCACTGGGAATGGTCAACATTATTATGTTAGTTTAACTTGCTGAGACGTATATAATATATAATAACGTCCAAGCTTATTTTCAGAGCATATTGGCGTTATGCTCACAGATTAATGTATCCATGAGAAAAAGTTAAAGGATGACCTATACTTTTGTTAGGTATTAGCTTTTAGATTTGGCATACTTATTTTCTGCTATTTCACTTATTGCTAATTGATCCAATCGCATATATATATTATATGTCTAAGGTCAGTCAAGCTAGACTACTTTTTCTCTGTTATTTGTTCAAACCGCCTGGAATTATAGCCTCAGATGAGGAGTTTAGTTGTATGATCTGTTAAATTTATTTTAAATAAAATAACTTATCAGACTCGCTCTTTAATGCAACTTCCTACTTCCCTTTCCAGATTTAGTGTTCCATCTCGATAAAGCTCAGGTGCAGTGCAAAGTAGCCTCCTGGAGTGTTTTGGCTGTTGTAAAATGGTCCTCTGAAGGAGGATTTTGGAACACAATCTGTGATTCAATGTGCCAATTAATTTGTGTATGGAGAGCACATTGATCAATTATTAAATATCTAAACGCTATGATTGTTTATGTACTAATCTATTAATAATATATTCTTTAAATTGCGAAATGACATCTGGACACGGGAATCGAACCCAGAACCTTTGGCGTGGTAAACCAAAGGTCCCGGGTCGAGATGTAGTTTTATAATTTAAAGAATATGATACTTAGGTGCAGCTATAATCGTAATTATAAAATATAATCCATCATGTATTAAGAATAGTTTAATGGTTAATCTGGTTTTTAGGTCATGTTATTATCTAATGTGGGTTTAGAAAATTCATCGAGATTAGTACTAAACTTGTAAAATCGATTAATTCCCTTTCCAGTTTTAGGTGATCTATGTTGGGTTGTTCGAATAATAATACCTTTAGGGTAGAGTTAAGGACCGAAGAATTTAGATAAGGTACACCCGAAATAGTGTGGAGGAAGAATGGGAAACCATTCAGGGAAAAAAGTACTTTAGTACTTACAACCTGGATTCGAGCCCCGACCTCTTTGTCATCGTCAACCAGACGAGACTTTACCTCATCTGAGGTTACGGGGTTTAACGTGTTACTCTTGTGTTAGGCTGAATTTCTGACGAATTATAATTTGAGGTTCGAATCCCGATCGGGTTTACTAAAGGTGGCTGTAGCTAAATAATGTTCCACTCTTTCTCCACGCAAATTAAGGTACATTTCCTCTATAATTCTACCTTCCGCATCCAATTCCAATCATCTTAATTACTGTATGGTTATAGCCCGAACAGATACTAGACAAGATGGAAACAAAAAGAGACCAGACTTGGTCTCCTAAGTCTGCGTACCCATTAGTGCGGGTTGAATCAGTTTCTACTGTAGGAAAAGTGCAATTTGGTTGTTGAGAGGGCAAATAAAATGTTGAGTGTCTTAGTCACACGCATTACACTAATCATCACTTCATGAATGTATTTATTACATAATCACGACTAATGTAGTCTCATTAATGAGGATATCAATTTAATATGCAGGCCAAAGTTTATCTTAATACTCATCTTTATACTTAGCCGATGGTATTAATTTATATATGTAAAGTTATCCATCAGTTAGTGGATTTCTATTTGACAATTTAACTACCAGTTAAAAGTGGGGAAAAACCTTTACATACACTCTATTCGAAGTTATTTTTATCCTCGTTCAAATTGCATTATTTCTGAATAGGTGTAATTAATAACTTTTATTAACTAACTGACAAATCTAGGCAAAAAAATTGGTGTGAACATTAACAGCGGTAACAAACACATTAATTTAGATTTTTAGACATATTCGAGCCATTGTTTTGAGATATCACGTGTCTAAAGTAAAAAAAAAGTATATTTTAGTTGTATTTGGCGCTAAAAATAGAGCTATGATCCACAGAAAACATAAAGTTCCTTTAGTTGTAATTTAATTTTTTTAAACTTGTTTATTTTACTTAAACATCTTTGAAAATAAATCAAAATAAGGGTCGAAATATAAGAACTCTTTAAAATGTTTGAAAAATAAAAGCAGCAAAAAAATATCAAAAATATATTGGTGAAGGTGGGCTGGTAAAAAAAAAAAAAAAGAGTTGAGATTAAAATACAGCGGATTAAGAAAATTGTTCTAATTAGTCCATAAATAAAACATAATATAAGTTTATACGGACTGAGACTATATTTGGCGAATACACGGTTTACGGTCTTCTCTTAGTAAATAGTTGATTGAAAATATATACGATTATTTTTGCCAGAATTTCTAATTATTATATAATTTTATGTTTGAGTTTAAAAATTAAGATAAATCATGGAGGTTCAGTTGTTAAAACCATAATGCAAGGATATACAATTATATGAAGTGTTGGCTGAAAAATGAAATACAATTGATTAAGTTTTCTGGGGAATACCTTTACAAATAAAATAAAATAATTATTGGAAAGTTTACTAAATATTGTAAATACTTCCTTTAATTTATTTCTTGATAATAATATTTGATTCTAGGTTTTCGATCTAATTTGTCAATTTATATAATTTTGCAGTATCTTTAGAAACGATGCAGCCTATATTAAATCAATTAAAAATAATTAAACTAGTCATGCTCTGAATAAGCTAACGTTACAGTTGATAACTCTTATTTTAATTAGCTAAACAGCTTAAAAATAATTTAGGTTGAGTTTAACAAAAACATTATTACTATTTTCAATAATTTTGTTAAATTTGTACGAGATTCAAATGTTCATTGGTCAGGAATATTTCATGACTTGGCAATGATGTTTGGGTGGTTTTGTGATATTTTGGAATTCTTTACACCGTGTCTTACTGCTGTACTCATCAGGGCTATCCACACACATAATTAAGCTAATGCTGATGATAAAATCATAATTTAGGGAAAATATACTCGTATTTCAGTGTAACAAGATTGGGAATCCATTTAAGGAAAAACTTCTCACTTTATATGTCCAAGATCTAATCACCGAGATTCCTGTCACTAACAAACCAAACAATATGAATTTAATATTTAAAATAGTCTGCGTGACCACCGATGCGAGTGCAAGCGATGTGAAGTAGTCTTAACATAGGTGTGCATTGCAACTCCTCACCAAGCTCACCACATTTTCCAGCGCCAACATCTGTGCTAGAAACGTTATAATTTCCTAATGGTCTACATCGGCGGGACCATCGGTACCTCCCCCTGGTCCTGAGGATGTTTTTACTAAATTGTTCTCTACTCTTCCTTCGCGTGAATGGAGGCACATTGCCTTCACCTTCCTCATATATATCCCAAAACTGTAAGTAAATGCAGATAGCCCGGCTGGGTAGTATGCCTAAGAGACTGAGAAACAAAACATTAAATAATTACACGTATCGGTGAGCATGATAGTTAGGGCATCGCCATTGTCTGGCCTGCTTTGCAGCTCACGGGAGGCCGGAGATTGTATTCCGACCAAGTGGTGCTAGGGTTGTGTTTTTTTCATAAATGGTTTCCCATTCTAAAAGCCTGTCTGTTACGCAAAAAAAACCTTTCCAATGAAAGAATAACATGGGAAAGAGAGATTTACCACATTCCTCTACCGTATTCCTTGGAGGATAGCGTTTATCAACACACTAGAACGCCAACAATGGGTCATATAGCCAGGTTGTTCATAAGTCAAGGGTGATCTTGAGAATCCTCTTCAACTCTGTCTTCAACATGGTATATCTTGGTCTTGTTCGACGGCGTCTAGACGAGTGGTGAGGTCAACAATGAGTACGTCGTGGAGATTTGGCTCCGATTCCCTGTCGGGAACGATTTTAATCTTAAAGTGAAAGCAAAATGTTCAGGATGATTCAGAGTTGCGTATGAATGTAATTTCATGCGTTAAACGAGTCCATCTCACGGGTCCATTGGCCGGAATATTCGGCTACGGTCCACAGTTGAAGCGTTTACGCGTGAGATCGAGCTATCACGAAAACGTTTATATTCGCCCGAATTGGGTCCTGGTTACAGAGAAAGCAAATTCGCGTGGAAGTCATTTGGGATGATCCTTTGTTTTTAGTAAAGTATTGGTTACTTAGAGTTATATTTGTAATAAAATAATCTTAATTTAAAGTTCCTCATTTTATAAAATACCACAAGAGAATACTGGGTGAACTCTTTATTTTCTCAGCGTAATTTAAGATAATAGTAAGTATTAAATAAGCACAGCCAATTTGATAAATGCTTCCGAGTGTCGTTTGAATTATTATTTCTATGTGCAAAAGAGTTAAGTCTTTCACAATTCATATGTGTACTCTTTAAGATTTTCACTATTCCAAAATCGTTAAGAATAAAATAATGTTGTTGCCCCCGAAAGGAACAAACTTGTTTGGGATTCTATCGATTCACTCGTACTATCTTAACTATTTAGCTTGTAGTGTTACCATCCCAGTTGTGCAATACTTGTTAGTTTCATTCAGACTAATATGGCAATATTCGCGAGATCTCCACTTCGCGGGAATATGTTTCAACTGTAACCATGGCTTCACTTGAAAACATCGAAGATAATATCAGTTTCATAGTGTGTTTTTTTAAATTCCAAGAACTTTTTTAATTTTGTTAAATATTTTGAAATTATGTTAAAACTGTTTCACTGTCCTTGATTGGAAACAAAAGAAAATCCCATTACGACATGACGCTTGAATCTAGTTGTGTTACCCAGACTACACGTCCGTGAGGTGAGACGGAATCTTGACAATACTGTTTGCACTAATGGCCCTACCAAAGCTCTGAGAATTAGTGCACACGTTCAGAAATAAAGGGTTATTCATGAAGTGGCGAGTTATTTCTAATTATGGAACAAGTTAGTTAGAAACAAATAGTATCAACATGTTTCTATACAATAAAAAACATACATTTTTATTTCAATAGGTAGTTAAAATAAAAATTGTACGTAAAGGATAATTTTCAACAACGTTTAATAGTTCCGAAATAAAGGTAAATGATGATAAAACATCGATATAACTTTCCTCAAACAAATAAAAAAAATTAAAAATAGGTCAACAACAACAAAATATAGGATAATTTGGGATTGTTTTAGTGATTTTGAAGCTTTAGAACTGACATTCCCATTTGAAATACGACAGTACGGCATCCTCATTAGCCGAAATATGGGGTGTGAAAGCCAATGATGAATCATGTTAGAGAAATTACCTTTTCGGGATTTGAACCTTCACCTCGAGTATATTACAAACGTGACCCCTTAGTCTTCACGACCAATGGTTCAGGTAATAATATTAGTTACATTGAGACAAGCCCAGGAATTTTTTTTTATAAATCTATTTTTAATACTCCATTTATTAAAATAAAATTGAAGGTAACTTTTTAGTTTCTCACCTGGACGATTGGGTGTATAGTTACGTAAATAAAGTGGTGTGTGTCCAGAGGAGGTAGATTTCAAGCATAGAAAGGTAAAAAAAAGAAATTGTGTTGGTGAGTCAGTCATGTAAGTGGAAACAAAGCTTATTTCGATTGAAGAGTGGCCGATTGCGAGACTTTGGCTGGTTTGAATTACTTCTTTCGCTAATTTATCTGCAAAATTTAGTAAGTACTATTATGTTATTATCTAATGCTAAGATTTTGATACCAAATGTTGATATTTTAACTTAAAAGGGCATACTTTCCTTCCAATGCAGATTTTGTATTATCTTATAGGGCTTAAATATTTTGTGATGACCTGTATATACATTGTGCTATCTTAAATATATGTTGTACTATATTATAAGGTGATGGTGCTATCCAATGCATATAATGTGCTATCCTATATAAATATGGTGCCATCCAATGCATAACTTATGCCATCTTGGGGCATTCAATAGGCTACATATATTTTACTTTTCAATTGACCCGATGTTTGTGGTTTCAAGCCCAGCTGGGGTTGACGGACTTTTCCTTAGGAAATAAGAATCCGTAGAACAATTTCCTTCTGAGGGGAAATAAAGCTGTCAGACCCAGTCGACTGTGGCATGTAAAAGATTCCTGTAAGATATGTGAAAATATCTTTACCAGCAAAATTGGTAGGCCCTTTCACTCTATCTCATAGAAATTATCGTATGCTGATATCATCAGTCGGTTCAAAAAGCGCGCATTAAATTCCTCAAATAAACTAAAAAACATATTTTACCATAGAGCAAAGGTAACTTACAGTATACTTCTAAACGATGTAAGAAAACTTTGTTTACCAGGGTAAGAAAATTGCTTTCAATCGATGCTGGTTTATAAAATCACCTTAAGGTAGAGAGTGTCCTTTATTCTCATTTTGAATATAATAAAGTTGATCATAAAGGTTTTCCCTGTCGATAATTCTAAAAAAAAATTCAGTAAAATGTTCAACGAGATTTTTTTCTTTTTTTTTCGTTGTGAAGAAAGAAGGTTGCAAACACCGGTGGGAGCATGTTAGTATCAAGTTTAACGACAGATCACAAACCACTTAATGAAATACTTTTTGAAACATGAGAAGGTCAATGCATTTCATAGGAATGTACTCTGGACTGACTCTTGACAATCTCAAAAAAGAATCTAACAAGGCAAAACGTTTCCAGAAAACTAGACAGAATATAAAGTCTGTTAAGAGCACTGAACTGCTCATGCACTATATTCCGCAACGCATATTGAGTCTCGTGAAAAGAACGGGTATAATAGGCCTACTTCTTATGAATGTTACTTCATTGAGCAGATACATATGCGTAACTAAGCCACTGAGTACATTAAAGAAATTTCCTTCACCACTGCACGTCACTTTGTGTCCAGAGTCGTGAGTTATTTAAACATTAACTTCCCTCTATTGGTAAGTAGTTCCTTTTTAATCTTATTCTATATTTTGTATTCCTTCATCGCCAACCATTATCAATTTTTATTGTGTTTTGATAAAGTGAATGAATCTTTGTTCTCTTTTATAAAGGAAAATAAGGTTTTATATATATATATATATATATATAATCGTTTGGGGAAAGAAGAGGATTTAATTTAGGGTATTTGTACTACTTTGTAAGTGGTCATGCCTCACCGTTGATTTCAAAAGTGTAATGTTTTCATTAGTTTATGTATGGACAAAATGGCAAAGATCGTATGGAAAAATTATTTTATGTGGATTTTCAACCTTGTTTTTACAATTATTATATTATAATTTTCAGATAAGTGTAAATTACTTTATTCAAAGGTGGTGTGAATAAGTATTCTTGTTTAGAGGAAAGCATATTCCTAATTATTATGAGTAAATAAATCAGCAACCAAAACACGTCAAGATTTTTAATTTTTTTCTACCTCTCGGAGAGAGAAGTATTAAAATCGAATAAAAACCTCAAATTTTGATAAAAATTATCGACTTTTCACGATCTCCTGAAACCGAAAAAGTTGTTTACGAGATGCCGACTGTTTGTCTGTGTAGTCTGTATCTTGGATTAGAGCATAAATCATTTTAGCAATCGGGCTAAAACATGTTATCTAAGATTTTCATAAGATCCCCGATGAGTTTTTGGAATTAGATAAATGATCCTAAAATTAAGGTTGTTTACTGATAGGAAAAAAGAGAACTCGATTTTCTCGAAATCCACTTCAAAGATTTTGATTAAAATTCCTATTTAGGATTGTTTAACATTATAAATAAATTTGAAGTTTTAATTTTCCCTTAAAACTACTTTTATGGCATTTTAAATGTGCGGAAATATCGAATTTTGAATCATAGCTCCTCAAATATTTAGATACAAAATAACTTATTGTAAAATATGGTATTATTAAATATAAAAAACCCATTATTTGAAATATATTTTTATAAAACCAATAGTTTCTAAGCTATAAGCAAAACTTTGTATATATATATTATATATATATATACTATTATAGTATTTGAAATATACATTTAATTGTTATGCTTTTTGTTGGATGCTCAATTTTTATGCTTCTAATAATATATAATTTTATTCCGTAATAATTCAAATAGAAGTTCGCACCTTTAATATATTTCAAATTAATGAATAATTTCAGAATATCAAACTCAATGCATCCACATGTGTTAGAGAATCTCTTCACACACCTGGGTGATCATTTATTTTTTTTTTATGTTCTTTACAACGACCTTTTGTCGCTAGCCAAAATTGCTCTATTGTTCAATGTTCCCCCTCCCTCTTTCGAATACTTGTGAAACACAACAACGCCGATATAACCTTCTGTCTCTCTCCTTCTTTATAGAAGCTAATGTAATCATGGTGAAACTTAAGGAAATAAAGAACCTTCCAGAAAGATTTCCATCTAAAGATATACAACGATTCGATTCGATCCGCAACCCTACTGTAGGAACGGTCCACGATGCGCTAATAAATAATTTCAACTTTAAGTTGTAATAACCCGCCTCGGTGGTGTTGTTGGCTAACGTGCTAGTCGTGTTGAGCTCAACCGCCGAGGACGTGGAGATCGAGGTTCGAATCTCGGTCGGATGAACTGAGGGTGGTGTTTCCTAAATGGTTTTCCACTCTCCCTCCACGCAAATGCGGTTCACTTCCTCTAAATTCAACCTTCCAATTTCCCTAATCCATTAGCATAAATAGTACTTAAGCGTATAACCCGAACGGGTATAAGACGCGGTGCTAAATATAAATAATATAATAATAATAAGTTGTAATAGTTCTGAGTCATGTGATATTGCATTAAAATAAATGAATGGTTATCAAAACGACATTATTTATATCGAAAAATTAACCTAGTCTGCTTAAGGCAAAGCTGAAATCATAATCATAGATCCTAATCTAACGATATAAATGTGAGACACGAACCAGAGATAGAAGTATGTAATAACGTAACCAGACTACGAGAACTTCAAGAATAGCAGCCAACAACTCTCGGAATCTGATCTAATAACACTACACCGACAACTCCAGAAGAAACGGTGAAGTTCATGCTTTTGTAACAAAGAATATTATTTCATATTTGCGGTTTTTGTAGACTGTTTCTCTAACAATGTATATTATTTCACTTCACAAATCTTCCAAGTTTTTATTAAAGTCTCTATTTTAAATAAAAAGAGAAAAAGTCCGTGTGTTGCACCGTATCATTTATTTTAACTATGCACGCCACTCTTTATCAGCCTAAAGTAGTAGAGAAGAGTAAGTTATAATTTAAAGGTAATAATATATCCGTGTATGCGTGTTGGGAGGTTGGCAAACAATAAAGGGAAAACATTCATTACAGCAGGTGGTATTTAAGGTCATCAGCAGACCAGACAAGACACCTATTCGATTGGTGTATATGATTTAATACGTTAAATTAGTTTGTAGACGTGTGCTTAAATACCTTTTTATTCAGTAAATACACATTAAATACCCAAAATAATTATATCAACATCATAAAACAGTCAATTTTATAAGCAAAACTTGTCCATGATAATATCAGATCAATAGGCTCAAACGAGAATATTGAACAATGCCAATGGCGCCAGTGATTTCATTGGCTTGTAAAATCATCAGGTTTTTTTTTATCGCGCTTGCAAATAATCGCTCTTTATAATTGCGGTTGCTGTCAAATACATCGGGGTAGCGGTCCGTAAATGAATAGGGTGACGTTCTTTATAACAAACAAAAAAACTTGATGTAGTTCATTGATGATGCCTTTTTCCACCCGTCTGAATAAATCAAGATGGTACACGCACTAACGCCCTTGTAATTCATTGTGAATAGGGCTTAGTTCAAAATAGAGAGACTGAATCTGTTATATTTTACTTGCAATGTTGTGCAAATAAAAGCAAAATACACTAAAAGGTTTTTTTAGTCTGTATAATAAAAATATAAATATATTTTATCCAGTGGGAAAAATCATTAACATGCATATTTACGCGCTTAAAAACTAAAAAAAAAAAAAATTATTGACACCATAGTTATTTAGGATTTTTTAACCTAAACTTAACTAGAATCATGGATCAAGTTTTTTGACTATCCGTCGAGTTCATCCACATATTTACGCCAATGGGGTAAGGATAAGAAGGTAGAATTTTAGAGGATATGTTCCGCATTTGTATAGAAAGACAATACAATTAATCTTATTTAGTAAAATACACCTTTGGACACCCTACCAGATTTGAACCCCAATAACTCCGTTAACAGAAAACTAGACAAGACGAGACTGATTCCTTTTACCACATGCTAGCAATATATTTTAAAAAACAAAAAATTAACTAACCAATAGTTTTTAAGTGAATATACTTTTATTAATTTAATCTTTGAAGAATTATATTACATTTTAGGATTTTCATAGTTATATAGAATAGTTGTATAATATATGAACAGTTATTACCAACGGGTTGTAAGAATCGGCGGATAAAAAATAATATCTGTTATGTTTATGGGGGTTGAAGAGTGAAAAGTTCCGCCCGATGGGCAGCGTCTAAATGTCAAGCCCATCTTGTTTCGTTTGTGGCGATGTCGAGGTTAGGGCTTGAAACACGGACCGATATTATGAGGGTGATTTTTCCTGAAAGGTTTCCCACCCTTAAACCCATGAAAATGCCATTATATTTCTTCTAAACTTTACCGTCATCAATATCTACAGCATTAGAGCAAATAATATGCGTATTAACAGAACGGTGATGAACGTGGTGAAAAAAGTACTTAAACAGAGAAACAGTGATTTTTAGATAACGGAAAACCGGTGCCATATAGAACGTAGAACTACTCTCCCATTTCTTGATTAAAATAAATCTTACAATGGGATTGCTATATTAACAAAGGTATTTTGACAGTTACAAATAAATTGAAACGACTTTAATATGATTATAAAATTAAATGTAATCAATATTACATTTTACAGATAGTTCCAATGTTTAAATTATAATAATTATGAAATTACATTTTATCCAATTTTGTTTCCACTACGTCATGCTACCCGTTTGGGATATGCTAACAAAGTCTTAGAATATATTTAGTCCAAATAGGGATGAAGCTACTGGTAAGTGAAGTATGTTACATAATGATGAGTTACATATCCTGTAATCATCACAAGAAAGAGTTAGGATAGTCAAGTCTCGTAGATTAGGACATTCAGCGCTAATGGGAGATTTATAACCTTGATCATAGTATTGATTTGCAAACCCAATGAGAAGAGACCATTGGGAAGACCTTTACACAATGGTAGGATAACATTAGATTGGACCTATAAGAGATAGAGTATAGTGAGGTGGACTGGATATAACTAGCTTAAAATAGGGATAGGGTATAATGAGGTGTACTGGAAAGCACTAGCTCGAAATAAGGATAGGTGACGTACTTTATTAAGTGCGGCAATGACATTTCGAGTTACTAATGCCATGGAGTAGCTAAGTACCAAGTTAGTAATGGGGTGGAGAAGGATCCGATACAACAGGGAATTTGTTAACTTCTACAGAGGGACGAGCATCGTGTTCATCATTATACTTCGTAAACTCCAATATGCTGGTCACGTTGCGCTAATGGACTACGTACGATGGGCGAAAACCGCGATTATAACCAGACAGGCAGGCAGGCAAAGAACCCATAGATAGGCCTAGGAATAGATGGACAGGTTGGTCACTAGAGGACCTAGGCCGCACAGGAACAAAGGAACCGATGGCAAGAGAGAGTACAGAAAAGACAGCAATGGAGGCAAATATTGATGGCGTTGTTTGGTCCACTGGGCTTTGTCGCGTAAAATAGGGTAAGGATGAGGAAGGTAGAATTTTTATCAAATTCACCCGCATTCGCATAGTGAGATTGAGCTAGACATTTTGGAAAAAAAACCTCTGTTCCCCCGGATGAGATTTGAATACCGAACTCTCAGTCATCAAGAAATCAGACTATACGATCCTGACGATTGGTCCACGCACCCACCAACGTGCAATGTTAGCCACAAATATAATAGGTTTATATTTTCTAAGCTATTCATTCTAACGGGTTTCCACTATAATTATATGATTTAATATTTAATTAAAAATAATATCGTTACATAAATAGTTGGGAAAGCCATTTTTTACACATGATTTATAAAAATTTCAAGACCATCCAAACTACTTATTTTAAAACAAAAAAAAATTATAATCCCCTACTTGAAAATAAAGTCGTATTTTCCGGACGATTAGCTCTCCCAAAGTAGTAATCACGCTTAAAACGGTTTAACTTTAGCACCAATGATTTCTGTGTCGGCCCATTAATTAATTTAAATTGCTTTCCGAAGGGGTCCATTTTACGCGCTGATGCACTAATCAGTACAATGTCCTGTCGATGAGTCTCACAGTTGAAAAGTCAAAGCCGGGGAGGGAACCAATGTCCCTAGGGCCGTATGCAAGAACGCCACTAAGTGGACGCTTAGTGTGAGCAGACACTGAGTGGCATTGGTTTGTTGAGTCACCATAGGTTAGAAGGTGGACCGTGAGTGTGCTAACGTACCACTAAGCACCCACTCACACTGAATGACATAGGTTTGTTGAGTCATCATAGGCTAGAAGGTGGACCGTGAGTGTGCTAGCGTACCACTAAGCACCCACTCACACTCAGTGGCGTTCTTACACACCATACCTAGGGATGAGAAGGCTGACGCTTTGTAGTGTTTGCCCAGAATCGGACAATAGAAATAAGTATATCGTTGGGTTTCAGCAACTCTAATCAGATGAAAGAAAGCAACGCTATGCATTTAAGTAGGCCTATATATATATGGAAGGCGAAGTTTGGGGGATGAATGACCATAATTATGAAAATGAGCCATGTCTCAATCATAATCTAAGAGCTCAGTGGTAGAGCATCGGTGCGCTAAGCCAAAGGTCCCGAGTTACGTTACCGTGTCCCGTTTCAAGTGTCATTATTTAATTTATTCTTATATGATTGAGAAACGGTTCGTTTCCGTAATTATAATCATAATCATTCATTCCTCCAAGCTTAGCCTTTCATACATACTTTATTACGTAGCGTTTCTTCCTTCCCTCTTGATTCGCTTGGAATGTAAGTGTATTTATACTATTGGTCTCTCTGGGCCACAATCGAGTCGCCGGTGGCTGTGTCATCAATGACAACCCTCAGTAGTCAATGATATCCACACGTCCATCCCAGACTTTGCCTTAAGCTATGAGTGAGGAATTACCCTGTGCACGGAACTATATCTGGATAGCTCAGTAGTAGAACATTGGTGCGATAAAACAAAAGGTCCTAGGTTCTATTCCCGTTCTCAGATGTAATTTTTTAATTTATTTAAACTGTAAGCAGTTTTAGGTGTTTGATAGCTTAGTATTATATTGAGAGTGTTTCACTTGAACTTTCTGAATCGGCTGATCGGATTATCACGCGACTTACAAATTATTGTTTATAGAACATGCATAGTACTCCCAATTAATTCATGTTAATTGGGCGCCTCCAATTTAACCAACGGTACCATTTTCAGCCGTGCCAGGAATCGGACACCTGACCTGCTCCATATGCAGACACGTTACCATCTGAGATTAGGTGTAACGTTATGTGCTTTATTTTTCACTGCCTCTCGAACTCCTTTAAATTGCGCTGATGGGGGAGAGATTAGGAAGGTTTAATTAAGAATAAATGTATCCACATTCACGTGGAGGAAGAGTAGGAAACCATACAGAATAAAACCCACCCCTAGTATAAATTGTTGGCATTAGATGACCAGCCTTTCTGTCACTGGAAATCAGACTAGATACTAGTCTGACATTTTATCCAGCGTGACCACCGTTGCTGGTATTAGAGAGCTTGCATCTGAAAGAGAATGTCGGGATTCTTCACGACTTGTCAAACTGATGGTTTACAATTCTCTCTCCAAGCGAGTGTCAGTGTAAGGTACTAATATTCATCTTACTTATCCTGATTCTTTTAGAGTAAATAATTGAGGTGAAATTTAAAAAAAATCATTTTGAAACTATTAGAAATAAAAATGTAATCGAACGTTATCTCTAAATAAGTTATTAATAATATTGTGTCCATATTTAAGGACGCATCTTCATAAACTTTGCCATAAACACAAAGAAAAATCTTAAAAATAAAATCAAGATTAAATCTAAGGCAATTTAAAAGGAACTATCTGCGTCAGAGCTTTGAGAAGACACATTGAATGAACCCAACTAGCAAATGAAACCAACTTTAGTTCCTTATCGGTATGTCTAACACTTGCACAAATAGGTGGGCACGTGGACAAAGGTGTTAGTTAGTCTCAGATTGTCTAGTTAGCTGGGGACGGTGTGTGCAGGATTTGAATCCAAGCTGGATGTGGTGAGGAGTTTTATTTCTAAATTATTTTCTAATCCCCCTTCACGCAAATACGGGTTTGTTTACTCTAATTGATACCTTCTTCAATCCTAGTCCATTAATATAAATACGCGGATCATTTGAATGTGTAAATTAGACACGATACACATCAATTAGAACTATCGCTACAAGAATGGCATCCAGTGGCCTATTTGTAGTAAGTTAAATAATTGAGTGCTATAAATCGATAATACATTATATATTTATGGATTTGATGAACTTCTCATGCTCTACATAATTCATATTACTTGCACAAGCGAGTTCCATTTTCCCCATATTATAATTGCATAAAAAAATGGCTGGTGAAAGTGTATCTTCTATATCTAGCAGATTATGAACATCCACAGGAAAATACTTCATAATGGTAGGCTGGCAAAAAAAAACTTTGACTTTAGTTTTCTAACATTCCTAATTTGTAAACACTAAACTTAACTAGTTTGGGGTGGCGGTCACAATTTTGTTGGATCTCATTTCTTGTCATACTTCGAATTCTAAAAATCACACATTAAATTAAAAAAGTGCGTCTCTAGATTAAATAATTTTAGTAATTCTATTACCAGTTTTAATATATCTTATAAACGGATGGTGGATTCAAAATTGACTATCCTTGGGCTGTATTCTATGTAACATGACGTCACACGGGCTGACACGGTACAAAATGTCAGGGATTAAAACGGTTCTTTATCTTTGTTATTTACATTCTCAACGCCGTGTTAATCCCCGTATGGCTTAGTAATAACGGAGAAAAGCTTGCTCGAAAAGATAAAATAGGTTTTTCAACAAGTATAAATATACCTATCACCTTTGTAGATATTATAACAAAGTCTCAGTGGTTTTTTTTATATTTTAAGCAGTCACCCAAATTCTATGACCTAAAATGACCATGAGGGACCTAAATGATTAAAATTGGTGAGGTTGTCTTAAACGATTTTTCGCCCATATCTTAATACAGCATATTATTACTCTAATGAGCTAAGGACGGGAAAGGCCCGATTTAGAGTAATTGAACCCCCATTTGCTTCGGGGATATTGATCAATCATATAGTAAGAAACCACACCTTGGTACACCCAACCGGGATTCGAACCCTTACCTGGTAATAAACGGGTTTTATGGGGTGAGCCACCCACCCTCTAACACACCTGAAAAGGGGGGAGTCTGGGGGAGCACCTAGAATATTTTACACATAAAGGGGGTTTCCTTGGTAAAATATGAACTATAAATTACAAGAAGTGTCAACTATATTTTGAAACGACGTCAGGGAAAGAGAAATGTCAGCAAGGTAATATGTTTTTTTTAAATTATTAATGTAAATTCTCCATTAGAAGATTAAGTAGCCTACATCAAGAATTATAAAAATGATATTATTTGTAGTAACATAATCTGTAAGTACCAAAACATTTTTCTTCAAATTTTCATATAAAAATATGAGAAGTGTGGAGGATGTAATGGACTAGATGAACAAAAGTAAGCGGATACTATATATCACTCAACTACACCAATGCCAAAACGCACAACCATTCTTTTTTACAAGCTAAGCTATTGTTTTATTTTATTTTACGTAGCCGACCAAGAAAATAAGGATTTTTTTCTATAAATTCCACTAGTCAGGAGGACAAAGGTTTTGCAATTTTTTGGAATCCATATTTTAATCCAGATTACGAAGCGTTCCCAAAAAAAGTAATTAATTAATTGATAAAAATTCTGTTTTAAAACATTTTTGCTTACTAAACCAGGTTAATTAACCACATAAACAAAGGGATGGAGAAGGTAAGGTTGTTTTAAGTGCACACGTATTAATTTGATGTGGAGAGAGCATGGGAAAATCACACTCCCACATGAACCACATAACCACTTGTTGAAAAAACGGCCAAGATTAGAACCTGGTCTTCGCGTCATCATAAATACAGTGAGAATGACGTCTTACATCGTGTAGCCACCAATGTTAGTGTGTAATTTTCAGTAGAAAGTTTTAAAATAACTTAACCAAGGACACAGTATGTAATTTTAAACTTTCAAACTAAATAATTAGATATTTTTACAGTAGCTTAGTTTAATACGAATAGTTCAGACGAATGATAAGATGCAGTACAAAAAGAAGTTACCCTACTGTGTATTGTACTAAGATAATTTTTAAAAGTACATATTTTTTAGCGGTCAACATTGATATCATTTTACTACTGTAATAGTGTTCTTTTATAGGTATTGTTACTATCTATGTAAGGGATAGCTGCAAATATCATGGCTTCCCGTTATAATATATAAACATTTATTTAGAAACTTTTTAACCATAAAAAGTGTGTTACTATCTGAATTGGACTGTACCAACTGTTTGTAGTTCCCATCGTGGGTATACAAAACTGGTCGTTTGGGATCACAAATATTGCCTAGCGAACGTAAACTGTTAGTAATTGGAACTTGCCACAAAGTAATCAAATGCGCCGTCTGTATTCAGTCTCTGTAATCGGAAAATGACTGAGGCCTCTCAAGAAGGCCGTCATGATATTGCTGATGGATCTATTCCCTATGCTAACGAGATAAAGTCCATGATGGGATGGGCCATTTTCATATATGCAACAAGCCTATTCTATTCTGGTCTAGTCCAGGTAGGTGTCGTTCTGTATTTAGTACTGTGTCGCTCTTGAGACTCAATCTATGAAACTGGTCAAGGTAGGTGTTATCTATTTAGTGTAGTGCCAAACTTGAGGTGTACTCAATCTAACTATGAAATTTGGCCCTAACACTTCGTTTGCCCCGAAAGGTAGAATTTATTTGGCAAGTTTCCACTGTGTCGTAGATTATAAGATAGGGACATAGTGTATTCCGTCAAATTTAGACTGATACTTTTCAGGATGAACGGAATGTATATTTACATCTAATAACAGGCCCCTTGGTATAGTGGTCAGTGCCCTGGCCACCTAGGGTTCCAGGTTCGATTCACAGCTGGTACAATGGGTATTTTGCTCGAAGTACTATCCCAAAGGCCGCCAGGGTCTGGTTAAGCTTAAGTTAGTTTATGAATTTACACCAGTTCTAGACCTTCATATTCATAATCATCGTCACCTCATCTTATCGGTATATGGAGAGAGCCTTCACGGAAAGAAGGTACGATTAGTACATTCGGATGTCTCCTGGGCAACGGTACATATCTACCGGCTAATTTTCTCTATAGTTGGCTTTATATACGGTATAAATGCATGACTGGGCTTCATCACTCATATTTACTCGTATATATACTAGCCAAAATTCAATACCAAGGTTATTTAATTGTTTAATTTTTGTATATGTTATGTAAGCTATCAATATGTTTACAATGATCAGGTATGGAAGAGAAAGATAGACTTGAGAATTGTGTTTACATTAACGTGAAGGAGGATTGGAAAAATATTAAGGAAAAACCACCCTCAGAAAACCCAATCGGGATAAAATAAAAATGTCTACCTCCCCGTCACGGACCAATCAAACAAGAGGAAGATTATTCCTAATTGTTCGTAACAATTTTTAACTAGAAAATCTAAGGTATAAGGCTTTAGAGGGCTACTGGGGGAAATGTTCTCGCGTTAGAGAGGATAAGGGATGGGAAAACCCCAGGAATAAATCACATGAGGATAGGATAATAGGACAATCACGATCATTTTGATTGTAATCGATACTAAGCACGACACTATTGACTCATATCTTATCCCAATCACCTTATCAAAAAGTGTTATAATTACGTATCGGTGGGCACACGTACTAATATGTGTGTCTCGTCTGGTCTAGATTTCCTATGACACGGAAATCAAAGTTAGAATCCCGTAAGGGTACTGCAAGTTTTTTCCCCTATCTTCCTCCGCGCAAGTTTGGGTACAATTTATCTCAATCATACCTTACCATCAGTGCAAATATCAAATAGTTCGAAAGGCTTAAAGGAAAACGGTTCAACAAAATATCTCTTGTGACGTTCTTCTTGTGTAAGTGCCAGAAAGCGTCAAATGTGCGTGTTTGTGTATGTGTGCGTGTGTGGTGTGTGTGCGTGCGTGCTGTGTTTGCGTGACAAGGCACTCTGCGAAATGCACTTGCGAGAGGGAAAGAGCGCGTTAAATAAATAATTAGCAGTACAGCGGAGTGTTTCAACTCAAGCATGACTTGGAACTCCAGTTAAGAGAGAACTTCGCAAGCCAAATCCGGCGTTGAGTTAAGCATAGAGGGAGTGTGTTGAGAATAACTTGAGCTTAGCAAAGTTTTATTTTCAGAAGGTTACACTAAGGTGACCATTCGTCCCGATTTTCGGCAATAGTCTCCGAAATAGAACGTATGTCTCGGAATGATTTTGTATTCAAATGTCTAAATAAATTAATGCGATTTGAAGGAATATGCATTATATTCTTTAGAAAATACCATACATTCGCAAGGTAAATAAACTTAAGTTCTGTCAAAATATGTATGTCTTACATACAATTATTTTATTATATTTGGAAAATATTTGCTCCAAAAAGGGATGTATTATGGAGAATGGAGAAGATTGCATAATGATGAGTTTTGTATCAAGTAACAAAACACAAGACATTGTTAGGATAATCCAAATTTAAGGATTGTGTGGGTAGGACATGAAACTTGAATGGAGAAAAAATAGAACCGCATTCAAGTTTTGAATGGCAAACCCAATGGGAAGGGACCATTGGGAGGACCTAGACGTAGATGGGAGGATAACATTAGAATGGACCGGAAAAAGATAGTGTAATGAGGTTGACTGATATAACTAGCTCAAGTTAAGGATAGGTGGCGTACTTTAGTAGGTGCGCCAATGTACTTTTAAGTCCCTAATGTCATATAGTAAGTACTATAAGTAAAATATATTTATAGCTCAGTGCGCAGGTTAATTCATTAATGTTATGTAAAGTACCCTATAATTTGCACTTTATATAATTACCGATAGAGTTCAAAGACAATTTATTCCTACAATACCATGAGTATAAAAAATATGACTATAAGGTGTATTATGTACCATTTGAATGCCATCAATCTACCTTTCGGGCTTCCAGCAGGGACTTTAGAATTCTCTCCCTGAAAATGGCAAGAACAAAAAAAAAACCTTTTTTATTACACTTTACCCAACTTTTATGTACTTTTGTTTTCAAGAATATCTACGTCTTGATACCCTCCCCACTTGAGGTCCTCCGTCGGCCACAAACTAATCGGTTGATATTGCGAACCCAGTTTTGACTGGGAATAGCTGGTCTGGACATCTCCTCGAGGACACCTTGAGGACACCTTGATGGGAAACTCAAGGATATGTCTGTATATTTATAAATATACCCTGATTTTGGTAGGAATCCCGTTCTGGAAGGCCTAATTTAGTACCTCAATCGCACTGTACAGTAGTATTTCGGTAGAATTTAAGTCCTTCTAGAACGGACTTCCTAACCAAATCCAAGGATATCACCCCCTTTAGTGGCCAAACAGTCTAAGGCCTCACTCTTGTGTAAGACTGGCCTTCTGATGACAGGGAGATTGGGGTTCGAATATCGGTTGGGTCTCGTGAGGGCTGTCTGTTTCCTACATGGTTTCCCAGACTTTCTTTGTAACGCTGGCCGTTACCCATGGAGGGGCCAACTCTTATATCGCCACTGGAGTATTAAAAATTGGGGAGGGATGTTGGAGGAAGGTTTTCCCTCGCTATCGGCTGGGTGTCCATTAAAGGATCGATGGCCTTTCCTTCCCGAGAATACAATTATGGAAAGCTAGGAAAACCTCGATGGGGAAACCTATGCTATATAATTTTATGATTCTGAAAGAAGACACGTTTAGAAAATACAAACATCTTGTTTCTACGAGCAGTAACAATTGCCAATTATTTTAAATTTTTGAAATCATCTAATTTGGTTATAAACTTCCAATAAGTAACTCTTTACTTTTTAATGATTTTTAAATATTTATATCTGTTTAGAAACTTGCATTCTATTCCGCGCGTAAAAACGAGCGTGCGCCATCTTGTGTTTGTCTGACGTCAATCTTGAGTAGTGTGATCACTGGAGAAGTAGACTGCCTTATTCTATATCATCAATACTTTGTTAACTTAGTTAATTGCGTTATTTATACTTAATTTCGTTATTATTTCTTGTTTATCTAATTATATAATTTGTTATTGGTTATTTATGTTTATATATTCTTAATAATTTAATATGGTCTTGTGTATTCTTACTTTTAACTTTATTTATTCACAATTTTTTGTGGCTATGAAACCTTATATATTGTGCTTTGTATAATTGTGTACAAACACAAACATTTCTACTCCAGATAAGTCATTTATTCCTGATGCTATAGACAATCTAACGAGAAAAGCCTGGATAAACGCAGCAAGAAGAGATGTAAAATATATCAATTCATTCCTACCCTCACAAGTATTTCGTTGTGAAGATACTTTTATTGCACTATATTAAATATCAAACAAAATAGGATTTAAAATATTTGTATTATTCTTAAGTCACCGGTAACATACTGATTGCCAATCATTGAGTAAGAAACTAAACTAACTTAAGGATGCCTATTTATTTTAGAACGCACTACTCTACTTTTTAACAAACCAAATCAAATTATATATTATACATTGACTCAATAAGAGTAATTTACTCTCTATTACCTAAGCTAGGTTTTCTCAGTAAGTGGATTGACATAAATATTTTTAGATGTACTTAATCAAAAGCTTATTTTTTTCTTAAAACACAAAGTTTTATGTTTGTATAGTCATAACCACTGAGCAATGTATTAATTTTTGGTTTGATTTGCATAACTCGAGTGGACGCACGTGCTAAAAAGGGCTGGCTTATCGTATATGATGTAATGAATTAGAAAGGTTGAAATAGAATGCTGACCCTTCATAACAATATTTGATCAAGTTGACCAGGAAAGGGGCCATTGCAAGCTATCCTGAAAAATCAAGCCCACAGGGTCTAGGTCGCGACAGTACGTATTAGTATGAGTAGTATTTAATATAACGACTTACACATATTGCGTTTGGGGCGAGGTAGTTTTTGCCTGAAAATGCACCCGAGTTAGCGTGAAGGTAGGTGAGGGAAAACTAAAGTGTTAGTCAGAATTGTAAAACCACTCCTAATGCACTTGGATGAGATTCGAACCCTGACCTTATGGATATGAGAGTAGTACGGCATCGTTATTTGGACACAATGCCGTTTAGCTATCTCAGCTTGAATATTTTGTATCATGTTAAAGACCAATAAAACTTTCTGAATCCCCCAAGACCCCCATTTACCCGTCCCCCTTCCCACACACACACACACATATAAAAGGGTCAGCAAATAAAAACAGCTTTTAAAAGAAAATACCTTGAGCACACTGGCTATTTAATGGCTTAATATAATTGGGTAGGAAAGAATAAGGAATGCTCGGTGGCGTAATTAGTTAACGCGCTAGTATCATGTTGAGCTAGACTTTCGAGGACTGAGAGATCAAGGTTCGAATCTCGCTTAGGTGAACTGGGGTGTTCTTCCTCTAAACAGTTTTACACTCTCCCCCCACGCGAATTCGGGTTCACTTCCTCTATATTCAACCTTACCAATTTCTAGTCCATTAGCATAATTAGTACTTAAGCGTATAACCCGAAAGGGTAGTAAGATGTGGTGCTAAATTTTAAAAAATATCTCAATTTGCTCTACGCCTTCATAACCACTATCGTCTCATCACGAGTATGACGTGAGGTATTCGCTAGGCAACATTCTGTTCCCGCAGAGCGGCTAAAAGTCTACGTTCACAACGACCGAACTAGATACTGCATCTCTCACGGTCAAATACGCTGATAAAAAAAACAACTAATCCGATCTTTAGATCCCATTGATGAACAGCAATGGGGTGAGATGGAGACCCAGGTTTGTCCCAATCTACCGATGATGGGAGATATCATAACCTTCTGGGTTGTCCCTATTTAATTACGCTAATGAGGTAGGAATGAGCAAGGTGGTGTTGTTTAGGAAGTATACTCTTATTTGTGCTATACTCTTATTTAATTACTTTTGAAGATTTGAATTTTTTAAATACATTTAAACAATTTGGTTTAAAATTGATATATAAAGAGTGATTATTGTGTGTAACAAGATATATTGTTTTTTTTTATGGTGAAAACTTACTTGAGGCTGGTTTACTCAAAACCAGTTTTTGAAAATCGTCTTCGAAGCCATAACATACAATATGAAATTTGTGCTAACGTGTCGTACCATTTTTTTTATGGTAGTATTATAAATTTTAGTGATTCTCTTGAAATAAGTGTCAAACATTTTGTTTTAAATAATCGATACAAAATGTAATGTGTGATATCTGGTTTCATTCATTCACTCGCAAAGAAGGGTGGGATACAAATGTTATAATTTATAACCACATCTTGATGAGCTAAAATTTCAATAAGGCAGTGCATCAGAGAAGACCCTAAAGCGAGAAGTTACCTAATCTAGAGAAAGAGAATAAAACTCAAGAAGAAGATGGAATACTCACAAGGGAACCCAGAGATTAATGCACGTGAAAGAAATGAGAAATAGAAAAGAGGGGTGTAAGGGGGGCGGAAGGGAGCCCCGCAGGGCAAGCTAATAATGTAGTTCAAGAGATGTAATTAAAAAGACCATAGAATTGAGAGATGCCAGCATTATTAAGAAGGATGAGTTAAAAACTCGGAGAATGAGAGGATTCCTTGAACGAAGGAGCTACTTGATTTTCAGACCATATTTGAAAAGAGACGGAACGGGGGGGAGGGGGGAGAAAGAGAGGCTACATTGGGGTTTGGGGTGTTTAGTACGCCTTGGGGCTTAACAATTTGAAAAACTTGTTCATTGTGTGATCACCAAGAAGGGTTTAATAATCAGAGGACAATTGAAGTAATAATTAAATATTAAATACCAATAATAATATAATCTCACCGCGAATTAAATATATATTTTTATAGTGATTTAATAGGCTAGCGTGCGCTCAAATTAATTGTTTTTGTTACCCGCATCGGCGAGCACGTAGAATAAACATTAGTACCGTCGCATATGGATAGAGAGTTAAAGTTTCGAATCTCGAATGGATCTACTGAGGGTGTATTTTCTTTAAATGGTTTACCACTATCCCTTATCATTGATGGGGTACATTTCTTCTAGATCCTACCTTACTCATCTAAAACCCAAAATGTAGTAAAATTTGAATAGCCCAGATGGGTAGCAAGGCAAGATAAAAAAATTTATTATTATATTTATTGACACGCCAACCAGAAAGAATATATATTGTGAATATTTAACTTAAAATTTATAAAACCAAATTATATCACAGGATGACTTACACACTAATTTAAGCCTAGAACCAAACACCCATCCTAAATACCTGGATATTAATTAGAGTACACGGCAGAAGGTTTAAAATCAAGGCTAAATAATTTTAGACCTTCTGACGTTTTTCCTAAATAATTATATTTTAAGACTGGATGTACGCCCCAAGTTAAGTTATGTAAATTGAATATCTATGAAGTTGGTTTTAGGGCAAATGATTTTAAGCTAACTAAATGTTTTTGTGAAATTAACCATTATTTTTTTACATATTTCATTTCAGGCCTAATTACTAGAGGCCAACTAAATTTGGGTGAAACCAACAGTAGCGTGGCTTAATTACTTGAGTTGGGGCTAACCATATGTCTTTAATGTTAGTTTTAGGTTAAATGCCTTACTTTTACAGCTAAATAAACTTAGACCAAGTGACTTTTAGGGAAATTCACGACTTTCATTATTCGAAACTTATTTACAGTCGAGTAAATTTAGGCTGGATGCCTTCAGGAAGAGTGATATTTGATGGAATTAATATTTAGACAAAATGGCTTTTAGTCACACACCTAAGGGACTTCAAGCCAAGTGAGCTTAGGCTTGCTTCCACATCCTCAATTTTTATTAAACTGGCAAGCCGAGCCTGTGTAAAAATAGTAAATATATTTATTAAAGGGAATAAATCAATTTAGTTTCCCCTTGGTTGACGCCTTTAACTTATTGTTCACTGTTACGGGTATGAATTGTAAAGGGTAAGTTAATTGTTCTATTGGTTTTATTTTGCAAGATACTTCGTTCGTATAGGCTTGACATAAGTTGATAAAGTAGATATATTTATATTTTTAATATAAAAACTCAGAAAACAAATGTATCAACGATTACTTCCTAAATCTATTCATATTTGTAGGGTTATTAAAATATCATACTTCTACATTACTAACCTAATATTTTCTATCTAACGAACATTTTCACGCGTTGCAGACTTCTAAAACTCCCGCTTTATTTAAGAATGTATTTGTTATATCAACATAAGGCTTGCACCAATATGTATATTAAAATGTGCCAACATATCCATGAAAATTATTTTTTTTAAATTATATTTTAAGTTTTATCATTTAAAATGATCATTAAAAGGTAAAATTAGATACCGTAATAGAGTTTTACGCGATGTCTCAAATCTGATATCAAGCTAAATTAGTGGAAACATAGATTTAACCTTCCTCATAATATTATTGCCTACAATTTTTTAAGCACCCGTCTTACTTACTACCCTTTGAGTTATTCACCTATTACGGTTTTAGGGGTGAGGAAAGCTATATTTAGAGGAAGTGTAGTAGTTTTTGTGTGGATGGAGAGTGGAAAACCAGCCAAAGTACACCCGACCAAGACTCGAACCTGATATCCTTGTCATCGACGGTTAATTCTACTGCGAGAGTGACTCCTTATAACATGAGTAGCTGCCGAATGAGTTATTATTGCCTACATGGCATCATAACAGAATGTTATTACTTATCAGATAATTGAGATTTTTAATCGAGATTTTTTATCACCCGTTTTATTATTCATACTAATAAATATTGAGGACTATTTTTGTGTGGTTTTAAAGCTTCAGAACTGGTATTAACATTACTACCACCCACTTCAGTTAGTGGCCGAATAGTCTAAGGCATCGATCTCGTGCTAAGATTGACCTGCTGATAACAGGAGGATCAGGGTTCGAATCCCGGTCGGGTTTACTAAGAATGGTTTTCCTAAAATGCTTTCCCGCTCTTCTTCCAAGCAAATTCGGGTGGATTACCTTTAAAATGGTTCCTTCCTCATTCCTACCCCATTATATTAGTAGTCATATACGTAGGCCTTTAAGCCGAACAGGTAAAAAATATTAATACCGTCGTTTGAGGATATTACTTTTCAAGTAAGCAGAGCTCTTAAAAGGCAACTCTCAAGGTGGGATCATTTACGTATCCAGAATAATCTAATTTCAGTGGAGGGGTATATATGACAAGCATTCAATCAAACCTTTAACAATGATGTATATAAATGTTAATTGCTCTTCTATATGGATCAGGTCTTCTGTGTGATTTGTGGCAACAGAAACTACGAAAATTATAACTAATTAGATAACTTAATAATTGTTATTATTATTTTTATAAAATATACTTCATTATCTGGGTTAACTTTCAATCTCGGGTATAGATTTGGCCATTAAAAATTTGATTGGTTTAAATCCCGGTGCGATCAAAGATGTTGTCTTTTGTAATGCGAAAAACTAGATTAGTTGGACCTACATGTGATTAGTGATTTGATCAAATATGATTACCAACATCTGAGATCAAGCTACAGAGTAAAGTATTCTTTCAACCCCAGATACCATGTAAAATAAAATATTCCCTCGAGGTTCTAGCTAGAATTGAAAAAAATCATTTCCTTGAATTAGAGGCCAGTTATAGTAAGATTTGGTTGGAAGAATCGTTTAAAAATTTTAAAAATGTTGTGGTCAACATCAATAGCATTTTATTACTAACCATATTACTAATATTAATTTATAGGTATTGATGGTATCTAACAAAAGTGATATCTACATAGAACAAGTGTCGTATGAATACGTGAAAATAGATCTACCTAGTTACTAGTATTATCACTATTATTATTATTATTATATTATTATTATTATTATTATTATTATTATTATTATTATTATTATTAGCACCGTGTCTTACTATCCGTTCGGGTTATACGCATTTACGCTAATGTGCAATGGTTGGGTGATTGTGAGATGAAATTAAGGACCTACAGTTTAACATGGGATCCGAACCACGGTGGAGGCCTGGAATTCCACACATTCACAAGTTATGATTAATACAGGTCTTGTCAGAGGTGAAGGAAGGGTAGATAAATATGTGCCAGGACCGAGGATTGAACCCCGAATCCCCAGCACAGGAGTCCGATACCTTACCCCTAGATTAGGTCACCTGATTTACCTAATTGATTTTATAAATGTCAAATAAGGTAATTCCTATTAAAGTTGAACTTTACTAGGGGCCTTGGTATAAAAAGCTTTATAGAGTATAAACCTATATTTTTGTTGCTGTCAACAATGATAAATTTTAATAGATATATCATTATTATAGGTGTTAAATATTATTGATAATATCCATAAAAAGTTATAGCTGCAGATCACGTGACTAAACGTACGAATACGTGAAAGTAGACCAAATGGATTTTCTGGCTGTTAGCTTTTTCTATGAAAATTGGGTCAAACTTTAGAGCCTCAAATTTGTTCACTAAATAAAAGTTAATATGTTTATTCTGTTTAACTTGCATATCTCCCAGTCAATAAATCGCTAGAAATATAGTTTTCTTTTATTATAATAACAATCGTGTAACTTCAATAGTTTGTCCTTCTAATAAATTATGACTAGTTTATTATTAATGAATTACCTACTCTATGGCTGTATGTAGGCCTACTCGAAAGTTAATTGGCGCACCTATTCCTACCTTGAGCTAGTTCTATCCGGTCTCCCTCATTACGCCCTATCTCTTTCAGGTTCATTCTAATATTAACCTCCCACCTCTGTCTAGGACTTCCCACCTCTGTCTAGGACGTCCCACCTCTGTCTAGGACTTCCCACCTCTGTCTAGGACTTCCCACCTCTGTCTAGGACTTACCACCTCTGTCTAGGACTTACCACCTCTGTCTAGGACTTCCCACTAGTCTCTTCCCATTGGGATTCTGAAAATGGTTGTAGATGATCTCGTTCGCGCTGTATGTCCTGTCCACCAACATATACGAGACTTGATTATTCTAACAATGTCTTGTGATGAGTACAAGGTATGCAACTCACCATTATGCAGTCTCCTCCACTTCCCAGCAGCCTCATCCCTTTTTGGACCAAATATCTTCCCTTGCACCTTGTTTTCAAACACCCTAATCATGTTTTAGTCTTGTAAGGTAAGATGCCACGTTTCATACCCCTTAATATTCATATTAAATATAGGACAAGAACTACTTCTATATCTATAGTTACCCGCCTCGGTGGCGTAGTTGGCTAACGCGCTAGTCGTGTTGAGCTCGACCGCGAAGGACGGGGAGATCGAGGTTCGAATCTCAGTCGGGTGAACTGGAGGTGGTTTTTCCTGAATGGTTTCCCACTCTCCCTCCACGCAAATGCTGGTTCACTTCCTCTAAATTAACCCTCCCAATTCCTAATCCATTAGCGTAACTAGTACTTAAGCGTATAACCCGAATGGGTAGTAAGACGCGGTGCTAAATAATAAATAATAATAAATAAATAATATATCTATAGTTAAGATTAATATTACACGGGGTGGAATGAAATTAATTGTTCTGTAATAAAGGCTGCTATATTTTGAAAAATAAGCTAGCTCATGTTGGCATTCATATTTCTAACAATAACTAAGAATTATTCATACTTGAGGCATAAATGTTACTATTTGTTTTACCATATTATAGTTTAGTTTGATAGTAGAGTTAGCTCATCATAACTATTCATCTTTCATCATAACTATGTTCCATAACGGGAAGATCATGGAACCATTTATTAGAATTTGAAGTAGGCCTATGAGATTATATTAAGATCTGTCGATTAGTACCAGAGTAAGATATTCATTATAAGTGTTTGAAAATTTTAAAATTAAATTTGATGCGGTGATTTAGCGTCGCACCAATATTTATAGCACTCATCTTGGGACGAACCCGGTGTTTCAGAATAGTCGAAGATCAGGCTATATCTCTAACCTTAAAGCATATAATACACAAACTCTCACGGATTTTCTATTATTATCAAACCAAATTATAATTGAAAATAGGCCTATATAATTTTATTTTAAATAAGAGTGTGTAACTGGATTCAATCTGACAACTGAGTATTTTTGGTACAAATATATTTCATAAACAAATGTTTGAGACCATTTTCGTTTGGAAATATTTTTAGCATTTTAATTCTCTTTGGATTAACACATTTTTGTTAGGAAATTAACATTGTTGGACACTTTCCTTAAAATGTTTATTTTAAACAAATGTATCATGTGAAACTTATTGAAATTAAAATTAATTTTTTTATTTTTTAAATGAGGTATTTAACGTGCACTTTCCAAAGGTAATGACTATATAAGCACACAAGAGTTTCTATGACTGAAATCTGAAGGATCTACAAATATTACCGGGAAGGGTATTTTCACATATCTTCCAGAATTCTGTTACATGACACAATCAACATGCAACGAGCAGTTTTACTTCCTCGCCGAATAAAGTTGTCTTACGGATGTATATCGCTCGAGAAATATCCATCGACCCCAGCTGGGTTAGAACCCACGTACATCGAGTCTTGAAGGGAGCACTCTACCCTAAGACCACAGAGGTTGACTATAAATAGCCAAAACTACAACGCATATTAATGATCTTTATACAACAATGACAACATTTTAGAAGAGTTCCAATAACGTACATTTTTGAACCAAAATATACTAATAATAAATGTTTTATTTACAAAAACATAAAATATTCTATTTATTTGTAACTAGTTCAACCAATAATATCTTACGTTAATTTCTAAGTTGACCTTTGGATACCATACCTATTAGTCCCTTGGATCTTATTATTATTGTGGGCAATGAACTACTCATATTTTATTCATTTAAATTATAATTGAGCTCAACATCTTGGAGATCACGGAGGAGGCAACAAAATATTTGACTAAACCTGTATTCGTACAGAAACACACATACTTAACTGTATAGATAATTTTTTTTATATATTTCATAAAAAACATAACGTTTTTAACTTACATGGCATTGACCTTTGATCTGTATTGAGAAGCGCTTGTTAGGTTGGGTTGATGCAATTTAGTCGAGTAGCAATTTACATTCTATATAGTTTACATAAATGTATATTTAGTTTTTGTGTGATTAATCATTATTTTGAAGATGAAGTCACACTATTCGCGCAAATAAGCATTTGGTAAACACGAGATCACCTTTAATACATCATTGCAAAACTCATATTACTGAGTTTCTTTGATTAAATAAGAACGTTCGAATCAATGTTTATTCCACTATATTAAATATATTAACATATACATTTGTAACACTTCATTATTTTCATATGTAATGTTTTTATTCAGCTCTGGCCAATAAAAGTGTTGAAACACTAAAATCAAGTATAAAAACTAGTGTTACTCACCTCAATCCTCATTAAAACAAACACAATATTGTTGTAACAGACGCCGGTAAACGTCACACCGCCAAGTGGATAAGAAACTATCTTCACAAAAAAAAAATGTCACGTTGGATCTACTTCAACACTAGACGACCTTGATAGAACATCATCTAACTTGAATGCCGTGCTCGACACAAACACCGCTCTGAATGGCTGGTCTCCGTGCACATTATAGTCATGTTGTTATTCTGTTCCTTTTTTTAAAACAAGAGTTCCCTTTTGCAGACCCACTTCGTACAGTGCGCGCGCGCGGTATAACGATCAGCGACTCGTAGCGGATGACCGGGAAACTACTTGGAGGGGTCTTTTCTGCGCATGGGCAGTCCACCAGATCGATGAGCCGTAGATAGGGACTGCTTGCTGCCAATACGATTTCTCTCCCTCTCTTTTTTTTTTCGACTCTGGTTACTATGGAGTGTTGTGAAGCTGAAAATAACATATATTTTAGACTCTTTGGCGTCCCGACGCAAAAGAGCAAAGCCCTTTGTGATTATGAAGTAGTTTTAAAGCCGAAATTATTAAACGGACATAGTAGAGCTTTATTTGTTTTGGGGGTGGGTATTTGTAACATTATTTTGTTAACTTTTTACTAAATATGTTTCACACCAGTGACCACATCAACAAAAGCGAAAGTCTTGTCATGTTTGGTTTGCCAGTAATAGAAAGATCAGGGTTCGTATACTGTAAAGGTGTAGGGAGGTGGTTTTTACTGAATGGTTTACCTCCCTCCCTCCAAGAAAATGTGGGCGTATTTTCTCTAAATTCTACCTTTCTCTACCACATAAGTGTATATATGTAGATAGCTCGTACGGGTAGTAAGGCACAATGCAAGTAATAAAAATTGCAAGACTAATTTGTATTAGTAAAATTTCTGTTTCAATTCACATAATTATAACAAACAAATTATAATTCTAAATTTATAAATTTAATTTTTAAATATAACGAAATACTGTCACTACATAATTCAAAACATAGATTACTTTTATATTGTGACTTCATTTAAGCAGACTAATCAAGCCTTAGCTATGTGTATTTATTTCTAGAGTTTTCCCGTGGCTTCACCCTCATTTCAATCGGGTCAGATCAAATAACTTTTTTTTCCCAGTAGCTCATTCATCTAAGCTACAAAAACACCATTAGACACATATATGCCAAGGGAAATGTTTTATATGTCAAAGACCCCACACATTAATGACTACCTGTAGTAAGTAGCCAAATTAAATAGCAGATATGTCTGCAGTCCTTGTATCCAGATTAGATCTCTTACGTTAATATCAACATAAATAGTTTAAGTTTATTAAATAAGAAGCAAAACTAAACCTAATTTATACGAAAACCCAGAAAATAACCGGAAAATTACCTAAATTTAGGTCCCAAATGCAAACACATTAATACAGTTAGTCACTTACGTTGAGGTATTTTTTACAATAAAAAAACTAAAAAGTTTAAATTTAATATTCAAGGTACAACACTAAATAAACTTAATGTACATGCAAAAGCATTTTTAAAAATGTGTGTAGCTAAGCTTAGGACGCAAATGGAGTCTTATTTGAACACATTGTCGCAATGAACACCTAACTAAATAGTTTAAATATCTAGGAAACAAAAATAAAGTTTGAAATAAGCACTCTTTAGTGACTGCCCTAACACAACAAACAAAATTGTGCTGTTGTCTTAGTATGAAACAGTAAGCAAGAATATTATACACATTCAACAAAACCGCCGACAACTTTATATGCAGAATGAAATTGAATCGAGAGCAGTGCTTTTTTCTTATACGAAAATTTTCGTCCAGTTTTTTCGAAACTGCTTCGCTCTGTGATGAGATAACGTGATGGTATATTTAAGGTATCCGTGGTAAGTACCGGTAATAAGGTGACAGCTAACAGAAGGTTCTTTATTACAAACATTGGCTGAAATTGAATAATGTCAACCTATTTGGAAGAAGTTATTATTTGTTTTGTGATATTATATTATCAATAAAAAGTATAATCAATCGATTATAATAATCCATGCTTAAGGATTACTTTATAATTGTTTTCGTAACTTATTGAAACACCAAAATATTGTTAAAACTATTATGTTTTTTTTTTTTTTTTGTTTTGCAGTTTTGGTAACAAGATATATTATAATAGGTACATAATAATTTAAAAATTATTATATCTAAGCTTGTATTTGTTATAACCAGCCAACAAAATAAAACGAGAATTTTGCATAGCTTAAAGAAAGAGTTATATAAAATATTAGTTTCAAAATAAAACGTTTCTATTTTGTAAACAGTTTATAACACACTCAAAGAACGTTTGTATGACGCCATCAACCAACTCTGTTTCGGTTGGCTCACCATATTAAATTGCGAAGAAGACCCAGAATTTTAGATTTTCTCGTTTGAAAAATATTTTTAAGTGAAACACAGATGCCGTTTATACAAAAAAATAAAAATACAAACAGATGTTTTCATAAGTTCGTGTTTCAATTATGTACAAATGGTTGAAATAAATATTAATAAAAAAACCAGATGTTTATTGTGAAAGTTTTGAATGCCAATAGTAACAGCTCAACATATAGTCTTGAATATCATAATATGGTAGTTTTTCTTGGCTATCACTTACCACCTCTTCTACCTCCCCTGCCCCCTTCTTATAACCCACTCGTTTCTTAACACACTATATTTTGGCTCTAGGTGCCACCTCTACAATTTAACCCTTCCACCGCAAGCCGCCACTGCGGAAAATTTTCATCTCTAGTCCCGTCTTGATCCTATGAGTACCTTTATAGTTTACTGGAAACATTTAAACAGACAAAATTTCTAAAAATAAATGATTATTTTGTTTCCTTATCGATTATACTAACTACCCAGAAAAAAAAAGAAGAAAATATACCCAAATTCGGGTGTACAAACAGACTTGGGAGCTTCATTATTTATATAGGCCTATGTATTATTAAGTTAAAAAATAAATAAAAGTCAAATTTGTTAAAAAAAAACTGCAGGGAGACCACTTTAATTAATTAATATATGTTTCAAAAGAAAATTTTTAATTAACGTTAGAGTGAACCTTTAAATAAAATTATTTTTAAGACCTCATCCAGTAGAACAAAAGGTTCAGTCAATGTTTAGAGTTAAAAGACAATAGATCACTTAGGTATTTAATTCCCACAATTCAATAACTACAAAACGTTGTATTTTAGCTATGAATCAATTGTGCATTGTACGCTATGCATTATTTACAAATAGACTTTTATAACTGTAGCTCACTAAAAGTTGTTGTATTTTAATTATGAATTGTGCACTGAACGCTTTGCATTGTTTACTATTAACTAAGCGCTGTGCATGAATATAAACCTAGCCTTATCTGTAAGATCAAAATAAATAAATATGCGGTGTGTTACCTGTGTAGTTAATATTTGCAAAATAGAAACAGTTTTTAGCTACAAATATGAAGAATGCGGAAAAAACAATTAAACTATAAAAAAAAAGATTGGTTAATTATTATGTGTAATTTTAACTGTCAAAGAAACAACATTATTTATTTAATAATGTAAATACAAGACAATAAACCTAACAAATATGTAAAATTATATTTGTATTTAAGGTTAAATATATTTTATAATTACTATTTGGATATGCTGTTGATTTGGCGATCAAGTCAAACCGAAAACGAATTAGTTCAGCATTCAATAGAAAAAGAAACCATTTATGGCGTGGCTCAAGACGGAATCTTTGAAACACTACCAATTTTATTGATTTTATCAGGTGAAAATGCAACCTTTATTCATTATGAGAGTATAAAGAATACATGAGTGAAAATATTACGTAAATTGGTTTAGCAGTTTTCGAGTTTATCGCGAACATACAAACATGCAAACAAAAATTTATATCTAATTGATAGATGAGACAGATGATAGAAAAGATAAAAATAAATAAACCTAATTTACGTGTGAAACTATAAAATAACCGACAAAGTACCTATAAAACAAAAGTTTTTCACAACATTATTTGGCTTACTAATTAGATAGCGTGATGCCATACAGCCTACTTACCTTGTTCCCAAAGAAATAAGGCATATTTCAGAAGTAGTCCGGACTCGATCCGATCAGTACTTTTTGAGTTTATTGATCATAGACAAAAAGATGGACGAACCAAATTTTTAAAATGTATCATTTGGACTTCGAGTGGTTTACACTACCCAGGATAAAACAGAAACTATAAAAATTATTGTACAAACCAACCTTAGTGTTGTATTATGTGTATAGATATTTTTACTCTAACTATTAAAAGTAATGTAGATTGTGTTTTTCCCTTGTTCTTTTTCCCCCGATACCTCGGAAAATAAGCCACATCTCTTCGGATCAATACTTTTGTTTTATCGAAGGCTTTATAAGGCTGACGTTTCACAAATAACGCAATCCGAGCTCGATATATCTGCCAATTTCATACTGTGGTTGAACAATAAAATATAGATTTATCACAGTTTCTCTACTTTATTGTGGGGCTTTGAAAAGCTATGTTCACTAAGGTAAACAAACATTTTATACTTTTGGAGTTTTTAACGAGTAGAAAAAAAAAGTGCCTATTTTCCCCACTTATTTCAAGGATCAATTCATTTCTCTTTTAAGTAACAGAATATGTGGGTATGTGGCCGTGCAATTTCCTGTAACTAGAAGCTCAGAACTAATAGGTTGTTTTATTGGATATTTATTTGAACAATTTAACACACAGAGGCTATATCCGCAAATGACTTACAAACTAGCTTAACCTAAGACATTACGTCTGACACGAAAATCATTATTTTTATTTTTGAACCCCGTTCAGGCTTTGTGCAAAACCATGCTTTACCACATGACTTATTTAATCATCAGATAAAGGGGGCGATATGAGGAAGAAAATTATAAAAAATGCACCTGCATTAGTGTTCTTAGAGCGTAGATTTTAAAGACTCCACTCATGGAGGCTGGCTGAGATTTAAACTTTATATTCCCATCACAGGCGACAAAGTGCAGTGTGAGTCTAGCGTCTTAGACATTTATACTGTTTGTGCTTGTTCATTATTTATTTTAAAAAAAACATTGTTATGACAAACTTTTGTTTTTATGTTACAGTTTAGCTATTATTTTTTTTATAAATATAAGCTAGTGTAACTTTTGGATGCACAATAAAGTCTCCCACAATAAACATGTGCTCTTGGACAAAGTCGTCAGTCTCGTACTGTCTGATTTGCCAGTAGCAAGGAGCTCGTGGTTTGAATCTTTGCCGGGTGTATTGATTTGTTTTAATCCTAAAAGATTTGTCAGTCTTTCATTCTCGAAAATCTTCTCTAAGTTCTACCTTCAGATCATCCCTGCAACATGGTGTAGGCCTAGATATGTGGACATCCGAGACGGATGTAAGACTCTGTGGATACCCGAGACGAATATAAGACTCGGAGCAATAAAAAACAACGAAAATTCAAATTAATTATAATATTAATTATGACATTAATTGTGATATTAATTATAAAGGCCTTTTCTTAGTTCCCTGTTTTTAAGAGTGACGCTCACCATCTCATTAAAGATTTTACAAGATGGCCTGTCGGAATTGGCTGACAGAGTCTATATAAAATCTAGATTCAAAGTTACAAATACCCCATCTAAAAAAAAAAGAGTAGTTTTAATGTAATAGGAGACAGTTTGACTCCAAAATCCACATTATGTATCAGACTCCGATGGCTTATAGAGAATACGGATAAAATAAAATATACGATAATACAACATAAAAATATTCTCATTTTCACACATTTCAGTCACAAAAAAATGTGTGTTTTGTTTACCTCATTGAGTTCATCGTTTGATTTATTTTATTTTATTTGCCAAAATTACTAAATACGTAGATAAAAGCGTTAAACAAAACAAAAGACTGAACGTCACAGCGCTGTAAATAAATAATATATGTTTTTTTATTTCTGTCTGGTGTTCTAATGCATGTGGTGACACAGCTGTTTGTGGCCTATATCTGCATGTCATAATAACTAGCAGGGATGTCCTAGGTAGTGTGTAAACAAACAGTATTACCACACATGTGACGCCTCTAACGCTAACCCTCGTACTACTTCACCCCCTCTGCCACCCCTTATAGCCCACCACCCTCTCACGAACACATAATCCTCAACCAAGGTGCACGGGCGGTGACGAATTAGAGACGGAGCTGTGGCTTCAATAACACCCTTCTATACTCCTCGCCTTAACAGACGACCCTTCACTGGAGAATCTATCAATAAAGCGCTGGGCTAAGAGCTGGAAGCTCATTGGATTTCTGATCTGGACAAGACCAGAGGCTCTCGCTCTCCACCTGGGGGATGGTCCGGTAATTTTGGCATAGTGCCTCTTCGTGGCAGTCCCCGGACAACTTTCGGACGAAGAGAAGCTATATCTCTGGTAAGGTCTCTGTGTGGGAAGGTGGACCCCCTCAACTCACAACACATTAAGTGGTGGGTAGCTAGTACCTTTCGGGAAAGATTGTCAGGCCACCTCCATGAAGTTGCCGCTGGGAAACTCAGGTTGAAAGCTCTTATTAGTAATTCCTAAAGCTATGGCGCCCAACTTCCTCCGAGGGGTTAACGGCTCTACATGAGGGTCTAGAATTCACGGGAAGAGGAGCAGACTCCTCCCGCAGAGGGAAGCTGAATAAGGCGAAGGGATTTTACCAACTGTCCAGTGATAACCTCTCCTATACTTCCCTCCAGGGTTGAAGACCGTAAATTGGTGGCTTTGTCAACAAAGTCTTTTCTCCTGGCCTCAATCAACAACCTCTCCTGTACTTCCCACCATGGTTGAAAACCGTACATTGGTGGCTTTGTCAACAAAATATTTTCTCCTGGCCTCAATCAACAACCTCTCCTGTACTTCCCACCATGGTTGAAGACTGTACATTGGTGGCTTTGTCAACAAAGTATTTTCTCCTGGCCTCAATCAACAACCTCTCCTGTACTTCCCACCATGGTTGAAGACTGTACATTGGTGGCTTTGTCAACAAAATATTTTCTCCTGGCCTCAATCAACAACCTCTCCTGTACTTCCCACAATGGTTGAAGACCGTACATTGGTGGCTTTGTCAACAAAGTATTTTCTCCTGGCCTCAATCAACAACCTCTCCTGTACTTCCCACCATGGTTGAAGACTGTACATTGGTGGCTTTGTCAACAAAATATTTTCTCCTGGCCTCAATCAACAACCTCTCCTATACTTTCCTCCATGGTTGAAGACCGTGCATTGGTGGCTTTGTCAACAAAGTCTTTTCTCCTGGCCTCAATCAACAACCTCTCCTATACTTTCCTCCATGGTTGAAGACCGTGCATTGGTGGCTTTGTCAACAAAGTATTTTCTCCTGGCCTCAATCAACAACCTCTCCTATACTTTCCTCCGTGGTTGAAGACCGTGCATTGGTGGCTTTGTCAACAAAGTATTTTCTCCTGGCCTCAATCAACAACCTCTCCTATACTTCCCACCATGGTTGAAGACCGTGCATTGGTGGCTTTGTCAACAAAGTATTTTCTCCTTGCCTCAATCAACAACCTCTCCTTACTTCCCACCATGGTTGAAGACCATGCATTGGTGGCTTTGTCAACAAAGTATTTTCTCCTGGTCTCAATCGACAACCTCTCCTATACTTCCCACCATGGTTGAAGACCGTACATTGGTGGCTTTGTCAACAAAGTATTTTCTCCTGGCCTCAATCAACAACCTCTCCTATACTTCCCACCATGGTTGAAGACCACTCGCTAGTGACTGTCTAAACAAAGTTGGTGTTGTCCATTCAGACCGTATTCTTTCCCGATGGCAGAGTGTAGGAAATAAGATAATCTGCCTGGCTCAGAATGTTTTGGCCAACAATTATAGGTTGCTTCCAGGTTGACGGCCCCTAGGAAAGGATCTGCTTGGCTCTGTGTAGAGTCATCTGTAAGGGGTGCGGGGTAAGCGAGCCCCCCCCCCCCCCAAAACCCTAAGCAGTTGACACCTTCACAAGGTACCTGCTGGGCAATTTAGATTCAATGCCTCGGGAAACCGAGGTTAAACCAAAAGCTGAGATCCTGACCTCCTCCAGTTACGCTGATGGGCACACATGGGGGACCGACTCCTCTCGTCAAGGGCTAGTAAATTGCAGGTTTTATTTTTATCGAGCTACCCAGTGATGATTGGTTGGTAGATTAATAGGAGTTGGTGGACCCAAAATACTCGCTGCTTATGCTGGCACGCGTGGCTCAATTTATAGGGTATGATCATGGTGGGTAATAGCTGCCCTGGGACTGGGTAATTTTTTATCACCGTAACTTACTACTTTCTCAGGCTATACGTACATATGATAATTACTCTAATGGAGTAGGGATGAAAAAGGACATATTTTAAAGGTATTCCACCCACATTTGCTTGGAAAAAAGAGTGGTAAACCATTTAGGAAAAACAACCCTCAGTAGACCCAATAAGGATTTGAACCTCGATCTCCCCGACATAATCAGTTCAGTTTAACGCCTTAGACCATTTGAGCACTGAAGCGGGTACTTTATTATAGCTTCGTCATTTCTACCTCATTATATTAAATATACCGGGAGCCCGGATGGTTAGTACAGCCAAAATAATTATTCCAACACATTTCCAACAATGATGCAAACCTCTTTACGTTCAAATTTTTTATATAAAGAGCCTTTAATAAAATACTTTTCTTTTCCGGAAAATTTAATACAGTAACCTTATTTTATTACTTGTTAATTTATAGGTATTGATTAAATCTATCAAAAATTACAGCTTCCGATCACATAACCTAATATCTTAATTCGTCAAAATATACCTAGTAGCTTTCTAACTGTCAGATAAGGTACTTACTATGGAAATGTAACTATATATAGCAACTTGTCATAGCTGTAAGTCAGATCACCTTATTGTTGATCTACCCTATTTATATAATATAATCTAAAATGAATATTCTCAAACACGTTTTGACTACCCTCAGGAAAATTTAGTTCGTGCTATCAACAAAAGAGAAATAGTTTTATACTCGTATATATGTACATCAAAAATGGGGCAGTTTTAAAAGATTGAGAAATATAGTCTAAGACAAGCATGTCCAACAAACGGAGGGTATAAAAAAACAGGGGTGGACTGGGCAGCCGGGACACTGGGAGATATTATGTTGGGCTGGTTTTATTTGAGCTGTCGCAACTATTTTAAATTAAAATAAAACTATTCATCCAATTCTAAATAATTGATGTTTTTATTAAGTTTTACTCAAAATTACCAGTGAGTAGGTCTGAGCTTGCCCATAATACACCATATACAATAGCATTACATGTAAAACAATCCAATTTATTAGTGTGGCTGATAAACAAAGTCCTAAGCCAAACTGCCAAACAGATTAAACGAAGTGGTTATGTAATGTAGAGTATTCTAAGTCTTATCTGTGTCTTTGTCCCATTACTCCTTTTTTATATCCAGCACTGCAGTTTGGCAGATGTTAACCTAATTTTTATTCTTTAATTTCCCAAAAAATCTGGACTTAAGAACATTGTTCGTACCACATTATATTGTATTTTATATTTTTGTATTATTATTTTAATGTGTCAACTTATGTGTTAAGACTATTCACCAGCTCGTTTGTGATTTATATTTTAATTGATGATGCATTATAATTTTATATAAATGTTTATATCTTACACTTTGTTCCTTCAACAAAATTGTATTTAAATTATACATTTTAGTGCTTGTCAATTTTACTTAATATATCTTTCACTTTATTAACTGTTTTATTTATAAATTAATTATTTTATCTATTTTTCTAGATCAACTTATCTAAAGGGGGATTTATATTGGTCAAGTTGGTGGTTCAAATTTTCTTGAAACAAAAAACTTGTAGTTGACTAATGTAAAAGTCTTAACTTTTATTATAACCACTTCTTACTTTCAACCAATTTTTAGAATGTTTTCTATAATGTCATATATAATAATATGATAAACCTATTGCCTGTAATTTATATTATTAGAAAATGGCTGAAACGTTTTATACAAACAAATTATAATAATTTTAAAGGTTACGGGACCAGGACATTGGCAAAAATAGTAACTTCCGATGAAACCCCGATTTTCCTAGTGAATTTCCAAATTACTGCTGTGTGTGCAGTGGCTCAAATGTAAATTCGTTATTTGTTTATATCTTCATATTAACCCATATTTGTGTATGATTGTATTTCGGTAGATAAAATATATCTCTTTGTTTAAAATAACAATAACCCAATTCTTACTTAGTGGTATGGTGCATCAAATAGATGGAGAGCTGAAAGAGGGGTCATTTTTAAGTTATCTTTATGGGAAAATTATAGGTTTCGCTTAAAATTGAACACTAATAACTCAAAATACGTGTAAATCTGATAGCCTTTGACAAGTAAGCCTGTTAACCAAAAAATCAAGTGAGGCCTCATTCTATAAAATATTTCCATATAAAATGTTTTTAATACATTATAGCATAATAATCTGCAGCCATCATTTCAACGATCCACTAATTTTTATTATAATTGGGTATTTGTTCCCTTAAATGAAATATATATCCCTTGGCCAACTCCCCAAGAGCTTACATGGTCCTAATCAGGATAATATTGGACATGCCTGGTCTATGAAATAAGGATTCAATCCTCATTGAAAAGTAGGTTCACCAAATATATACATATATTTTTGCAGTCATAATTGCAATATTTCAATACATTTTAGTTCACTATCACTATTATTATATAAGCATTGATATTATATGTCAAATGTGACACTCACCACTTCAATGACCGCATAATCTAAGGCACAATCCTTGCAATAGACTAGACAGCCGAAAACGGGGAGATTGAGGTTCAATCGGTCGGTGTACTGATGGTGGTTTTTACTAAGTGGTTCTTAACTCTCCATCCATGATAATTCGGTACACTTGCTCTATATTCAACCTTATTAATCTCTAAAATATTAGTGTAATCATTATAGTACATAGCTAGGACCCGAATGGGTAGTAAGACGTGGTGTTAAAAAAAAAAAGTGACCCCCTACAGCTCAAGGTGATTCAACTTTTGAATACTGTAGATTAAACTGTATTTCAGTGATATTTTAAAACCCCACGATGTCTGATGATGTACATGTCAATTGTTTAGCTTGGGTTGTCAGTGACGAGGAGGTTGGGGTTCAAATTCTGGCCGGGTGTATAAGGTGTTTAATTTTTTGTTGTAATGGTGTCCTACTCTAATGATCCAAGCAAACGGTGGTACATATTTCCTCAAACTTCTACTCTCTTCCTTCTATTACATTTGAGCCCGGACGAGTATTTTAATGCCCAACACGAAAATAAAAAGTGAACTTCTCATTAAATGTTGTAACTCATAAAATTTCACTTCACATATTTTGTTCCGAGGGAATGGGGGTGCACTTCATTTAATTTTTTCTTTCTTCTTCTGTACTTTGATTACATTAGGTATCTTAAGTAGCTGATTGGTACTCGCTCCAAAGAATAGTAATAAATATCAAAACATACAAGTTTAGGCTATATTTTTGGAAGCTTAATAAAAGTAAAGTTTTTCATGGCCATTTAATGTAAATTTTACATAATACGAAGCTTTTGAAATATATTTTTTTCCCCGTCTTAGTACACATCCGAGCTACACACATTTTAAATTGCTCTAATGGGGTAGGCATAAGAGAGAGAAAATTTATAGAAAGAGTACGAACATTTTTCAGAAAGAGTTAGAGAAACCATTTACTAAAAAACATCCTCAGTCACGCTGTCGGAATTCCAGCCCCAGTTATCCTGTCACCAACCAATCATATTCTGATATTTATTGCGCATGTCCCCTGATGAAAGTTGGTGTGCCTTAGACTTAATTTAAAATCATATTTCTGACTTTATTTATTGTGTTTTGATTTAAATTCGTCTACTCTATCTTTAGGGTGGCTGGAAGGTAAGGGAGATGGGGAAGGCATCACATAAAAACAAGTTGATTGCACTGATGGTCACACAGTTTAATAGGTCAGTGGTGGGGAGATCATGGTTCAAAATTGACTTTGTTTTACCAGGATGGTTTTATCTTAATAGTTTATCTCTCTTCATCCATGCAAACTTCGGTACATTTCTTTTAAAACATACCTTATTTTCCTACTCCATTTGATTAATAGGAGGATAACTCGAACTGGTTTCAAGACGTGGGTAAAAAAATTAAAGTGTTTATTATTAAATGATCTAAGTGGCAATAATATTATTTAACCTTAAAGTTTAAGATAATCATAAATGAAAAAGGACCAAATATTTAAAAAAATATTTACAGTCTACCACAATATTAAAACCCTCTGTGGAAAGTAGGTTAATATATATATCTCTCATTCCAATCAAATTTACTAATTATCATACATATTATGTGCCCTTATTTGTCTGTTAAAAAGTATAGCGTCATTATACCAATTTCAATTTTCATTGCTTCTAATTTATAGTGCGGCCTATTTTATAATTAACTTGGCTTGAATATAATTTCAGCAACGTGCCAATTAACCTAATTGGTGTCAGCTATTCGTGTTAAGACCTTAATGAAATAATATGAAACCAATATTTTAAAAAAACGCACCCAGAGAGAGAGCGTGTATTCGTGGATGTATCGTTAAAACGCTACACGCAGTAGGCTATATAATACCTAGCCTAGAAAATTGTAGTAATAGTAATATATATGATCCATTCACCGCCCGCCCCTGAACTGGGAAATTAATCCGCCCGCCTTGCTTCTGGCTTAGTTCCTTGTCCCAACGTTGTTAGCTGCTCCCGGGGTTCCGTTGAACTCTACTTACACGTGATACATATCGACTAGCTTGAGGACAGATATGAATTTATTTGCTTTGGAGCATCTCGTCTTACTAACAATCCAAGAAATACGCATATTTACGTTGAATTCCTTAATTATTAATACAGCAATTTCATGCTCATCTCTAAAGTGAGGTAAGACGGTCATTAAAAGGTTACGCCTTTCCTTCAACCATTGATACAATTGTATACTTATTTTTCTAATTATTTAGTTAGTAAAATTAATATGAAATTTAATAGTTAGATTTTCATTTAAAAATAGTTTATATGCAATTATCTATTTAATAATGGTTTTAAAATCAAGGTTCTACTATATAAAAAAAAAGAGAATCTATGCATCAGATCGGAGCCCTTAAATTCATTTTACCGAAATATTGAGAGTATCCATTTTGTTTGGAATATTTATAAATGTTTTGAAATGAAATTTAATTAAAATCGACTGATTTTTATCGATCCACCCTGGTCTACCTCATATACGGAGCCACTCTTCACTAGTTAGACTCAACACACCAACAACCAGTGAAATAAGGTGGCTCTGAAAATGAGACGAACCAGGATGGCTAAGTGGTAGAGCTTTGGCACAAAAAGTCAAAGGTCCCGGGTTTGATTTCAGTAACAAAGTTGTAGTTTTTCACGTAATTGACTCTCCTAGTCCGTTTGACAACGACTGAAAAGTTGAGGTTTAAATCCCGGCTAGGTGTATTGAGGGAAAGGGCGTGTTCAAGGATGTATTCAGTTGGGATGAGTGGCTGTGGTGGGGTGAGGGGGGGTAGGAGTGAGGGGTAGTGAGGGGCATAGCAGCACATGTTATATGCATATATACCATGTGAGCCCTATATTTAATTATTTACAAGTTAAGTATTTATTTTTATTGTTATTATATTAATGTTATTATTATTATTGTTATTATTATTAATGTATTTATTGTTATTATTATTATTATTTAATATTATATTATATTAGCACCACGTCTTACTACTCGTTCGGTTTATACGCACTTACGCTAATGTGTAATGGTAGGGTGATTGTGAGATGAAATGGAGGACCTACAGTTTAACGAAGGATCCGAATCACGGTAGAGGCCTGGCATTCCCACATTCACAAGTTGTGATTAATACACATCTTGTCAGAGGTGAAGGAAGGGTTTGGCGATCAGATAAATCTGTGCCGGGACCGAGGATTGAACCCCGGACCCTCAGCACAGAAGTCTGACACCTTACCCCTAGACCACCAGGTCACCTATACATTATTAAAATAAAATCATCGAATTGATAAATAAATTTACTGGATAAAATGTCCCAACTAATTTTATTTTAAGATTCTCACATGAGAAGGCGAAGATGATTACAATACCCAACTTCTCATCTTAACTCACCTTGGGTATTCCCTTGAATGAGTTTTTATTTACTAGATGGATTTGTGGACCACGTCTATGATCTAGGTGTCATAGTTCCTGGCTAGGTGTTATAGTTCCAGAGGTCCCGGGCTCGGTCTCCGGCGCATCCAGAATTTATCTGTGCATAATTGGGTCTGGAACGGGGTCAAATTCAACCTCGTGAGGACAATTGAGGACCTTCTTGAATAACGAAGTAACGGGTAAGGTCTATAAAACTGAGAATAATGGCTATAGGAATAGTTATGCTGACCACATGATACCCTCTATCCACAAATGTTGGCACTATCGTCACTAACGGTGGTGGCCACTAGGTCGGTATAGCTCGCTGGCAAGCTCACGTCATGGAGTTTTGAATGAAATATTTGTACTTTTTCTCTACGAAAATGAGGTTATATTATTGGCGTGATTAAAATGCGTGTAGCCACACGGGTATTAAGACCTGGTGGGAAAAAGATGATTTAAAAATACTATATATATTTTTTTCTTTGTATTTCTGCATATTAAATTAACTGATTTAAAATATTGTTACCCGCCTCGGCAGTGTAGTTAGCTAACGCGCTAGTTTCGTGTGGAGCTAGACTGCTGAGGACGGAGATATCAAGGTTCGAATCTCGGTCAGGCGAACTAGGGTGGTTTTTCCTAAATGGTTTTCCACCTCCCTCCACACAAATGTGCCTTTACTTCCTCTAAATTCAACCTTCCCAATTCCTAACCCATTAGCTTAATTATTACTTAAGCGTATAACCCGAATGTATAGTAAGACGCGGTGCTAAAATAATAATAATAATGATAAAATATTGTTGTAAATAATATAAAAAGAGACCAAACTAGGCCAAACACATATTCATACTTCAATCGTATTTTCAAAACAATGAAACTTTGTTCATTCGTCGTATTACATTGAGTATTATTTTAAATGTATGTAACAACTTATTTTATGGATCTCGTTTCTTCCTGAGAAACATATAAAAGCAGACGATATTACGTCACATGTCCTAGCACATGCATGAGATTTTTAAAGGGTTACTCTTCTGACTTTTTATGTGACATGCTTATCCTGATCGCTACGCTCTAACACTGTGAGCGGCAGGCTTAAAACTGGTTTTTTCTTTTTAACTTTATTTATTGCAACGGACAAACGAACAGTAAATGTATATTGAGGATTAACGCTTGCTACAAAATTTACAGCAGACAGCCATCCGAGATTATGAAATTTGGATTTGAATTGAGCGTGAAATTGTGATTTGAAATGATCATGGAATGTAACTTGAATTTAGAGTAAACCATCACTTCGCTTGGCCGTTAACGTAACGTACATAAAAACCTATGAAAACATAAGAAAAGACCAGTAAAGATATCACTCCACTATATTCTCGTTCCTTGTAGCCACGGTACATCAGTTTTTGAAGGTGTTCAAATGGATCCGCGGTGTATTTGAAAAGCGGCATGTCTTTGAAGAAGCTAGAAGTAGCGACATTTACTGCCCGGTTTGGCCCGTAACACTACCATTGGCTGGGTGCATTATTCCGGTGTCAACTGACGCTCACTTCAAACAACATTTACCACTCGTATGGCCATAGCCTTAACTTCGAGTATATTAAGGTTTGTATGGATACAAGAAGGTCGAAGCTCAAATCTCGACCAATTTTATTAAGAGTAGTTTTTCACATGTGGATTATAACTGGTGTTTTCCATGTTAATTTGGGAATCTTTTTTTTACCCTCACTCCCCCTCTTTCATTACTAGCCCTTAGGTTAAATTGGTAATAAATAACATTACATATTATACCATTATAACATTACAATAACATAGATAGGTGTAAGATTAAAGATTGTTGTTTAATGGAAGTGCACACACATTAGCGTGGGGAGAGGATCAGAAAACTACAGTGATAGCTCTGATTAGGGAAACTACATACCCGTACATCCGACAGAGATTGGAACTACGGACTCACCTTCATTTGAAAACCAGTCTATTGTCGGAGCCCTCCACTAATTACACATCCACTGATATTGTTGTATTAATATTTTAGTATTCTAGAAAATCATACTTTATAACACAAGTTAATTAACCAATGTAATTGTAAATATAATCCATAAAATGAATTATTCAAACGTGTGGGGAGTTTTAGAATTGATATTGTAAGAATAACTTTTACATATTGTAGTTTATATATTTTTATTTACATTTCCTCGATAACAAGTTCGTGCGTAAGACAAATGAACAGTAAATATTTCAACTATTTATTGGTTTTCGGTTGGTTGTTTTTACAATGCATGTATGTGACCATAAAACAATCATCTATCCTTACAACCCGAGCACGTATCCTAGTTCAACCACCTTCCTAATATTATTGCAAATATCCGCCTTACCCACACGTTCGCCGAGAAAATAAAAGCATAAACGTAGTCACGTTACGTGCTCGAGGCAATCCATGAATACAGTGTGATCTGTTGACCCACTCTGTTCAGTTTTGAAGAGTTCTAGCTTCGTCGGTTCTGTTCATCAACATCTGTTTTGGAGAGCAAATAAAATTACAAAACAGAATGAGTGGATCAGTGTGAATGCACTTTGTAGATAGACATAATCAGACCGATGCCTTGACCTATGATGATATGTGAATGACTCGTTAAATGTAAAGCGATGAGTATAATGTGTTGAGAGCTCTGTCACGATAAAACACTCCGATTATAAGACATCCATTTTGACAATAACCCTATGGATTTTTCTATCCATCTGAAAATATAATGTTCTTGGTTTGCGTTGTTTCATGGGTAGAAATTTTTTTTTCAGGTGTGTAAATTACTGCTTTCCTAAAGCAACAAGCCTGCTCTCTATTTCGAGAAAATTTGTGAATCAATTTTTAGGCCAAAGCTAGTGAGCATATTTAATCGCGTTCCCAAAATGTCAACAAATTTCTGGTAATTATTTTTGGTTAAACATAGGAATTTTGAGCTATAAAATGGAATACTTAAATGTTCATAATTATTTATATTTATTAAATTTATCTTTTATTACTATAATAATTATTGTTGTGATTAATAAACTAGAATATATTTTATCTTACATTATTCTTTTTGTGTCAAGAAATAAATTCAATTTTTTTTCTCACAAACAATAGAGTAAAAAGTAGGACTATGGGCCAGTTTCATAGTCAGATTTAGTACGCCTCAAGTGCGGCGCTATACTAAATACAAGACGTCACCTACCTGAATTTGTATGTGTAGAAAGATAAAATGCTCACTGCTCACTGTTAAGTTAGCCTAGTAATGATTTTTTACAAGTAGATTTTCCCCAAGGTTGTTAAATACAAGGTTCATAGATCCGCCAACACGCATTTTTCTCAATTTCCAACAGAGTTTGGGCTTACACGGTTTCAATTAGTTCATTAGAATGGAATTTAAAAATGGTAGAATAATTATTAGTTACCCTTCTACCCCCATTAAAGATCCAGTAATTCACAAAAATGGGCAGGAATGTAGGGATGGGAAGCTAAACCCATATTCATGTTCAGTCTGTGAAGATTATAAAAAAAACTTTACTTTTGAAACCTAAACTTTGCTGGAACATAATTAAAATCAATAACAATTTCGTTTTTAAAACGTAACAGTGATTTTTTTTTCTGGTAAGAATAAAATAAATTAAAATGTAACCGACCTGTGCTGGTGAGCACACCGTATAGATGTCAAGCTAATTTGGATTATTTTCTAATAATGGGCAGATCAGGATTCGAACCACGTTCAAGTGTACTGAGTATTTTTTTTTACTAAATAGTTTTTTACTATTTCTTCGCGAAAAAGCGGGTAAATTTCCTCTACACACTACCTCACATATCCCTAACACATTAACGTTGTTCATATATATTATATATACATATTATGGTAGTTGACGGTAATAGCTTTCAGATAAAAAGCGCATCTTAACCATGATCAGCTTAGCGTCAAAGAAAGCTAGAGCTAAGAGATATTATTATTCAGAGAAATGCAGACAGTAAGAAAATAGTGTTCAATCTGTTGCTAGAAACTAAATTTCAATATATATTTATTGAATGGATTAAGAAATAAATACTTCAAAAATAAAAATATTTTATCTTAAGGAATTATTAAACATGACCATTTATTTGAATGAAATATCACAAGAATTAGTTAACCTCATGATAAAATATTCTTAGGTTGGAGAAGATATATTTATTAAAATTTGTGGAGTTTGTACTACGAAAATAATTACTATTTATATGTAACTTCGATTTTTTTTTACAGATAAACATTATGAGGACCTTTTAGAAAATACAAACATATATCAACATTGATAATATTTTATTATATTATTATTGTTAATTTATAGGTATTGTAATATATATCAAAAGTTCCAGCTGCATTACATGGCTTGACGTATGAATACGTGAAAGTAGAAAAAGTAACATTTTTCTATATGTGTGATGTTACTTATGCAGGTTATCAGTGAACACGTGAATTTTAACTCGAAATTATGATTAATCTTTACATTTTATGTGTTTACAAACCATAAATGTGGATTTTACAATGTTATATCTGTCCTCATGAATGTATGTCTGTCTGTCTGTACCTGGCCATGGATCCTTAATGTTTTGATGGATTTTGTTCAAATTTGATTTAAAGGTTTTATAGAGATGACAGCTTTATATTTATTTAAATATTTTATAATTGTCTAAGCGATTTGGTTCAAAATGGGTGTCTGTTAATTTGCCTAGATTATAAATAATTATGTACATTTGTTGTTCTATAAAAAAACCACAGTAGCCTAATGATGAATCATTTTTTGATTTGTTTAATCCCTTACGATTTTGTTAAAAATTGATATTGGAGGATTAGTCCACCCGATCAATAATAAAGTATCTTTAATTTCTAAAATAAATTAATTCAAGTGTAGTTTAGTTAATATAATATATAAAACATTTTGAATTATTTTAAATTGCTTTGAAGATTGAGTTTAAAATGGGTGTTTGAGAATAGTTTTTGATGGAAAATAAGGATATATTTTAATTTTTATTTATCACCATATAATTTTAGGGTGGTTTACAAATAACTTATTTTTGAAAATATCAAATTTGTTAAAAATATTATAAAATTTGTGTTAAAATGTATATATAAAAAGGGTTGTATTGGGATTACCAATATTATGTGATTATTTTTATTAGGAAAACTTACTTAAAAGGTAGTCTATTGAAAACTTTTTTTAATATTGATTTTAGAAAATGTAGGCTAATATACAATGAGAAAGTTTTGCAATAGTTTTGCTGCACAATTTTTTTTATTTGTTTTTATAAAACGCCCGTTCTACAAAGTTCTTACTCTAAATAATATTTCCACTGACATAAGAAAGAAAGTGAATTGCAACAGAGAAATATTTCGGTAGCGCTTATAGATTGAGAAAACCAAGAAAATTAGCATATGGTATTCAAAGAATAATATTTACTATCCCTTGCCATGCTTGTACCGACTTTACAAATATATAGTCTTATAATCTTATAGTTTTACCATGTACTTAATGGATGTAATGCATTATCTCAAAATAGCCTGTGAATACAAAGAGAGACTTGTAAAAATATTGATCTCCAAAACAATTAAATCAAAATTATAAATATTTACCATTATAACAAACATTGGTTGCATCTTATCACATGTAAATATTTATATTCATAAATAATGTTTTTAAGTAAGAAAAACTAGTTTTTATTGATTATGACTGAATAGTAACATGCGAATAATATAAACTCTAATAATAGGCCTACCTATAATCATATGATTATTGTATAATAGCTTAGTCTATCTAGACTGTTCTTATGTTACTTTTTGATCTAACATTTATAAACTATTTCTTACTATCTCATGGCAGTTGACATTACATTTAATATCATCAGACATTTTCTTACTAACTATAATAACTGAAATTATAATAGAAAATTATACTTTTTTTTCACACGAACGAATAAACAACCTGGCTATTTAAAAACTATATATTTATTGTTTTAGAAATTTGAAATAATTTTTATTAGATTATAAATTAAAGCACAATTTTTTAATTCAATAACCTATTTATTTACTAACACAGCATTTGAATATATGATTCCCCGATAAATACTTGAAATAACAAAACTAGTTTTTGTAATGTTAAAATCTGTTATTCTTGTTATTTTAACCCAATAAGCTTAGATAATACGATGGTTGTTTAAACTGTTCAATATTAAGATACTATTTCAGACTTTAAGTGTAAAACTGGCGTAAATTAAAATTTAAAATAGTTTATATTATTATAAATCAATATTTTTGAATAATTAAGGTCTACCTGAGGTCCTATAAGCAGTAGCCCTGATATTCAGGCCACGACCGGCTCAGTAAGCTGGTGGCGAAAAATACCAAAATATTCGATAAATTAAAGTAAAATGCTGGGTTAAAAGATTGTTGACAACCATAAGCTAAGAATGGATAATCTGAACATTGTCACACTGACAGGAAGTGTTAATGAGATTGAGGACATGATGGATTAGAGGAGAATGGATATCCTGGGCCTGAGTGAGACCAAGGGGAGAGAGCGACAAGAGGAAATTAAGGAAAGGCTACATTTTGCATTTTGCATTTGATGGGAAACGATATAGAAAATGTAAAATAAGTTGGATTTGTAGTGAGAAGGGCTGCAGGAGGAGGTGGTAGAGATGAAAGACAGGATAATAAACATAGCAATAACAAATAGAGAAATAAGTGGGAGGTTATACAAGATGTCCACAGCAGAAGAAAAGGACAAGTTTGAAGAAGATCTAGGAATGCATATAGGACACAAGGGGAAGGTATTAATGGGGATCTCAACGCAAAATAAGGTAAAGAAACAGAAGGGGGTTTAGGAGGTGTTCAGGGAAAAAAGGTTGGAGAGAAACGTTAGGGCTGAAAGCTGTTGAAATTATGTGCAAAAAATGAAATGAAATTGGCAAACAGCTGGTATAAGAAGTAAAGATAAATCCATAAGATCACTAGATACATTTGGTATTGGGAGCAAAGGTCGGTAATAAACTACTTTCTCATGGATGAAGAAATGAATAGGGGGGCTGTAATTATCAAGGTAATACCAAGTTTGTTCTTAGATAGTTACCACAGGTTGTTGGTGGCAGTCATGGGAATGTATGAGGTAGTAAGACAAGAAAGAATAAAGAAGGTGTAGATGCTAACAATTAAGAGGAATGATTGCTGTACCTAAGAAAGGCAAGAAATGTAATGTCCAAGGATGACTTGCAAAATGTATAGGTGGACTGGGAGAGGTTTTAAAAAGTTTGGTGGAAGCTACAAAGGAGTTATGTGGAAGGACAAGTGTTAAGATGAAGTGGAAGGAGACACCCTGGTGAAACTACAGGATGAAGGAAACAGTGAAGTAGAAAAATAAAGCATTCAGAAGGAGTTTCAAAAATAGAAATGAGTAAATAAAGGGAAAACATAGGGAGATGATGAAAATAGCTAAAGAGTGGAATGGAAAGCCGGAAGGATTGGTTTGCAAAAATAGACAGTAATGGAAGTAAGAAGGTAGAAACATGAGAATATAGAAATGACAAGGAAAGTTAAAATGATGGACGAAGAAGAATAACGTTGAAGACAGAGAAGGATAGCAATAACTGTGTAGGTCATACTTTGAGAGGCTCAACCCGTAAGAAGAAAGGATGATGATGAAAAAGAGGAGCAATTAAGATGAGGAGAAGGAGGTTTCACATGAAAAGGGGTGGAGGACGTATTAAAGAGGATGAAACAAGGAAAGCACTGATGGTAGACTAACTGATGGAAATAATAAGACTGCAGGTGAAGCAGGTATAAATTCTTATACAGGATGCTGAGAGGGATTTGGAAGGAGAACAAGTTACAGGAAGACTGAAGGAATGAGTTATAGTAGCTATTTTCAAGTAGGCAGACAAAAGAGGTGTACAAATTATATGGGTATAATTATGATGTGCCACTGTACAAAAATATATGAGAATATACTGGAAAAGAGAGTAAGAATAAAATGAAAGGGAGGGTTTAAATTAGATTTATATGTGCCATAGGACAGCTGATGGAAATATATAGAATTATGAAAATAATATATGAATTTATGAAAGACTTGGTAATGGTATTTATGGCTGTGAATAGAAGGCATATGATAGCGTGGATAGAAATAAAGTTTGGAAAGCGATGGTAGAGGCCAAAGTGGAGAGAGGATCTGTAATGTGATTGAAAAGCATGTATGAGGATGAAGAGAGTTGTGTTAAGATGGAAATTTGAGAGGACGAAGTGATTAGAAATAAAACATTATTGTAACAGGGGAGTGCCTTTTCACCACCACTATACCATATATATAATGATATTGGATATGATCATGAATAATTGGCGGGGAATGGAAAGGATATCTGATGTTTGTTGATAACTTGATGGTATGAAGGGAGAAGAAAGATGAACTAAAGGAACAGCTACAGGAAGGGAGTGTGGAAGTGAAAGAGTGGGAATTAAATTTAGCATGGTTAAGTGTGAAGGCATGGTAATTACAATGAAGAGGATAGGCCTAGTAGAGCTATAAAGCTGGATAGAGTATAACTTAAAAATGTACAGAACGTAAAGTAGATTGGAAGCGTGAATGTTGGGAAAGATGAAAGTAGAGAAGATCTAATGAGAAGAGGACAGCAGGGAGGTTGTTCTATAGTTAAGTAAGAGACCCTCTATGGAGAATATAAGTGCCCTTGAGTGTAAGGAAGTGTAGCACTAGGAGTACTTTGTACCCACTATCACATAATTATGCAGCACAACCAATACATTGAATGTAGAGAGACTGGGAAAGTGGAGGCCATGGAAATGAAGTTTTTTAGGATCATGTTAACTGAGAAACTAGACTAGGAATTAAATTATCCGGGAAAGAGTAGGAGTGTGGGGAGGACATGAGACAGTAGAGGAAGCAAGACTGAGATGGTATTGTCATGTAATGAGGATGGAGAAGGAGAGGACGCCAAAGAAAATAATGGAAAAGGAAGCATGTAGGGAAAGATCATAAGGTAGGCCAAAAAGAGATGGGATGAGCAGATAACATAAAGTTTGAAAGTGAAAGAAGAAGAATAGAAGCAATTAAAGTAGGAACAATAGTGGAAGGATAGAGGAAGATTTAGGCATTTTACTAAACTGACCCGGAAACAATTGATAATGATGATGAGGACTTTTGAACATACAGTATGCGTGTCACTTAGATTTCATACCTGAAATGCTAAGACATACCGGAATTATGAAGACGTTTCTAGTAAACACAATGTAACGATGTGTTATGTACTAGTTATATAAAGGTACCCTGATAACTAAATGTATTTAAATTTAATAGACACTACGTAGAGTTGTCCTCTATGAAAAACACAGGGATGTTTGGCTGTTGAGTTAGTGCATGATAGACTCTTGACTTCACACGCCTGGCCCAATCAACCCCACAAAAACTGCTTTTCAAGGCAGCCTTCTATTCTAACAGCCTTGGATTTTCTCATCAGGGATTGTAAAATATTTGTGTCCAAAGTAACGGAATAGCCCAAACACTTCCGAACTGAGAAAATGTTTGTCAATACAACGCAGCTCTCTTAATCACTCTAAAGTATTCCCTTGCCAAATCTTTTGGAACTAATGATCTTCTATTATCTTTAAGTCTTTAGATGATCCAAATAGTATTTTACGTAATTAATTTCCAATTTACACTAAACATTAGTGGACTATAAACTTTTTTTAGGCCAATATTGATAACATTTAAGGTCATTCAACAGTATAAATTATATAGCCAATTTTAACAAGGGTATAATTATAAGGATATATATGTATTGATTCAATGATTTCATATCATTACAGTTCATGAATTTTAATGAGTCAAGCTTGCTATTTATGACTTTTGTGTACCATTGTTAAGTATAGTAGTTAATGTATGGGCTGAAATTTAGTTAAATAGACATATGAGCTGTACATAAAGAAATATATTTAAATTATTCATATTATTATTAATATTATAAACACTTTATTGTGTACATATCATTAAAATATATAATTAAACTAGATTTCAGCCCTAGATATTAGATACCTTATCTTAACAATGTTAGCATAAGGCATAAAATAACAAGTTTGACCCTTATAACTAGTGACCTTTGATGATTTAAATCATTGAATCACCTGCTCAAACTTAATGCCAGCCCTGCTCTATGTAGTGTGCCAATCAGTGTTAGTAACGTAAATATTTTTTAAAACAAGCTAAGTCACCGCGCACGTAACCAGTTTTTGTTAATATTCGCTCTCAACCCACCAGGATGAATTTTGTCCGAAGGATTATTACTACAGTTTCATGTGGAGGCCTCTGCTCCAACGCTAGTGTGTCAAAACAACGCTGAGTAATGACCATAAAACGTGAGTGAGACAAAAAAAAATGTAATAACAGCGTGAGGGCCACAGATGTGAAGGAATAGGCACCATATTAAATGTTGAAAGGGGGTAGTTTGGAGAATGGCTTTAGAGCGATATGAAACTGAGCTATATTGGTCTTCAATTAATACTCCATGACGCAACATTCTGTACTGTCTTTTAAGGTAGGGAAAACGTACTTTCTAAATGATGTGTTAAATCAGTACACAATTTAAACAACCTAGCATAGGAGGAAAAAATATATCTTTACTATTATACATTTAGCCAAAGAATCGTAAATACAAAAGTACCCACCCACATTGCTGGTCACACAGACAAAGATGTCATGCCATAATCATACTTATATTTAATTGTTTTAGATTTCGATCACCGCAAATCCGGGTGTATCTACTCTAAATTCTACCGTATTCATATCTCCCTTATATGAATAAATATTTAATAGCCCGGACGTGTAGGATGCATATTATCTATAATTTAAAGAAAAGGGTAGAAATTTTTCGCTATCTTACAAGTAGAGAAAGTATTGTGATCATCAAAAAAAGTCAACTCCAACTAGAGCCTCAACTATTTTACTGATCGGGCTAAAACTTGGTATCTAATGTTTTCATAGGGTTGCCCGAGAGGTTTTTGGAATTGGATATATCTAATCCTAAAATTAAGGGTAGTTTACTGAAGTGCAAAAAGAGATAGTCATATTTTTCAGAATTGGCTCTAACGATTTTGATTAAAATTCGTATCTAGGCTTTGATTAAGATTATAAATAAACTGTCTATTCTCATTTTTCCATGAAAGTGATTTTAGGGTACTTTACAGAAACGGGACATTTCCGTATCTCCGCAACTATTTGAGATACTAAAGAACTTATCATTGCATAATTGTGTTACTATCTAAAATAAGAAACTTTTATATGAAATATAGTTTTATAAACCCAACTGTTTCTGAGATTTTGGCAAATATTTTAATACAATTTTGTGAGCCTTAGTTGTAAAGATATACTACTTAAAATTTAACTCAATAATTCCCTAATGCCATAGAGTAAGAAATGATTAAGTCTGTCAAAAAGTGTATGTTCTCTTTCTTTCAATCTCTTAGGATAAATGTTTGTACAACAATGATCTATCTCTATCATTTTAAATTCAATAGTCAATATTTACCTATTTTATTGGTCAAAATTTATAAATGAGGAATTTAATAGCAATGCAATAACCATAGATGTGCAACCCCTAATAAAATGTCGAAAATTTTAAACCGGAATTCAACATTTTAATATGAAGTGTTGACCCATGGGGACCCAATATCAATATTTTTACTTTCCCGATACCTTACAGTTTCGTGATCGTCAAAAAAATTTAACTTGAGATTTTGATGGATGTTGACGTCGCATGACCCCCCGAGCCGTAAAAAGTTGTTTTCGCAATGCCATCTGTCTGTCTATCTATCTGTCAGTCTGTAGCTCGGATTAGAGCCTAAATTATTTTACCGGTTGGGCTAAAGCTTGGTATATAGGATTTTAATAGGTTTACCCCAAGGAATGTTTGGAATTTTATATCCAGCCCTAAAATTAAGGGTAGTTTCCTTAAGGGCGGAAAGAGAAAAAATAGATTTTATCAAATCGGCTTTAACGATTTTGATTAAATTTCATTTCTAAGCGTTGATCAATATTACAAACCAAATTCCTACTCTCAAATTTTCGTCAAAATAACTTTAGGAACTGATGCGTAAATTCTAATTTTTAATTTTATCTCCGTAAGTCCTTGAGATATGAAATTATTATCATTGCATACATGTGGATCTATTTATAATAAACATCTTTTACTTTAAATATATTTTTATAAAACCAAAAGTTTTCAAGCTATACACAAATATATATTTCTTTTAACTTTACCAACCCTTAAGGCAAAGTATTACGACCGTCAAAAAAATCTAGTCCCATGATGTTGAAGGATGTCGACGTTTCATGAACCCCCGAACCGTTAAAAGGGTTTTTTGCAACGCCTTCTGTCCAACCCTAAAATTAATCGCAGTTTACTAAAGGGTGGAAAGAGAAAAATTGCATTTTCTCTAAATCAGCTATAACTATTCTATCTCTCTCATTTTATACTTAATAGTAAATAATTACCTATTTAATTGGTAAAAATCTATTAAAAAAATTGAATAGCAATGCAAAACCTTAATATATCCCTTAGTAAAATGACAAAAATTTTAACCGGAAGTCAAAATTTTAATACGAAGTGTTGACCCTTGGAGACCCAATATCGATATTTTTTATTGGTCCAAATATACAAATAAAGACGTTAATTCTTTAAAAAAAAATTATGAAATTTAAAACCAAGATAAAATGTTTTACGTATGTCTAGCGCAATTTGTTTTCTGGTTTGCTGATGTATATTATGTTACAATTTTTAGTAAATATCTCAATTTCTAAAAATAGAGCGAGAAAGTTCGTGCGGAGTTTAGTATTATTTATTTTACGTCTCAATAATTTACCTTTAGTGTTTGAAAAGTTAAAACATATATATATATATGTAAACATATATAGTTAAAACATTTATATATATTTGCGTATAGCTTGAAATTTATTGGTTTTTATAAAAATAAGCTTCGAATAAAATATTTGTATTATAAATAGATCTACATAGTTTCAATGATAAATAATTTCATATCTCAAATAGCTTCGTAGATGTGATAAAAAAAATGCGAATTTACGCATCTGACCGACCTTAAATTCCTTTTGAAAAATATTGAGGGTAGCGATTTTGTTTGTAATATGGAGCCGATTTTGAGTAAATCGATTTTTTCTCTTTTTACCTTTCAGTAAACTACCCTTAATTTTAGGATTGGATATCAATTCAAAAAACAAAATTTGAGGTAACCCCTATAAAAAACCCTATATATTAAGTTTTAGGCCGATCGGTAAAATGGTATAGGCTCTAGTCCGAGGTATATACAGACGGAAATTCAAAAACCACTTTATCGGATTCGGGGGGTCATGAAACGTCAACATTCATCAAAATTTGAGTTCGATTTTATCAATACTTTCTCTATCTGTAAGACAACGAGAAAGTAAAAATTGGTTCCTGGTAAGCCACAATAACAAGACTCAAAATTTTGTATTAAAGAGACATTTTAAAGTATCTGGAAGTTGTATGTTGAAGATTATATTATTTTAAAAATATTTTGTATGCGTCTTAACTTTGCGAAGAACGGCTAAGCTGTTGGTATGTATAATTTACGTCAATTGGTGACTGTATGGACGCTATTTTGACAGGGTTTCCTTGTCGAAGCTTCTTTAAAAAGGTAGATTTGCCCAAAAAATCATGAAATATCTTCAATATTGCTGGGCTTTATTACAAACCCGCGATTTGGACAATATTACTTAATTTTACATCTAAACCATTCCTATAACTAATTTCACGTATTCATATGTAAAACTTGTGATTTGAAGCTGTCACTTGTGATTTATATTTTTAATACCCATAAAATAACGTAGTAAAATAATAAATAACAATATGATAAATTAGTAAAATGGTATTAAGGTGACCTAAAAAAATATGTTTGTATTTACTGAGAGATTCTTCCCACCAAAAATCATACTATAGTCATTTTAAAATTCATTGAACTTTTAAAAATCCAGAAGAATTAATAGACTCCTTCTAATAAGAATTTATTTTTAATATTCCCTTAATATAATATATGAACATAATATAAATTTTAATTCATAGATAAATCAAATTATCATAATATTTACTTATGTTTGTATCGTATTATATTTCTTGCCCCTTACAGACAGAAAACCCCTCTGGCGTTATTATTATCTGAAAAGTTTACCCTGCAAGTTAATAACAATGTTATCACATGCCCTAGTTCCAGATCTAGTTTAGTTTGACGTCATTCCTCATTGTTGTTTCCATCTGTAATGTCAAAACGCGTTTTAACCATCATTTTAATATTTTATGCTCAAGAGTCAAGAGAAGGGAAGTTGACCAAATCAAACATAAAGTCAACCTCATTTAGACTGATTTAATGGTGAAGGAAGCTCACAAATAGAACCCAGGTGGTGTTTAGGCCTATTAAGAAAGATTTTGTTTATAATTATGTTCCAGCTCTTCCTCCACACAATGTGGGTATTCCTATAAAGGCTACCTCCCTCATTTATAGCCTTTCAGTGTATTAATAATGTTTATATTGACTGGATGTTGAGTAAGACGTGAGGAAAATAAAAGCTAAGATATATTTTTATTAAAATAAATTGAAATAAGTTTACAAATGACACGATAACATTAAAACGAACCTGGGACTTTTGATATAATCTATAATGTATCAATATTCTACCACTGAAATATCCAGGGATAATCCCTGCAGACGTATAGAAATACTTAGTTTAATTAATGGTATGATATTTTCAAATTTTGTTCACACCAAAATGAATGGGAAAGGTATCTATCGGGCATGCTCCTGACAAGTTAAAAAAAAATAGCTTTCAAATTTTGAAAAATGAAAAGAGAAGAACTAGCTCATTTTCAACAACGTTTTTCGTGAAAATTAGCACGACGTAGATTAATTTAAAAGGTTTAGAAACTAAAATCTACTTTTTCTCTTATCAGATAAACTATGATTTTATAGGGTACAGAAGACAATTTAAAATAATTTGTATTTGTTTCTGACGGTTTATGTATTAAATTGTTATTTGCCCACTCCTAGGTAGCCACCACGACTCCTCTCCTCCCCATATTTATTTCCTTTATTTAACAATTTAATTTGTTACGAACATTATGAAAAGATAAGATCATTAATATTTTTCTACCCCTAAACGTTAGACTTGCATTTTAAATGGTCGTGGTTTTACAACCAGCTAGGTTCAATGGGCTGGTCCTACACATGAAATATATAATATTTTTGACGTTTTTGGTGTTCAGATGGTATAAGGAAGGGGGGGCCGGTGGCAAAACATTTGGGGCTCAGATCGACTTAGATACTTATCAAAGTTCCCATAGTCACCTGTCGTTTCTTCACCCACTTTATATCAAAGAGTCAGCCCGGAACCGAAACCAGAACTGAGAGCAGAAATTAACAGATACTTTTAAGGAAACAGAACTGGAAAAGTAAATTGCTGAAGAACCAGAATTGGAATTTATATATATTTGTTAGTTAGTAAAATCTCTTTTCGGTTTTCAAGGGTTATAACTTTTTATAATATATATATTTTATAATGGCATTTTATGCCCTTATTTCTTAAACTTAATTTTATTTTGAGAAAAAATAAAACTTTCCATTTTTTCAGGAATTTTTGCTTTGATTTATTTCCAGGGGGATTATAAAAGTATTAACGAGCACTTAGCAGCACACTAATGAGTTCAGATTCTTGTGAAATGATTATTTTCCAATTATTTTGGATTTTTCATTTTTCTCTATAGCAGCTGTTCCCAAACTTTTTGAATGGCATACTACCCCATCACTTTCGAGATAATGCTCCATATTTATTATTTCAGTACATTTTTAATAACTCAAACAACGTGGCTGCATCGTCTCTCTGAGCTTGAATAAATGTGGTCACCCCTACAACCACTGTTTAAATCTATTTTACTTTTGGCTTGACTTGTTTCAAATGTATTTATAAGATTCAATGAGGCCCTTTCTTTTTTCCCACTTTAATTTGCTTGTTTTGTTTGGATTCACATGGGTGGAAAGGCTCAGACAAACAAGAGAGAAGATTTCACATGCAGGCGAGGAGGACTAAAATAAAGGAGTTAGGGATGCATATTAAAGACGTGTATGGAGTGAGGTACATAGAGTTTTGTGGTTAGGGAAAGTAATGGACTGTTTAAGGATAGGGATATGTTAAGAGAAAAGTATAGAGTAAACATATTTGCGTCAGAGGACCCTCCATACAAGTTGAGGAAAAACGTGAGTGGAGAGCTGCTAGTCACGACGTACGCCTGGGATGGTAACGCTTGGCCAGGGAACGAATTCTGGATGGGCACCTAGGATCTACGGGAGATTTCGGTGGCAGCATCAGCAACGCTGATATCCCAAGTGTAAAACCCAAGGATGAACAAAGGAATAAGGGCAAACCGCAGAAGACTGAGTGAGTCATTCGGAGAGGAGGTTGCAGGAAATGGAAAGGAGGAGGAAACAATAGAAGTGGAAACAAAGAGAAATAATGACAAAAATCGGCAGAGCAAGCTTCAGAAGCTGTTAAGGAGGTGTTCAGCCCCCTCGACAAAAAATGAGGGAATGATAGTAATAGGTGAACAACAGAGTGAGAAGGAGAAGGGGCAGAAGAAGTTACTGGGACTGAGTGCAGAGAAAAGATGGAAAACATGGATAAAGGGACCTATACTGGAGGTGGAAGGGGGATACATCATAGATAGGAAGGGAAAAGGATAGAGGGAACGGAAGTGGAAGAAAACGAGAGGCTGATGGAAGTAAGCTCCACTACAGAAGAAGGGAATAAGGAGACTGGGGAAGTCCTAAGAGAGGTACATACAATTTGCGAAGACACGTTAAGAATGTCAAGATTGGAGGAGCTTAATAACCTACAGTCGGCGCTGAGACACCTGGTGAGAGTGGGGCATAAGGACGGCCAGGAGGTAGCTTTCCCGTACCGAAGTTGGTGGGCTGGATCCAGCTCCGAGCGGTGAATCTGCCTACCGGTAAGGAAGATTTGGAAAAATTGATAATTAAGGTGATGGAAAGAAGATGTGAAGTTCTAGATATGGAAGCTCTATACAAGTATTTTGTAACGGCTCACGGTAGAGTGAGCTTTAACTAGAAGGGAAAATGGCCAAACTGTCACGTATACACTCAACCACCCGTGATGGAGATGGACGGGGGAATTGTTACTAGAAAGGGAAGATAAACAAGGGAAGGGGAGTTGATGAACATGAAGACACCATACCCATTAGGGAGGAGGTAGTCACCTAGAAGCCAGTGGAGTGTAAGCCCGACTGAAGTAACCAGATGAAGAGGAAACCTGCCCAAAGAGAAGAGATTGAGAGAATTTGATAAAAAGCAGAGGAGAGGGAGAGCTCATCGACCAAGTGCACGGCGGCACACTTGGATACAAAGAGTGCTTGGATCGGTGGGGGAGGTGGGTCCCTGACGTCTAGTGACTGAGAAGGCCAGCAGCGCAAGCTGTTGTCCAGTAGGAGCAAGGGGAAATAAGAAGAAAAGGGAAACAGAGAATGATGGTGGACTCTTGACAAGTAGGAAGAGGGGATATACCAATAGGGTTAGATAGTAAGTTAGGAATAGGGGGTATAATTTAGTGTATAAGTAGGTAGTAGTATTAGTTGGTTGTCAATTACCGAGATAGTTTAATATATAAAATGAACATTCCAAAAAGAAGTAGAATAAAAGAAGGGACATAAAGAGGAAACTGGGCTTGGTTAAAGTTTAGGTATTACGTCGGGAAGATAAGGATGGTAAAAAAAAAAGGCTTACCTTCGGGAATAACTGTACATACCACTGGTGTTACGCGTAACACAGTTTGGGAGCCACTGATCTATAGAATAATAACTTAGGTAAAAGTATTTAACTTTGAGTGACAGCAAATATATCTAAGAAAGGGTAATACTGAGAAATGAGAGCCGGTCATGTTATGCAAGCAATATAAGCTAAATCGGAAGACATGTATCTAAAAGTGTTACTTCTTAAAGTTAAACAATTTAATTTTTATTGGATGGCAAGTTTTCTTGGGGAGTTAAAGGGTGTGGGGGTACGCAAATTGTTAATCTTTTCACTCATACTTCAATTATAAGGAAATAAATAGTTCAAAGTTTGTGTTCATCGTGTGTAGTTCAGGAGGGTTTTTATAGTTTTATTACTAATAGGTTATTTGAAGTATTTTAAATTTGAAATAATAATTACCGAGAGCGGAATTTATTTAAATGGCAGACAGAGTGACACATCAAGGATATTATTAGGATGGTTCTTAAGGTAAATTACATTAAGTTCATCGACCTTGCTAGCTCATTTATTATTTTGGTTTGATCACGAATTAAAAACCACAAGGAAAGTAAAAATATTTTAAGTTAAAAATGTTCGAATTGAAATCGAGAATATTGCTATAACATTATTTTAGTAGCCTGTTAATGGAGTTTAAAATAATATTTGTATACATTAAACTAATTATTGATAAATACATTATATTATAGCTGATTAAAATGTTTTGGACAAATAAACTATTGTTTACGACCATACTATTTTCTTTTGTTGCTGACATGGTAAGTTGCTGGTTTGGCTGCATAAAACCAGCATTATATAATTTAATTTATTTAAAAATTTTAGATTGAAAATACGCATAAAATACAGTTTGGTTGTATATTAATTTGAAAATTGAATTATTTTTCTTAAAGAATTGAAAAAAAAAAGCTCCATGATGTCAGTCCACAGTTGACCAATACCAACAGAGCGGCCGCCGTTTGTTGGTGAATATATTGCCAACTTTTGCAGGGGTGTTCTGTGGTCTGCACAAAGAAACCTCTGGCTATTAGTCTCACTTTTCTAGACCGGAACTTCAACTTTAAATTAAATATTTTCATTATGAATCTGAGTTGACTCTGTTTCAGACCCACTGCTTCACAGAAAATCGGAAAAAGGCCATAAAGGAGGTCTTTTGATTATTTTCTAGTGTTCTGACAGAAAAAGTATAGCTCCTGTTCAAATTGCAAGCATGAATTATAAATAAATCATGCAATTATCAAGCTCCTGAATTATTTTTATTTTTTATTTTAATATCCCCTAAGTTTTATTAAATTATATTTCAATACAAAAGGTCTATGTTATAGTTACAAATATGTATATGATATTAAAACTAGTAAATATAAATTTATAAGAACCATAACTTTTAAATTTTGTTTGGAGAACCAGAACCGATTAGTATTTCGGTTTTACTGCATGATATTTACATCATTTTTTGTCAAGATATATCTTATATATAATTCTAAAATACTTGTGTGACCCCTTCTCCCCCCCCCTTTTATAGACGAAGATGTATAGAATAAATAAAATGTACATTTGTATACTAAACTATTTGGCATTACTGACTATGAGCGATAAAGGTTATTAAGGCTACACTTAAATTTTATTAGAAAGTACTTGGTTTATTTGCGAGATTAGAAGTCTCAAAGATCAACTTTCAATGACGTTCGTGTCTCATCACGTGGTCTTCTGAAAATGTCAGTGAGATCACGATCGATCAGTTGATAAATAGACCTTCGCATAAGGTGTTAATTTTACAATAGACTGGACTATCAATTATGGAGAAATCGGGGTTAAAATCCCAGCCAATTGTACTGAGGGTGGGTTTTTCCTAGATTGTTTACTCTCCTTCCATGCAAATTTGGGTACACTTCCTCTAAATTAAACCTTTCTACTCCTTAAGCTTAACTAGTACGAGAGAAAATAAACCAAACGAGAAGTAAGACATGGTGCAAAGAAAATACAGTTTTTTACTCTCCTCTTTCTATTTATTGAGAGTGTATTTCCTCTAGTTTACCGTTGTCCTTAGTTCCCTTTGTATTAAGAAAGTAGTATTCTGTATGCTAACGCTGATAAAAAAATGTTCTTCAATCATGCCCTTGCCAAGTATGTTGGGAAATCCCGCACAGCATTTACGTCATTGGAGTTGCCTAACTACAGTGGGGCACTGGCCTTAATACTATCTAACAGAAAAAAATTGTTTGGAAACATCCACTAATTTAGCGACGTATCCAACTTATATCAAATACTAAAACCTTTAAATCTTGTGTAGCTTTATTATTTTTTACAAAATAACGGGATGGCTGAAAGTATCATGAGTAAAACTTATTTGATAATTTAGTCAGTTAATAGTAGCACATCTTCTTAATAGCTGTTCGGGTTATGAGGTTAAATACTAATTATGCTAATGATTTTAGAGACGAGGAAGGATATATTTATGGGTAATCGGAGCAGCGGGAGGGCCCCAACAACACCTGCACAGATGTCAAAGGAGCCTACAAACAAGAAAATCCTAGGTCTACAAGTCCGTTTGGTAGAGAGACCCGCTGAAAGAGGAACTCCACGTACACTGGACCCTCCGCGTGAACCACCGAGTGAGGCAGACTCCTTCTACACGGAAGAAACAGCATCCACAGACTCGGCACCGACCACTCCGGTCAGAACGGACTCCGAAGCACGAGATAGCTTCGATCTAGATTCTCTCTCCACGCCCGACGTGCTCGCACAGCCTGACTTTGGACACGTCACCCGGCTAGCAGCCCAAGCTCCACGAGAAACATACGCACGACGGAGACCCCAGACGATGGCAGTGGCCGGAAGCTCGGAGACCGGGAATCTGGAAATGGCAAACCAACTGCAGACCCTACAGGAATCAGTGGACACCATGCAGATCCGGTTCGAGCAGATCATGGAGAGATTTGGATCAACGATTCCGGCTGCACCGACCCACACTGCTGGGGCACAGAATCTTTTTACGGCGGGACCCCCGCCGACATCAGTTGCCTCGGCCCCGATGGACGCCTGGGCGAGCCTCGAACCCATAGGCACGCCACGACTTGTAGCTACAGAGGACCAGGCACTGAGGTTGGCACTGGCAGCGAAGGCAAAGTCTCTCGAGCTGCTACCAGGACGGGACTCGCACGAGCTCAAATTTCTACTGGGACTGATGGCCAACTACCAGACCATGTCACCAGAGGTCAGGCAGAAACTTCTCCACCGACTGAACCTGGTCTTCATCGCTGTGACACAGTCCTGGGCGGAAGCGGTTAACGCGGCGGGGGACGCAGCCTCGGCAGCAATATATCCACCGGGATACCAACCAGCAGCCCGGCCGCAGATCATCTACAGGGACCGTCCGCAACCCAGAGCCCCCAAAGGGAGGGGTTCGACCACCCGAAGGAAGTAGTAGGATGGCTACATAGGATACACCTGCAGCTTAGGTCACCATGAATCTTCAACAGAAGGCCCACAGCAGGAGAAAGAAGACAGATTAAAGTTTTGTATTCCCAATATTATATGTAAATCTGTGATTCTTGTAACTATGTATTTCCTCAATAAAGGGGCAATTGCCCGGGTTTCCCCTCTCGCTTCTTCGGCGAGTCCTGCGGACCTTCCTCTCACTTTTGTACCCGCGCCGATAAGGGTATAAAAGCGAGGGGAAACACTCCTCTGGACTTAGTCGGAGCAGCGGGAGGGCCCCAAGGGTACCCGATTTGCATGAAGGGAGAGTGGAAAACTATTTTGTAAAAACTACTCCCTGTACACTCGACTGAGATTCGATCCTTGATCTTCCCGTCATCGGAAGTCCAGTCTAGAGTAGTGCACTAGACCATGTGGCCACTGAAGCGGGTTATGTCTAATTGACTGTATTGTTGTTATATTGTTCACTAAACGTTAGTAGAGAATACAGAATATTGTTAGGTACTATCAATTTTTAAGATAAAAATCTTTTTCCCAACAATTTTTTAACAAAGCCTAATAATTAGCCTAAGTAATTAATATTGTTTTTAGATTGAAACCATTCTAACTCTCTTTGTTCAGAGCATGGGCTAGGACGTTAGGCTCGTCTGCGTTGGCTGAACGGTGATTGGTAGGTCAAAGCTCGACTCATGGCCAGTTGTACTTTGGTAGTACATCCGTGAATATTCGGGTACATTTCCTCTAAACTTTACTGTCCTAGACCCTATATTATTTTGTGCAAATACATACATGACCCGCACGGGTATTAAACGCAAATACAACCCAAAATTGTCATTTAAGTTTAATGTACGCGGATACAAGATATATGTATGTCCTTTTGTATACGCCATTTACCCAGAAAGACAACAAGCTTTGCTTGGTTCCGCTATGGCGTCAGTTATTAGTTGGGGCTATAGTGTAATCAGTCATTTACTCTGAAATGTAGTATTATTACCTGAACTTTTTACATTCTGGCCTCATCTAATAACTGACGCCATGGTAAAACTAATTAAAGACTGCTATTTTTCAGAGTAAATGGAGGATATCTGAAATATAGCAAGCTTGCCTTACTCGGTTTTATTATGAGACAAGATGGGCCATAGCGTAATCAGTAAAGGTAGGAGTGCAATTTTTTCAAAGTAAACCGAGTTAATACTCTTAAAGGTATTAAGATTTCCTTACTAATTTAGTTTCACTATAAGATAAGATGGTTCATAATATAATCAGGCAAGCTGGGAGTGCTAATTTCAGAGCAAAGTGAGTGTATATACTCTTAAAGGTAGTAAGCTTCCCATGTTTAGTTTTACTATGGCATCAATTATTATAAGTCGGGGTCATAGTGCTATCAGTCAAGATAATCTTACTACCTTTCAGAGTAAACTGTGTGTACGTATTACCCACGTTTATGAGGCTCCTATTAAATGGGAAGTATTTGTTTGTACACATGTCCATCAAACAACATTTCCTTGTCAACATCAACCATGTAAACAGCAGCTTCTCTACATAACGCGATGAACAAATATCCGCTGGCGATATCCATCTCCCATGTAGATCACCGCGAGCGAGCTTATGGCTCGTGTGTGTGCATGCTCCTCCCTGCGCAAAATCCATAAACCTTAACGGGCAGTATATTCTGAAGAAAGCGAAGCGACGAGCTCTAGTAACACCGACACAAACTAAACACCGTCTTGTCTTGCCCATTCGGGTAATATGATAATGTTCTATGGAGAAGTAAAGATACATTTATAGGAAGTGTACCAGCAATTGCGTGGAGAGACTGGAAAGCTATTTAAGAAAGTTTCACCTCAGTACACCTGACCGGAACTTGAACCCTGGTCTCCCCGTCATCAGCAGTCTAGTCTATTACGAGAATGATGCCTAAGACCATGGCGTCATTTGATCAATAAACCACATAGAAAATTATAAATAATCAGAGGGTCGCATTGTGAAAAATTCATTATACTTAGGGGGCCTCATTGGGAAACAATTCAATATTTTTGAATTATTAGGTAATAATAGTTCCAACCTAGTAGAAGTATAAGCTCATATATATATAAAAAAATTAAAAAAGGCATTTTTATTCAGAAATCTAAAACCTTTTATTTGCAGCATTAATGTAACTGTCGGTCTTTAAATCTTGCTCTGAAGTAAATTTAATAACAGTTGAAGAATATATGTTAGCAAGCCGAGACCTTTCGGCGTTTTTTGATAATTTTAATGCGAGAAAACAAATGCCAGCAGACGTATGTGTTCCCAAATATTGCACCTATTTGTGCGTGAAAATTCAACAACTTTTGAGAAATAATTCCTGTTGGGAAAAAAAATCATAAATTTTGTACACCAAACAATTTATGCCAGCCAAATTCCCAATTGGTGTATTTCTAAGACGTTTATAAGAAGAAGAAAAGGGTTGGGTTTTATGTTGGTTCATCATCAGGTCCAAGTTCTGCCCAAAATCAATGTTGTTTATTATTATTATTATTATTATTATTATTATTATTATTATTATTATTATTATTATTATTATTAGCACCACGTCTTACTACCCGTTCGGGTTATACGCACTTACGTCAATGTGCAGTGGTAGGGTGATTGTGAGATGAAATGGAGGACCTACAGTTTAACGTGGAATCCGAACCACGGTGGAGGCCTGGCATCCCTCACATTCACAAGTTGTGATTAATACACATATTGTCAGAGGTGAAGGAAGGGTTTGGCAATCAGATAAATCTGTGCCGGAATCGAGGAACAAAATCAATGTTAAGGCCACAAGTTTGACATTCCAAACTTAGACAAGGTACCACCTAGGTGGGTTTGTATGTATTAATTAGGCTAACGTTTCAGGGGCGAACAAGGTATAATTTAAAGTAAATGTACCCAAATTCGCGTTAAGGGAGATTGGTAAAGCATTAAGGAAGAACCACCCTCATTACACCCGGCCTGTATTCAAATCACGACATCCGTGTCACCGGTAATAAAGACTAAATGAGCGTATCTAACCTGGTCTAGGAAACCGAGTCACCTTATTTCAAGGAATGCGGCAGGGGTTGGATGCTAAATCCCACGATCAAATTTATACAAGCCACAAAACCGACGGCCTCAAAACCCACGGCCTCAAACCACATGACACCTTATTAAATAATATGATCTATAAAACTTAGATTTTACTAGTATTCTTATTTTTATTTATTTATACTCTACAAATTTGTACTCTTACAATTTGATTGTTACTTGTGCTAATGATGTTCTAGATATCAAATAAGGTGAGTAGCAAACATATTGAAGCTAAATGTTTAAAACCTAGTTATAAGATCTTATAATTATTATAGTTATAAATACCAATGTACAAAATTGTATGTTAAATATTAAATATTGTGATGCCCCTTAGTTGCGCGCCAATTATTACGCTACGGTTTATTTGGTGATATAACTTCCCCGCGGTTGGGCGCCAATTATTATGTCCCGCGTGGGCGCCACTTATGACGTCCCTCATTGTTCGCCATTTATGATGTCTTCCAACGTACACCTTCTGTCGTAGCCTTCACTTGGGCGCCATCTCTCGTACCCACCTCCGTACGCCTTGTCGTGAGCCCCACGTTACGACACCAATTATTATGATACAGAATGTTTGGAGATAATAAATGATTCTTATAGGAAATAAAGTTTCTTATTCATTTATTCAATTATTTCAGCCTTGCTAAGATGTTAGAAAAATGATCATGATTACTTGTCACGTCGCAGTTTTGTAAATGTTTATGATTCAAAACATCCGCATCTATTTAAATTAAGTCCACACTTTATATATGCTGAATTACATTATTTGTTTCGATAAAAGAACTTAAAGGTTGTTTTATTAACTTGTTGCGCATTTAATATTCGCACGTTTCAAAAACACGTCCGTTCCGAACGAAGGATGGTATTGAAGAACAACCAAAGCGGATACTGATTTTAGAATCGCAGTCCAATGGAATATTCTAATATAGGACTGGGAGCTTTGAGAACAGGAAGCCGTCAATAAAAATCCTCCACGTCAGCCGACTGCATTAACACATTGAAGTTAGTTACACTGCTTAACGACGAGAAATAAATAGTGCTTTCTTATCTAGAATCTGGTGATTTACTATAAATGAACCTATTTTATGCCTGAAATAATATAATATAAAATTCTAATAAAATAAACATATATTTAATATTGAAAATTAATAGGAGAATATTGTCAATGCTCTCAAATATCCTTTAGGGTCAAATCAAGGTCGTTACAATATTTTGGGTCCTCAGAAAATGATCCTTTCACCTTTTCCTGAAAAGTTAACATTATTAGAAGTATTATAGTAGTGGTGGTAGTAGTAGTAGTATAATAGTACGCTCTAAACCAATATTATTACCGACTTAACTTCCACCAATTAACTCGGTAGGTATCTCATCTGTCTACTGAACTAAGGATACTTGGTTTAGTTCCTGGCAATGTCTATAAATATACTATCGGTAAAATTTGGGGATCCCCCCTTTACAATGATGAATTGACATCTGGAAGACTGGGAATGCATGTGTTCTAAAATTGAGTACGTTAATAAAACTTGTGATGAAAAGATCCTTCCGTTCCGAAATTACATGTTAAATACCTCTTATAAAAATAAAATATTACGACTTAATCTCTTAAGTAAAAATGAGAAGGGTATTTGTTAGGGGAAATGAACCTGCACTAGAGCGGAGAGGGAATGGGAGCAGCCATAGCAATAACGTATCGCATAAAGTTGATCACGCCCCTTAATCCGGCAGTGATTTGAATATTAGCCTCACCGTCAACCGCCATCTAATACAATTGCAACTTAGTACCTTAGATCACGTGACTACAGGTAAGATTATTTGTGTATAATCAATCATATTAGTTGCAGCGCGAAGGGAAGCATCTAGAACCACCTTCAAAGTATTGACTGACAAACCCAATGTGAAGATAACATTGGGAAGACCTAAACGCAGATGGAATGATAGCATTAGAATGGACCTGGATGAGATAGGGTGTAATGAGATGGACTGGATAGAACTAGCTTAAGATAAAGGATTGTGGCATGCTTTAGAAAGTGCGTCAATAAACTTTCTAGTTCCTAGTAACATAATGCCACTAAAAAAGTTGATTAACTATAGACCTCATTCGACCGTGCCCTTAAGTTAAAAATTATGTTATTGTAATCGACACAGCCTAACTTGAGTCGTGTTTGTTTAACATTTGTTGTGTTCTGGATTATGAATGACAAAACGAGTATCGCAAGGTGTTGTGGTTAGCTAGTACACAAATAGAACATATGTGCTGACAACTTAAACAGTGTGTCAGCATTCCTTTTGGCAATCAGGCCAAGTTGTATTAAAAATAATACGAGATTTAGAGCTAACAGGGCTGACTAATCACCATCGAGTCTAGGAGGTCACTCTGCCCGTTTTAAAGGCTACGCTTATAGGAGGCCGGATCATCAGAGTGTGTATTGGAGGGCTACCATTCGAGCCCAAGGTATCGGGGTTCATAAAGCGTGTAGGATCACCTAGAGGTCAGCCAGACCATTTTTTTAATCATTCTATGCATACTTCGTTCTGTCACGAGCTTCTAAGTTAATATATTAAGTTTTTCAATAGCATTTAATATTTCTTAATAACATCATATTTTGTAGTAGTGCAAAGAAGTATATTAAAACCATAAAAACCCAATCCGGACGTTAATTACTAACCCACACAATCATAACCCAGCCACTTCCCTCATCCTCGGCCGCAACCCATCCTGACAATTTAGGCCCACACAAGGGGGAGGGTGACATTGTTATTACAGTATCGTATTTCAAATTAAAATATTTCCTATAAGTCCTCCTTGGATTTAAGATGATATTTACTCTGAATGATCAAGTTATACAAAAAACAGATTAATACTATATTCAATAGTTGATTATTATATTTATAGAGAATAAGATAAAATGCCAAACGATTGAGTAAAGACAAGACCTCGCTGAGCTTGTTTTTTTTATGTGACCTTTCTGGTGTAGTAGATATAAAATGAGTATATGACATGCCCAGGTTTAAACTACATTACTATGGTACGATTATATGTGAATGTATATACAGCCTACCATACACCGTATCAGTTGTGACTCGTTAAAACGGAAATTAGTTCGAACTCGTGGCTTGGATACAATGTTTTTATAGATGTGTACCCCCTGGAGATATTGTGGCTTACATCGAACTAAATTTTAAACTGAGCTTCGAAACAAATATCGATTATGGTCTGATTATATATATATATATATATATATATATATATATATATATATATACATATTGACGGTGGCACAAACATTGGCTACGAATTTATATAAACATTTTTATTTTATTTGAAAGTTTAATCCAAAGGTTACTTACATTTTAATGTACTCGCTGTGATCACCGCATACTACTACCAATACAATGTAGCCTTAATGTTAAGGTTAAATACTAGGATTAATTAAATACAAGTAGAGAGATTAAATCAAAAAGCAGAAAGGAATTTGAAAAATATTGTGAGATAAGTTTATTTTGTTAAACCAAAATAAAATATACAAGGACCTTAAAATCAATAATTTTTTCTGTGTTAGTCCGAAGTAAAGATAAACATATTATAAAAATAATTGAAGGAAATAAACGCTCTCCCACAACTTGCTGGTAAAAGAAAATCTCCACAGAAGTTAAACATCAACATAGTCATTAATTACTATATGAGTCCTTAGAAATTGTTGCAAAACTAGTTACTTGTTCCGAGTGAACAAAACGTTTGCAATAATCCCTTTTTAACTGAGTGAATTGATACATTTATCCCTACACAAATAATATGAGGTTTTAAAGAGTCCAAAATTATTATAAAACTTAATCACTTAATTCAAGTGACCAATCACTTAATTCAAGTGACCAACACAATTTATCTTTAACATAAAAATGTACAAAAGCTTAAAGAATCCAGAAAAAATTTTGATAAGCTATAATTTTTTCCTAAGTGAATTGAAATATTTAGATTTACCATTACATTTAAATAATTATTTTAAGGAGTTCAACAGCATACCAGCAAAACTTAGCAACTTAATCTAAGTGACCAAAAAATTAATTACGGTTATCTTTAATATAAAAATTATAAGGACATAAATTGTCTAGAGACAATGTTATGAAGCCAGTCACTTTGCCCTAAGTGAACTGACATATATTTACATTTATAAATAAAAGAGGCCAAAAATGAATTTTGATTAGTACCTATTTGGAAAGAAACGAAGTTAAATTTACACCAAGAGAAATAATTTTGAATATACTTTCACCATCTTGGCTCTCAAGTTACCACCTCTTAAGTGAGGTGTGTCCTAATTGTAGTGTAAGCAGAAAGTTGTCTTTTTTGGGGTTGAACATCCCTTTTTGTGGCTATAACGAGACGTTTACTAGGCTAGAAGGAGAAGAATGACTCGATGTGCTCGAATCTTCTTGGTTGTTCTAGAATAGTCTAACACTAGAAATGTCAGCCACGCACACTACCTTCCTCGCAATGTCCCTGATTGTCTAAGGTTGTGCAGAACTGGTTCAGATTGGAACCATTCCGCGACGTCACGAAAATAGCTCCAAGCTAAGTTTGGTGCATGCTCCATCAATGGCCCAGCCATATGCTTTTCGATTCCATCTTGAGAAAACAGACAGTTTCAGGGGAATCATCATGCCAGGGGGGTATAACTAGAAGAACATATTCTTGAAGTAGGTTAGGTTCAACCCAATCATAAGTGGAAACAGGCAAGGTGTAAATATTTGGGCAATAAGGTAGGTTGAAGATTTTTTGATTATTTAGACAAATCCTTAGCAGATGACATATCGATATACCCAAATATTTACACTCTTGGACTAGGGATGGCGAAGCTAGAATCTAGAGGAAGTGTGCTCGCCCTTATGTTGTGAGACATTAGGAGCCCATTTAAAATGAACCACCTTATTAAATCCTTCAGGAAATCAAATTCCTAGCTCCTCTTCACAAATCTCATATTATATTTTTTTATTTCGCACCCCATCATACAACTTGTCCAGGATATTCACAAAATTTACTAAAGAGGAAAGGAGGAGTAACACTTTAGAGGGCGGGGTGTAGGCCTGCCAAGGTAATTTTCTCTTACTTAAAATTTTCACTTTCTAATCAATTCCATCTACCTCATCCTTACCTATTAGTATGAATATGCGTATGGACTCGGATGGCTTGTAGGACGAGATGTAAGAGTGATGTCTAGACCCCCGGTTATTACTGTTGTAATACAGACGCACTACACTAGAATCATGAGGTCTCAGGTGCTAGTCTAGTTTTCAGAGGTAGAAAATTATATATTTATGTATATAGTGGCCTGATAAAACTGTTATAAAATTTAATTGAGTTGAAAGTTGAGTATTAATACTAAAGAAAGTTAATACTCAAACATTACAAAAATTGGTACGTTAATTGTAATTTACAGTTATTTATAGAATTGAAAAAGTATATGATTATTTTTAATATATTTAAAATCGTTTTAAAGGATTCTTTCATACAGAGAAAGAACTATATTTTTGAAAAATGTTGACCTGAGATTATGATAGCTCTTGAATTTTTACTTTCCCCAACTAAGTCTTGTAAGCCCATCTGTATGTCTGTCCGTACTTGGGGCTACAGATGAAACGGTTTAATCAATTTCGTTCAAACTTGAAATTTAAATGTTATATTATAGTCATACCTCGATGCTAGACTGGGAATTTTACTCTAGCTTTAATATTAAGGTGCTGCGCTTGTAACTGATATTTTAAAAATCAAAAATTTTCGGAAGTGGGTATATTGATCTTGTTCAAAATGGGTATATAAGAAGTACTTTATATGATAAATATTAACTCTGTGCATATATTTAAGAGATAAATTAATTAAAAGCTATAACTTAGAATTTTGTTCCAAGCTTAAGCTAAATAATAAAATATGTACAACTATAGAGTGCCATTTATTTTCATCTCGGCTATCAAGGAATTTGATTAAAACAAGTTTCCCCACCCGTACAAAAAATAAGCCAGTCCCTCTTAAAGAGAATAAAGCCCCCACGCCTATATTTCTAACTCTATGTTTACAGTAGCCGAGTGTGTAAGCATCTCGTCCAATGACCATTATCTAACGCTGTGTGTTTGAATATTCCCTGATAAGAGGCCTTTTATGATGACCTGTCAAGCTCCCAACCAAGCTACAGCTAAATAAACATAGTATATTTATTTAAACATTGTCACACTTTGAAAGGGGAATAAAAGAGGTGCATAAAGAATTATAATCGACGTTTTTGGGAAAATAAGGAGACAGTCTATATTAAGAGTTTGTCCATTTTAGAAAATTATCTACCAAAATTTGTATTTGCAACATAGGCTATGTTTAACAAACTTACCCCTTATCCTATCTCATTACTACCCACATGGGCCACCTACACATTTACATTAATAGGGTAGGGATAGGTGGGATATAGTCTAGAGAAAGTGTACCCGAATCTACGTGGAAGGAGAGAGGGAAAAGATTTGGGAACAAAATCCTTTAATATACCCTACACCCTGCCAATATTCCAACCTCAACATATTATTTACTGGCAAAACGGACAAGATGAAACTGATTCATTTGTCCACGTGATCATCAGCGTAGGCTACACATATATACAATTTTCAAGAGAATAAAAAAATATAAGTATAAGTTGAGTGTGTTGATAGTTAATTAATTCCATCAGCACTCTCCTCAAGAACAAATTTCTAATACTTACTTCAGTGGCTGCATGTTTTAAGGCGTCACTCTCTCAATAAATTAGACCTCCGATGATGGGGAGACTGGAGCTCGATCCCAGTTGAGTGTACTGAGGGTGGTTTTCCTAAATGGTTTCCCACTCCCTCTCCGCGCAAATTCGGGTACACTTCTTCTAAATTCAAACTTCCTTATCCCAAACTCGTCAGCGTAATTAGTATACAGGCGTGTAACCCAAACGAAGGATGAAATAAACAAAACTTTCTTCATCCTTATTTCCTAAATTAAGTAGTTAAAAACCCCTATGAATAAGTCTATTATAAGATACTCTTTAGTCACCAACCTTTAGGGAAGATGAAATAATCACTATTATCACAGAAACTGAACGCAATATCTTCATGTTATGAGCCAAGCATACTATCCATATGCTGTATTCTGATGTGGGTAAAATCTTTACGTATCTGTGCCTTCATATACTCACCTGAGGTACTTTAGTTCGATCCCCGACGGGGAGAAACGTCCTTTATGCAACAGAGGTAAGAAAAGTTCGAAGCTCCCTACAAACGTGGTCCCTGAGCTAATAGCCCCAATTGATATTATTTTTTTGTTTATATGCCTTAACATCAAACTTAAACTAAAGGGTTCATTTGAATATTTTTAGTTAGAAAGTGAACCCGTATTAGCTTGGAGAGAGGATGGTAGAACCATAGTTATAATCACACGTGCAACTCTACAAGCTCCCCCCTCCTCCTTTGAACATTGACCCAGGCTCCCAACCCATCATAGGGTAAGCCAGTCTAGTCTTTTGCTGATATAATCAGTCTATTTATAAAGTTAAATTTAAATAAACCTAATAATAGAATAAAAACTATCGCTGCTGCTGAACAGGTAACATCTTAATTCAAACACTCAGCTAACAATGTTTTGATCCGCGCTGTACACGTCATAGAAATAGCAAAATGTGTTTTACACCTCTGATTTGAACGCAGACCTGTCTCTTGTGTTTACCCACAAACAACCCCTTCTTGGAAATTCAAGTGTTTGTTTCGGGGGGCGAGTGGGCTGTCAGGCTTGCCTTACTCCTTTCCACCTCACGCTGTAGATAAAACCAAAGGAAATAGCTCAGTAGCAATTCTGGAGGCGCTCCTTCGGTGGTCTGGTGAATTGTGACCTGCGTTAACAACCAAGGAACTAACAACTCTTGTTACCAAACACACAATTACAGTGTTCTTCGCAAGTATTGCCCATTGTAGCCGCAGTAGTTAACACTTCTTTGATAAATGAGAACATGTTTCCACATACAGGTAAATACGTTGTTTCTTAGGTTGAATATAACAAAAATATATTTAAAATCAAAATAAAATTTAGAGACTGATTCTTAAAACATTGTTTTAATTGCAGAGCTAATGTGTGGGTTTTTTTCAAAATAAATACAATTGTCCGATTTATTTATTATTTAGGTAGAAATGTTTGACCATAAATCTTATCGTTCTAATAAGACAAATGTTTATTTGTTAGTGGTTTTGTATTCAAGCACTCTCTTATGGAGCAAAGCGGATGCTTAACCTTTCAGGGAACATTTACTATACATGGAAATCTTGACAAACTGTCAGAATTAAAGGGGGACATGTCTAGGACTGCAATGAATGTCACAGCACATAATAATAATAAAATGTATAAATAGGTCAAGATAAAATTGCATGGGGCCCTACACTGGTGGACACGTAGCTAAAGTCACCCATCTTATCTGGTCTGGTTTGCTGGGTGTGCATTCCGGCCAGGTGTACCAACGTGTGTCTTTCCTAAAAGTTTTTCTAATCTTCCTCCTTGCAGATTCGCGTATATCACCTACAAAACGTATCTTTTTCATCGAAAAATTATTAATGAAAAAATGGAGATCCTGGATCGGTAGGGAGACGTGGTGAACGTGATATAACTAATTAATTTTTTGGTATCAATGCCTTCAGGAATTTACATATTTTTTTATGTCCTTAAATGTAGAAGTGTGCTACATAGTATATTTTATTCATACAATTTGAAAAACTTAACACTAAAAATACATTTTCAATAAATAAACTTTTAAATAAATATCTGTTCAATTGTAGAGACACAGTTTCTAATAAATTGTAGGCCTGGATGTAATTTTATATGTGTAAAGTACATAAATACTTTGAAAGAAAATAATTTAACAGTTTTGAGCACAATAAAATATTAGAAAACATTGATTTAAATCTCGTCTAATAAAAAAAATAGTAATTACTGTTCGAGATTAAATAATATTTAAATTTGATAAACCCCTAGGTAGCTTAGACTTTATTCATAATATACGTTAAAACTTCAACAAGCCTGCATTTTAATTTGATTATTTTACAACAAATATATGAAAAACGGATCCAATATCACAAAAACATACCGTTTTAACAAATTATGCACGTTCAAAAATGTCCCAATGAATTATTGATTAAGCATTTTATCTCCTTGTCCCTTCCAAAATATTTGTTTTTATCATTTTTATTGCATTGACAATTAGTTATTGAATGTTTTGAAAACTGATTTGTTATATTGCGTGTCATATTTCAATTAGTGAACAGTTGACCTTAGTGATCTTGGGATAAAGTGCTCGCCTCAGGACCAGATGTTCATGGGCACAAACCCTGCTGGGATGACGTACTTTACTCCAGCAATAAAAGTCCGTAGCACAACTTCCTTCGGAGGTGAAGTAAAACCCTTGGTCTTATGTCGAGTGTGGCATGTAAGATAATCTTGACGTTATGTGGAAATATCTTTCCTGCAAATTGGTTTGGACCTTTCGCTTTTGCTCATAGAAATTCTCGTATGCTAATATAATCAGGTGGTTCAGAAAGTTCAAGTTAAATATCTCAATAAAATAAAATAGTAAAAGTTAGAGATTAAAACTAGGCTTTGGATGGACTCCATTTTACATTCCATATACTTATAGAGGATATCTGCTGTCTAAAACATTCGTTGACAAAGATTTTAGTATTTATATTTTACTGTTCATTATATAATTTCCCTTTTATCAACTCTTATGTGAGACAATAAATTTATAAGGAAGAAAGATTTTTTTTTTGCATGATTCCAATCTGGATTTTACAATATTATACATTTAATAACTTTGGATGGGGAATGCAGAACTTGGAGGAATATTTATAAAAATATACGTGAAAATAAAATGGAACACATTTAGGAAAAAAATCCTCGAAACACTAAGCTAATATTCGAAACATGATACCTCTGTTACCAGCATTAGATGAGGTTGATTTCTTAGTCCACATTCCCACTGATGTGATAAGCATTTTGTTTTCAGTAAAACATAATATTTAATGCTTTTAGATAAAAAAATAAGATATTCTACCAAAACAGTTCAGTTGACTTTAGGTTACAAAACGCATCACTGATTTATAATGATTCTTAATACACATTACTATAAAAGAAGATTGTTTCATTGATATTAATATTTATAATAAATAATAATAATTTATTATTATTATATATTATTATTATTTGCATTTCTACTTTGAATCTTGCTCTACATAGGTTAAATGTTCATACTTATTAGATAATATTTTTTTAAAAGTTTCAATTACTTAGCACAGAGGCCTGTAATTATTTTAAGCTTATGAAGTTATATTAATTGATAGTAATTGTGAGGGTTGGCTTAGTTATATAATGAAAGGCATCAGCACTCTCCTGAAAATAGACTTGTAAATCTCCTTTCGTGAAAAAATAAAAACGTCCTCATAAGATTTGCCAGGAATTCTAACTATTGAATTTCTCATGTTCTGGTAATTTTTTACACCCATGTCACAATCCGTTCTGATTATACGCATTATATTAATCACGTTAGTGGAGAAGAATGAGGAAGGTAGGAATTTAGAGGGAATGTACCGAAACTGGCATGGAGGAATAATAATAATTCTTCTTATTACTATTATTAGTACCACTCTTACTACCCATTCGGGTTATACGCACTTACGCTAGTGTGTGTAGGGTGATAGTGAGATGAAATGGAGGACCTACAGTTTAACGTGGGATCCGAACCACGGTGAAGGCCTGGCATCCACACATTTACAAGCTGTGATTAATTACACGTCTTGTCAGAGGTGAAGGAAAGGTTTGGCAATCAGATAAGTCTGTGCCGGGACCGAGGATTGAACCCCGGACCCCCAGAACAGAAGTCCGACATCTTATCCCTAGGCACCAGGTCACGTGTGACGAATGGTACAATAGCATTTAGTGAAAAGCACTCTCGGCACACCTAGTTGGGTTTCACATACCGAGCATAACATCACCGGAAATTCACAAAACATACTAAATCAAGCACGTCAAACTTGTGATCCGCGGGCTGCATGTGGCCCAATACATGAGTCTCTGCGATCCGTTGATCAACCAACACACAATGCGGCCCAATTTGTCTAAACGTTGTAGTAATAAAACATTTGAAATTATGACATTTTGAAAGTTGGTCATTATTTGGTGAAATCTAGCAAGTGAGGTTGGTGTAACAAAATTTACTTATTTCTAAGCAAAGATCGATTCTTAGAAAAATGGTTAAATTTTCGCACCAAATATGTGCAGTATTTGTGAGCACACAAGTGTGTTTTTACTCATTAAAAGGAACAAACACACGAGCGATCACATATACTAAAACATGTTTGTAATCTATTTTGTCCGTGACTTAGCTCACGCACTTGATGCAAATATAAGCTTTCATATATTTGGTAAAAAAATATAGGATAAATCTTAACATTTAGTGTAATCTTAATTTTATTTTAGTTGTATTAAGGATTTAAAAAAAGATTTTTTCCATTTAAGATTGTGACAGTATTTAACTTTCTGAAATTTAGGCCTTCCCATTATTTTCAGTTTTTTTTTTGCAGCACATTTTACTACCGTTCTCGTTATACGCCTATGTACTAATTACACTAATGGGTTAGGGATAATAAGGCTTAATTTAGGGGAAATGCCTCCGCATTTGCGTGGAGGGAGAGGGGAAAACAATTTAGGAAAAAACCTCGGTGCACCCGACCGGGATTGAACCTGATTTCCTCGTCTTCTGCATTCTAGTCCAACACGAGAGTAGTGCGTTAGACTACGTGGCTACAAAAGCTGGTATTTTCAAAATTCAATGTGACCCTTGTGGTCAAACGAGTTTGACAGTCTGTACTAAATGATATCGCTATGCAAACTGCGTGACCACCGGCGGGGCTACCAAGGCCTATTAAAGATATACACTAAGGGAATGTTTGAGGAGGGTAGTTCAATGGAAGTTCATCGCCCACACTTGTATGGAAAGAGGATGGGAAAACCAAAGTGGATGCTCCAATTGAAAAATCAAATCTATTGCAGTGAACTGAGATTCGAACCTTACCTCTCAATCTCCATCAATCCCCACTAATCACTGGTATGGTCAGTATTTATTTAATCTACACATAGCCCAAACAGAAAGTAAAAATCATAGCTCATAAAAAAAAGATAAACATATTTTAAATTAAATCTTTCTTGATTTAAAAACTTTTGAATAATTGTATTTCTTTATAGAAAACGTAGACCAATTTGAAGGTATAAACAACTGCCCAGTTTGGAACGGCGAGAGCTCCCCTTCCTGTGAGCGGCTTTAAGATGTAAAAGGAACTGCCCCATCAGGAGGGAGACCGATCCTTTCCTTCCTGAGAACAGGATTCCGATCCCTTTCTTCGAGCTCTCAGGGACGCGGACTAGCGATGGTGGCGGCGACAGAGACTCCGGGTGTCCCGGCGCCGTTGTTCGGCCACGCCGTGACCCGACGGTCCCCGGCGGCACGACGCCAGCCCCCGGTAGGAGACGCAACGAGAGAGAGAGGCAGCGTGTGAGGAGTGTCAACCAAGGGTTTGAACGTCTACGACGGTGTCTCTTGCAGGAAGATGATGGTCAGGGAATTGTGAGGGGGGATGGAATGACGGAGAATAATTGGAGAAGTAGGAAAAGCAAAGTGGAAGTGCTGCGAACGGCAATTGCTTATATTCGCCATCTGCAGGACGTTCTAAGAGGAACTGATGAAACATTGGAGAATCTAATATTAAGATAGATATTTTTTTAAATTGTCCTAACTCATGGTCACGTGTGCTAATGGATTTTTGTTTAATCAGTGTATATGTCTAGGAAATCGGGGTTCGAGTCTCTGCCTTGTGCTGCGGGTTTGGTTTTTCTCATTAAAACTGTTACAGTTGTTTTACCATCGTAAGTGAATATCCTTTAAACTGCTGTATTATTACTTATCCCGGAGTTAAAGACGTTAATAGCCTTGTTTATAAATATACGATTAATTTTGATTAAATAATAATTTGACCTATTTCATTAATAAATTGTGCTAAACAAATACTCTAACTTTCTCTTATCTGTATTTGAATGTGTGTATTCTTAAGGTTAGTAACATCCTTTTTTAAGTTTATTCTTCCATTTTATTGGTTATTATTTCAATAATTTTTTTTAATTATTTAATTTCAAACAAATCGGTAAAACACTTTTTTAAAAGTATTGTTTATTTTCAAATATTTATAAAAAAAACTATATTTACAAAGGTCACATTTTTATATTTTAATCGTTTGACCTTGTGGATTATTATTCTATGATATACGTAGTGAAGTTTTATCAAAATCGTTGAGACAAAATTCGAATGAAATCAGCAATACAATTAAATGAACTGGAAAAGTGTGTGTTTTAAGGAATAAGACATAATCTTAAGATATAGTGCTATAATTGGCCACAGAAGACTTTTTTTTTTTGCGACGCGTCTTACTACCTGCTCGGACTTTGTATTTTTCCTATTACAAATGAGTAAAATTTTATAAAAATCATCTATACGTTAATAAAAAGTAACTTAATATTTTACATTTTGCTTCTGCGTTTACATTAGTTACGCATGTATATCACTAGTCAACATGATTTTTACCTTCATATATATTTGGGCTGTTAATAATACATGTTTGTTTGTAGATCTCAGAAATAACAATAAAAATGTCACATCACATCACAATTTTCGTATGTATAGGTTTTTGTGTTCACGCGTAATGCGTTTATCTTACTAGGTTTTGGTGACGAAAATAACACTCTCATCTGTCATATGTCCTACAGTATAGGTGTTGCTTGCAAACTTAATAAGTAACTTATAATAAAACATGACACTGATCAGATTCATAACTAAATATTTTTCACGTCTGCTCATAGATGGAAGTAGTGTCTCAAGAGTATCGTTGAGCTGCGTATATCCCCAGACAGTAGCTCTTTCAGTTACGGAGGGAAATCTATAGCGTGAGCGGTTTATCTAAGTTTGTTGGGACAATGTTTTTATCTTCTGATCTGCCTAACATTGTATTGTTATCATACCGGATCAAAGGAGGTGTCTAAATCATCCTAACAATTTCTTCTACGTGCGTGATAGGCCTACAACGAAAACTCTGAGAAAATAAATCATTAGTACTGTATTACTAAATGATATGGGTGACCAATACGGAAATTGGCCTTCACATATGTCCTTTATTAACTTCACAACACATTCGAGGCTGTAGCTAACTAGGAAACTCAAAAGTATGCCTTTTGATGAATCTATGGTGTGGCGATAACCACGTAGCCACCGTGATGATTGCTATTTCTGTATGACAAAAATAGCAGTGATATTTAAAAAAATAAGCTAGTACAGTTTCAAATATATAAACATACTATCTGCAATAAGGCCAGCTCCGCATATTGAAGACCTGCTGGTAGCAGTTCCTCCAAAAGCATGTGATGAAGTAACCAGTTATGAAGATTATACAGATGAATGTGCTAAAAATTCCACTGAACCATCCCCTTCTAAGGATTTGGACTACCAACGGAGAACGGAAAATACGCTACATTCAATTAGGAAAGAAGATTTTAATGAGATAGTTCGTGACCTAAAGTTAACAAAAGAGCAACCCGAACGTCTTAGTTCCTGCTTACAGAAATGGAAATTACTTTAAGCAGTAAATAAATAACATTTTATCAACAACGCAGTGAAGAATATTCCAAATATTTCACTATGGAGGAAACTAAAGGAAATACTTTAATGGTCTTATCAAAGAATTGTGTTTGAACATAGTTCTAATAATGGCGCACGATTATTGAGGTGTCTAAATTAAGTTTGAAAGCTGTTGCGTGGTGAAAATAATTATTTATCAGTTCTTCTAAACTATACCAATGACTCGAAAGAAACATACAATGAAAGCATGTCGAAGATTCTGAATGCAGTGCAGTACCAAGACTACTTTTGGAATGTCTGTGGTTATCTTAAGATTATTAGAATACTTAACAGGTTTACAAAGAGGTTTCACAAGTTATGGTTTTTTTTCTATGTTTGTGGGACAGTTACAGTAGCCCCATGGCTTTTTTGGTGCTGACTGACAGCTCACAGCTGACAGCTGACGGCTTTGAAAAGCTACCAGACCAAATTATGTATCCCTAAGTCGAACCATATGATCTGCAAAAAACATGTGTTTGACAGCTGTCACTTCTGACAGTAAAAATATAGGTATATACCTAACTGTTGACTGTCAGAAGTCAGCTGTGAACTGTCAGTCAGCACCAAAGAAGCCATGATCCTACTGTAGGTAACAACAAAGTATTATACTGTGCAACAATATGAGAGAAAGAAATTTAATTACGATGCTACACCACATGAAAAAACTCAAGATAAAAAAAAATTCAGATCAGATGATCCATTAAAAAGTTACAGCATTTTGAAATTTACACAACTATCGCACAATGGGCCCGGGCCCTCAGGTACCCCATGGGGGTTGATCATGTACACTCGGACCAAAAATGTAGTACAGACCCCAACCTTCAAGATGACACCAAAATATATATTTTAGCATTAATTTGAACTGAAATATTTATTTCAACCCTGTGTGGCACCCCAATATGTGCCTAAGCATAGTTTTAGAGACAACATTTTTTAAAGGCAGAATGGGTGTGAAATACTCGTTGCTTGCAGTGAGAATGTGCATTGTTGCTAAATTAACATCTAAAATTTTTATCAACTGGCTTTATTAAAATATAAACTATATTTGATTCATCTAAATTTCAAATGATATAAGTTATTTAACAAATCCGTAAAAAATCAGTCCGGGACAAAAGTATTTATTTTGGGAAAGATTGTCAATCTTAATCTAAATAGTAGTGGAAGCTCGTGACTTTTTTTCTTGAGAGAGCACAAAATTGAAATTAAAAAAAAAATGATAAAAATGTCAACTTAGAGTTTGTTCATGATAGGTTTTACCTGGATGACAGTTCAAAAATCATTGTTTAGATTTTGGGTTGCCAACACCTGTAAAAAGCACTGTTTTGTTATTTATATGAAGTTTTTTAATTATATGTTATATTTTACATTTAAATTAACGTAAACTTAAATTTTCTCACACTATTTCATTACTTTTGATCATTTTTTACCCAATCCAAAATTGTATTTTTAACATAATTTAAAGTACTTATTCTTCGTTTATAATGTTATCTATAATGTGTAATATAGAGCATACAGTAATAACATCTAATATAGGCATTGTATTTACCTGGAAAAGTGAAAATACTTGTCATTATTTTCAATATATAATAATATTTCTAAATATTTAACTGAATAAAATATTTTTATCCACTGCGTGGGTGCATCTTTGTAAATAACTGGTTTCCGCCTTAATCAATCACATAGTTTCAATTCGACGGTCACCATTTTGAAGGATGTTCGTTAGACCTTTTGTAAAAGTGCTGTGAATAGTTTTTTTTTAATTAAATGATAAATAAGCTTTGTGCCAACCTCTAGTAAATATATAAATAATATTGGCCAAAATTACTACGGTTAACTATCACATTCACACATTACCCTATGTTTTCATTACAGTTATCCTAAGTGACATATGGCAGCTGTTGGTGTAGAGATACATTAGGGAACTATTTCTAGTGATACTTTGAGTGGTCATCCAAGTAAGCTAAGGTCGTGAATGTACTATAATTGTTATTTATATTTTGTAATGTAAGATCAGCCTCCTTTCCTTGATCACTCACAGAATAGCAAATCATCTTACTCTTTTTAAACTTCTATCAAATAAACATGTTCTGCTAAGTTCTTATCTCAAATAATAGAAAGAAAATAAATGCATAAAAAAATGTTAAAAGTAAAGTGTGTTAATTTTATTTTGTAAATTTTATCCTGAATTTTGTAAAAAAAAAATCTGATACCATAGGTTTCCACTGTTCACTATAATTACTCAGGAATAAATTACATATATATATATATTATGGTATTCTTCTTTGTGTGTATAGGCCTATATTCATAAAACATATTTAAAACTTGAATAAAAATCAATTATAGTAATAATAAAGAAAAGAAACGGGCATGGACATAAGAAATTCATCCATCTTGTAAAGAGTTTCTTTCAAATGTGTAGGACGTTAAAGAGGAGGGGGCACTTAAATCAAGGTTCGCACGGGCTCAAAAATTATGCTCGAGGCGGCCCTGCTTTTTATTTAATTTGCCATTGTAGCGACTTTTTGTATGATGTTTTTCCAACCCATTCTGCCGACAAAAGTTTTCATTTAGTACCGGAGTTTTTGTCTAGAGCTCGCACAGTCGTAAATATTCTACTCTTATATATTAATTTTTGTTTAAAATTTACATGATTTTTATCCATAGGATCAAATTTTAATTCCTGTTGAAAATAGATCTCAGTATAAATGAAATTTATTTTAAAAATAAATTTTATATCGAGCAAATAATTTGAAGCCATTTTAGAAACCTGTTTCAGAGTTTCACTTGTTTTGGAAACTGTTCTTTAATAACAGTGGCTGTGTCCGAAAAATCCAAGACTCCCTAGTCGGACCCGTGAGTTTTAGACTTGGTGCAGTCTTGATGATTTCACACTTCTCGCGCTGTTCATAACGAAGACTGCATCAAAGTCAAACTATTCGAACGGCAACGCAATTGGACCTGCAGTGCTGCTCCCTACTGGATATCTTAGAAACTATGTAAACGCCATCTGTCAGCTCTAATGAAAACTAAATATTTGTTAAAACGCCATCTATCAGCCTTAATGAAAACTAATATAACTGTTTAAAATTGGCACCATTTTAAACAGAACTACGATATTTCCCGTAGCAGGTCGAAAGAAAATTTAAGAATGCCGAGAAATAATAATTTGATACTTATTGCGATCATTAATGGAAGGCGCAGATTACTTGGTCAGTTTCTAGAAATATTGCACCTTTTATTATTAAGAATGATTGCAATCCAGCAACAACATGTAAGTACAATATATTTTTACTTTTTACCTTTTTAAACAAATGTTTTAATAAACAGGTTGAGAAGTTAATATAAGATATTTATAAAATGCCCACTTAAACTAGTTTATAATTTTATTTGTTGATTCTAATCACAATTTTAAAGATTGGCAATAGAATAATATAATTTTTATTTTATTTGGGTGGGTTGGTAATGTCTAGCCCACACCCTCAAAGTTAAAGAAACGAAAAATTAAGCCTATCCAACTCAAAAGTGACCCTACCTATGCTCAATATACCTAAAATACCTCTATTAATTTGCGCAATTGTAAATAGTCTGAAGGCTCATTGTTTGAGCATAAAAATTGTACATTCACTAGGCCAAAATTAAAAAACATTTTTATATTTGTATATTTATTTATATAAAACATTTATTTTTGGAATACGCCCTGATGCCTATTGCAAACATGAATATGGAGCAGTAATTGGTCAGTCAATTTCTTGATGGGACCCTCGACATGAAGGCCCATGTTCGGGTAACACAGGAAACATTTTTCGCATTGGAAGCTATGTTAGCTCCCCAAAACCACGGGTAAGATATTAATAAAGTTTTGGATGCATGCAATTTTGAGTAGGCCTAAAGCACACTCATGATGCCACCTTGTATATGTTGTGTTATCAATGACCAGATATCTGCCACATAGGCTGCATGGTCTAACGCGCTACTCTCACTATAGACTAGAGTTCCGAGGACAGGGAGATTGGGGTTTAATCCTGATAAATATTATTTTGATATTTAAAACTGATGTTACCTACTCGACTTTTAATTAACTGCTCAACTTTCTCTCTTGATTATTTATAATATTACTATCTCTTTGCTTTCTATTGTAATCATAAGTATATTTTTTAATTTACAGTGTAAATTATTTGTATCTAATATTGTATTTGTAAATAGGCTTGTATTTATAGTAATATTATAAATTACTGTGTCCATGCCTCAACCCTATCTATATTAAATGCATTACGTCGGAAATTCACACTTGTTCAGTGGAAGGCTGCTATGGATCTTCGAAGATAAATCCTGGCTTGGCTTTTTCCGCTATCCAACTGACTTAAGGTAATATTATTTAAGTATATTATTATTATTATTTTCTAAACCCTTGGGTCAGGTACAGTTAATTATTTGGCTCATTTGCTTGCACAATTAGCCTGGCTAGCACTGTTACCAAGTAGCTTAGGTTATGCTAGGTAGCCGAACACTTATTGCACCCTTTTTTTTTATATATATATAGAGGTTGCATTATCATTACGAACAGACCAACCTAAAATATTACGCATAAAGGGTGGAATTCTTTAATTTTTTTATGTCATATTTGGAGAATTGGGGATACAGTAGCATGGATCATTATCAGAATGATTTTTTTCTCGGCCAAATTATGATCAATCTTATGTTTTCTAGCACTTAAAACACACATCAACAGAAGCAAATTTATGATAGTACATAGCAAAATAAATCATATAAAAAAATTCATAGTCTTAAAAAAATATTAGAAAACTCACCTAATTCTGCTGATAACCTTCAGCCTTTTGGCGTAGCATTACGCGGAACCCTTAAATTTGATTTCTTGCCTGGATATACATCCACTTAAGGAATTGAAAAATATATCAAATATAATGGCCGAACCTCTAGGTAGGCCTATTTTAAATAATATATTCACAACACAACTTGATACTTTGCAACACCAAAACCATTATAAAATGATAAACGGACATATTGGTAAACAAACATTTTCCAAAAGAAAGTTCCTTGTCTTAGATAGCTACACATCCTAACTGCGCATGAGCAGATGTCTTAAACTAAAACAAACCAATTCAAACTTTACCTAACCTTTCATATTTTAATAATTATTTTTTATTCTGAGGGGCCTAGTTATTGTTTTTAGAATAGCCTATTTTCGTTAGAAGAAATTGATGAAGACGGCCTAATAGAATACAACTCGGACTGCATAGTAGTAGGCCTATGGTGAATTTTCTAAGAATTTTTTGAACAATTTAGAATTATTTGATATTATTAATTTTATTTTGTTGCAATCATAAATTTGATTCTGTTGTTGTTTGTTTAAGTGCTAGAAAACATAAGATGTATAATAATTTGACAGAGAAAAAAATTAACAATTCCGTTAAGAATGCATACTTGGACCAGAGAAATTTAATACTTTTTCCATCTAGACACAACAACAAAAGCAAATTTCAAATGATAAAATTACTAGGCCCTATTGTAAAATAATTATAGGCCTATATAATTTTTAAAATAACAAACTCACCAAAGTACCTTAGTAGTTAGGAGGTAAATATTTAAATGTATGTCACAACATGACACCAAAAGTAGGCCTATTATAATTTATGCAATAGCTAACATTGTATTATTAGAAACAAACCCAACCTAACAAAACCTAACCTTACAGGTGTCAATAACTTATTTTTCATGAAATTGCGGAATCCTGAATTATCTTGCAATAAAATCTACCTACTTTCTTAATTTTTTTAAATTAACCTACTTATTTACAATTATTTATAGTGTATAGGCTAGATCAGAGATTCCAAACCAGGGTTCCGAGGAACCCTGGGTTTCCGTGAGCCCGTGTCTGGGGTTCCGCGAGAATTTGCAAAGCTTGCGAAAAATAGTACAACTTGCCACCCTTTTTCTGTAGATCAATAAACGAATTAAAATATTAAGGTGTCAACGTGATATGTGTATAAACAAAGAAGCATTTTGAAATTTTAGTTTGGTTAGATATTTGCTTGATAGTTAATATTTAAGAAACGAGAGAGATTTAGGGTGCATTTTATTAAATACGGGTGACGTGTGGCCCACACAGCTATGTTTGTTTTCTTACCTGTGTCAATCACATGTGATCATTTCTCTTTGATATGAGTAGATCCAGATTTTCTTCGGGAAAACAATAAACGTTCTTTTTCCAACTATCTTGAGGATGAATCGTGGCTTCTGAAACTAGCATACCTGGCAGATATTCATGAACACCTAAATAAGTTGAACACCAACATGCAAGGTACCCAAGGAAAATATGTTGATGTGTACACACAAATTTGTAGCATTCAAAAATAAAATTGGTGTTTGGGAAAACCTCTTTTTAAGGGAGATTTAGAAATGTTACCACTATTTTCTCATCTTCAGAGCATTACAACTGACAACCACCGTGAAACCGTCATGCCCCTTATTTACGGCCATATGTAGTTTCTGGCTGAAAATCTTGCCGAGTACTTCCCTTCTTTGTCATCGTAAGAGTATGATTGGGTCAGGAACACTTTCACAGATTCTCCAAGCAGTTAAGAAAGTCTACTCAGCCTGCAGGAAGAACAACAATTGGCTGAACTGAAGTATGATTGCTCACTAAAAATTAAATTTAATGAACTGTCATTATATATGTTTTGGATATCAGTGAAAACAGAGTTTCTTGCCATCTCCCAGATAGATATAAACATATTGATCAATTCTCAACATCGTACTTGTGTGAGCAAACAACAAATATAAAAACCAAACAGAGGAATAGAATGTTGTCTGTGGAAGAAGAACTTCGTGTGTGCCTATCAAAGATGCGACGAATTAAGTTGTGTTCAAAAAGGCAAGTCCAAGTTTCACGTTAAATTAAGATACAGTTGGAATAATTTTTATCCTATTGAAACTTGTATTATTTTCAATTGTGAAAACAAAAATAAAATTAACTTATTTTTTCGTTAACAAGTTTATAAAAAAAACATAATAACACAAAACTAATTGCAAAATATATATACACACAAAGTTTGTTTATAACCAATAAGCCAGATGTAAACTGAAAATGTTTTGTAATTTTTTTATTAACAGTTATATTAGTAAGCTAAATATTAATAGAAAGTAAATATTCGTGTAATATTTTAATCTAAAGTATTTTTAAACTCTTCCTTAATGACCTCACTGTGTCGACGGGCCTATAAACTCCAATAATAATGTTTAAAAGCTATTGAATTGAATTAAAAATGTAATAGAATATATCACCAAAAAAATTAGCATCAAAATATTAGACAATAAAATATCATGATAAAAGTAAACTAGGCACAAATAATAATAATAATAATAATAATAATAGGCACTGCGCCCTACTACCCGTACGGGTTATACGCTTAGATACTAATAACACTAATGGATTAGGAATTGGGAGGGTTGAATTAAGAGGAAGTGAACCCTCATTTGCGTGTAGGCAGAGTGGAAAACAATTTAGGAAAAACCACCCCAGTTCACTCGACCGAGATTCGAACCTCGATCTCCCCGTCCTCGGCGGTCGAGCTCAACAGGACTAGCGCGTTAGCTAACTACACTACCGAGGCGGGTTTAGGCACAAAAGCACTGTCCCCTGATTCTTTGCACCTTTATAAGTTTAGAGAAATAGGATTAGGGGTTAAGGGTGATATTTATTTATCTGTGTGGATGTTAAACAATACTTATAGCAATCATTGTAGGTATTTATAAGTTAAGTATGTGAAATGATTAAAAATAAAGTTTATTTAAAGTAAAAAAAAAGAGAGAATATTAAATCTGATGAAAAATTGGCCTGAAGCAGAAATAATAACATGAACCCAGTTAAACATCACTCTACATACACACACAGGTATTTTATCCATTTTACAAAACACACAAACAAGTTAATACCAAACATAAGTCTATTAGATCCATCTTAGATTTAAATTCATACAGTAAGGACATCTTAGAGAATACTTTTTAAAAAAAGAGAGAAATATTAATGACCTAACAAGGCAAGCAAAAGAGGACTATTTTTTCGCAACACTGGCAGTAATCTGAGGGGGAAAAATTTAATCCTACATATTCAAGGAATCCACCCATATATCTGGCCAAAACTGTGAATTTAGAACTATGTAAAAAAAAAGTAAATTTGCACATTGAATCAAAGAAGCCACATATCAGTCAATACATAAATCTTAATAATATAAAATAATAAATCGTAAACTAGTCCTAGGCCAGATTAAGATAAATAAACAAATTATTGTTAACAATCTAAATTTTCTCCTCCTTAAGGGGAGGTAGAGAAGAAGGTGCAAACAAAAAGTAAACCACGAATCAGTAAATGGGAGACTTTGCATCTCGGACATTATTATAAAGTGAAACCAATAAAGAATTACAATACAGGGTCTTGGCACCCACTATTAACAGGCAAATAGAAACAATTGGGCACAGAGATTGGATTATTTCTTACAATAAAAACAAAAGTTTAGTCCACATAACAACTGTACAACTTGTCCAAACAAAAGAAAAGGTACAATTGACAGTTTTCACCAAAAGATCACACCAATATCTAGTAGCATTGTCTAAAGACCATTCACAATGTGAGTAAAACAATTTTTTTTCATAAATAAAAATTAATATATGGTTAAAAATGTTTGTTGTCAATCAACATACGAGGTTACATAATCATGTCCTACTCCTCAATTAGTAATTTTGATGTGTCGTCTTGTGAATTTTTGGCGGGTATTAATCACGACAAATTGAAACAGGTTTAAAGTAGGCCACAGGTGACATCAGAATTTTGCAACCTTGATGACCTCATCAGAATGGCACAACCCTTGAGGTTATGTAACGTCGAAAATGGTGCCAGTTTGGTGGTGTTGTATCAGACATGTTGAAACAGGCAAAGAGGAGGTGGTTTGGTGAGGATTTAGTCAGACATGTTTTATAAGAATAATACACAACTTGATAGACATAAATCTATCAAAAACCAGCGCTATACATTTTTACTTTAACGTGGCATACAGAATATTTGTTCAGACTTGGTAAAATAGTTTTGGTTCACAATTCTGCATGTAATAGTCCAAATCGTTGACCTTACGTGTATTGTAGTGTGTCACCTTCTTGGCTTTAAGGGAAGGTTTACGATTTAAGCATATAGGTTTATGTTAAATAACAATTCAAAATATTGCAGTTGTAAAATAGTAAAATAATAATTTATTTAAAGAACCAAAAGAGGCTACAGGTAAATTAAGTTAGCAGCTAGGCCATTTTACCATAAAGAAAGTTAACTATACATTCACAACATAGATAAAACGCGTAAATATTCTTCAGTTAACACAAATGCTCCAGGATACAAACTCTTGTCTACCTAATACAAATATCCATACATATGAGATAAAAAACATACCGATAGCAGAAGCAAACTTCTGTAATTATAAATTCTACAACCTGTCAGAGCAAAGTGTCTTTAAATATTTCTGACATTAAGGGTCTCAGTTACTCAAATACTACAACTATCCAAATCAAATTTTATGATACATAATTAATGTTCCTAACATAATTAAATATATTATTTTGAGCTTGAATCGATTCTCACCTAACATTTCAAATTTTTCATTGCTTAGCCCAGCAACTAAACAACCAATCAAATTTAAATGTATATTGAAATAGACTCTTTTAGAACATAATACAAAATGATACTGTACAATTGCCTTGATTTTACTATGTCAATGTGGACTCTCGATGACCAAGACACTCTTGCTTCTGCTGCACCAATACCCCATCAACCGGCACACCGCCCGGCTGATTCTGTAGATACGTGCAACTCACTCCATGACTGTGGTAGTACTAAGTATCATCTTGAGGTCAGTCCCGACCAGATTATCTCATGTGCCTGAAAGGGGAAAGAAGGGGTTGGTATGAGTTTCACTCCATGACATCTTTGGCAGCCAATCAGAGCCAGGGAAGTCCATTTCACTGGCCTAGTAACAATGGAAATAGAAATATGGATGAGTTTGCAAATAAGAATTATTTAAGGATAAGTATCAATATGCAGAGGTAAATTTTAGAAGTACCATGTTTAGAATCATCGTGTAAATCTTAGAATAAAAAGAAAAGTTCGTATTTTTTAGTCTAAATTATTTTGGTATTTATGTCGGAATAAATAGGAGAGACTTAAGTCTTCAAGGGTTTCATTTTAAAACCCGTATACGATAAGGAACTAGTATAAACATACTTGCAGTAGGGATGAACCCATCTACTTCCAGAAATTACTATCCATTTTCCATGCTATAAACTGGATCTGATATAGAATTCTTAATTTATTTTTATACTCGCATCCAATATGCATCAAAAACTTATTAGGTTTGTGTGTAATGCTGCCCTAAAGGGAGGGTGAAGCTAGTGACCACCATTGGTGCCAGGTTTGTGTGTAAAGCTGCCCTAAAGGGGTGGGTGAAGCAGGTGACCACCATTGGGCCAGGTTTGTGTGTAATGCTGCCCTAAAGGGGTGGGTGAAGCAGGTGACCACCATTGGTGCCAGGTTTGTGTGTAATGCTGCCCTAAAGGGGTGGGTGAAGCTGGTGACCACCATTGGCGCCAGGTTTGTGTGTAATGCTGCCCTAAAGGGGTGGGTGAAGTGGTGACCACCATTGGCGCCAGGTTTGTGTGTAATGCTGCCCTAAGGGTGGGTGAAGCAGGTGACCACCATTGGTGCCAGGTTTGTGTGTAATGCTGCCCTAAAGGGGTGGGTGAAGCTGGTGACCCCATTGGCGCCAGGTTTGTGTGTAATGCTGCCCTAAAGGGGTGGGTGAAGCTGGTGACCACCATTGGCGCCAGGTTTGTGTGTAATGCTGCCCTAAAGGGGTGGGTGAAGCAGGTGACCACCATTGGCGCCAGGTTTGTGGGGATGCCATCCTAGTGATGTTGGTTGGAAAGACTATAAAGCCATATTTTTATATAAAAAAAAGTGTACATTGTTTTTACATATTTGATAATATTCTAACTTCCTTTAGCGTTTATAACGACTGGTCAATGTTAGCTGTTACAGTTTACTTTATAATTATCAGTAGTAGTGAATGATGGATGGAGCTACCAACAGCGTAGAGATAGGAAGAGGAGTAAGGCAGGGATGTTATTTGTCACTCAGTCTGTTCAACTTGTAAGGAGAGTGGCTGGTCAGGGAAGACCTGGAGGGACGAGGAAATTTCAGGACAGGAGGACGCGTCATCAACACAATAAAATATGCAGATGGTCTCGCATTTTTGACCAAAAATAAAGAAGAGTTTCGGGAAATGATGGATCGGCTGGTGGAGAGAGGGAGAAGATATAGCACGGAGATCAACATTGAGAATTCAAAAGTGATGGTGGTTTAAAAAAATGAAGAGCCGCTGAAAATCAATATTGGAAACTAGGGGGGCTTGCTTCGGTGGCCGCGTGGCTTAACGCGCTATTATCATGTTAGATTAGACTGCCGAAGATGGGGAGAATGGGGTTTGATCCCAGTCGGATACAATGAGGGTGGTTTTCATAAATGGTTTTACACTCTCCTTCCACGCAAATGTGGGTGCACTTACTCTCAATAAAATCTTCCAACCCTTTAGTGTAATTAGTGCATAGGTGTATAACCCGAACGGGTAGTAAGACGCGGTGATAAAAAAAAATACAGGAGCTCGAAAACAGAGCAGTTCAAGTACCTGGGAAGTCTTCTGACAAATGATGCCTACTGCACCAAGGAAATTAGGTCAAGTATCGTCACAGCCAAAGAAACCTTCAACAAGAAGAGGCTACTGCTGACCAACAAGTTGAGTATCTAACTGAGGAAGAAACTGATGAAATTCTACATTTGGAGCATCACACTGTATGGAGCAGAAACTTGGACTCATAGAAGAATAGAAAATACATACTTTGAGAGCTTTGAAATGTAGTGCTGGAAAATACTTGAGAAGATCAGGTGGACGATGGACAGAAAGGGTGACAAAATGAAAAATTCCTAAGAAGAGTGGGTGAGAAGAGAACCCTTTTGGATGTGATTTTTTGGTACAAAGCAAACTAGATCGGACACATCCTTAGTAGGAACTGTCTTCTCGACGTCATAGAAGAAAGGGTTGAGGGAAAGAGGAGTTTAGGAAGGAATTCAAGTATTTATGACTTGAAGAAGAAGAAATAACTGAAGTAGGAGGTAATGGCGCATTAACGGTCTAAGTTCACTGATGAAGATGAAATCTACAGAACATTTAATAATAATAGTACTATAATCAAAGTCTGGATGGTGGTAATTAGAAGAAACTATGCATCCTGGTCTTATATAATTGCTAAAAACTAAATGTATGTCATTTAGTTTTGTAAACAGTTCTTACCTTATTAGAGTCTTAAATTTTATTATTTGTATTTAAAGTTAAAATATCTCCTATAGTTAATTTTTGGCTTTGAAGTAGATATTTTTCCATGGTGCTATAATAGGGGAGTAATAAATTAAGACTGCATACAATAGTACATTTTATGCATATTATTCTTGATTTACTTGATTCACGTGGTTTAAGACGTCAGTCTCATAATATGTATCAAAATTTTAAATAACCATGCCATAGGTACTCGATCCAAGTCTTGGAATTATAAATTTAAATCACTTTAGATGAGCCATTAAACGAAGTTATTTTTGATAAGCCGCCATACATTGTTCAACATAAGTTAAAAGAATATCCCTGCCAAATTTGGTTAAAATTGGTCCAAAAATTTTGGTGGTTATCATGGAGCAAAATATGAACAGACAGACCAAATTTCAAATGATAATGTTAATACAAAATCCGCTAAAAAATAAATTTGTAACTCAAGGGTAATTTATTTGAATTGATGTACAGTATTTAATTCAGATCTAAAGTAGGTTTAGTAATATTTGTATATAACTTGCTTGAAAATTGAATTAACAATAATAATTTAAAAAAATAAAAACTATCCATGATTTTTTGTTTTCAAGGATTTTCTTTCAAGGTCATTAGAAAATATTTTGACCAAACTAATGGGATAGAAAAAGGAGTTCCAAAATAAAAAATGTGCCTGAGCCACAGGCTATGATCTAGACGGTCCTGACCAAAATATAATGGTATATTCTCAAATTAAATTTGTTTTATTGAAATAAACCGTTTCTGCCGTTTAGGCTTTAAATAAGTATGAACACATTTACACTTAAATTAAAACACTTTATCAAAAACAACTTTTTGGAAACCTGCAGTACATTCAGTACATAGATTATTCTAAACTTAATAGTACCTCGATATTTCACTTAAATGAAGGCACATAGGCTTTATATATATAATTTACAATTATACTTATTATAAATTTGTATATATATAACTTAAACATATATGTATGAAAATTTATAATAAGTAAAATTTTAAATTTTATATGATTTTAACCCGCCTCGGTGGCGTAGTTGGCTAACGCACTGGTTGTTGTTGAGCCAAAGTGCTGAGGACGGGGAGATCGAGGTTCGAATCTCGGTCGGGTGAACTGGGGGTGGTTTTTCCTGAATGGTTTTTCACTCTCCCTCCGCACAAATGCGGGTTCACTTCCTCTAAATTAAATCTTCCCAATTCCTAACCCATTAGAGTAATTAGTACATAAGCGTATAACCCGAAGGTTAGTAAGACGTGGTGCTATTATTATTATATGATTTTAACTATTTGTATTTCGCATCGAACGGTATCTAAATAAATATAAACTATTGTAAAAAGTCTTAGTATTAATGTTACTGCTAAGGGTATTTTTAACCTGTTTACTAAAGTCACATAAAAATAATGATACATTATTTCTTCAGCTAGTATATTTATTTTTGAAACTTAAATAGTTGTTTTAGGAACATTTTTTAGCATTAAAGTACATGGAAATAGAACATTATTGAACTCAAATATGAGAAGTACGAATAAACTGGTAGTTGCATCCTCTTCTTAAAGAGTGCAGCACAGTCCGAAGAAAGGCCGCTAAGCTTCTCCCAAATAGTTCTTATTTTGTTCGCAATACTCCAGCGCTGTTACCCGCCTCGGTGGCATAGTTGGCTAAAGCGCTGGTTGTTGTTGAGTCAGACTGCTGAGGACGGAGATATAATCGAGGTTCGAACCTCGGTCGGGTGAAATGGTGGTGGTTTTTCCTGAATAGTTTTCCACTCTCCCTTGACCTTGACATTTAGACCGCATTCTCACCTAACCGCGGCTAACACTAAAAATATTGATATTCATAAATGAATTCCTCGAAAAAACAATTAATAAAGAAGATCTAGTAGTATGATCTAGTTTTCAGTGTGAAGAGTGATATAGGCTACATACATTACAATACATACATACATACATACTACATACATAAGTTGAAGATAAAGTTTAACGTAAAAATAAATAACTAACTAACTAAATGGGGATTAAATAATTCTGAAGTAAAATTCTTAGCAGACTCCATTAATAAATAACTACTTGTGTTAGGATGTTGAATTGTTTTGCATGTGAACAGGTGGCTTATCAGAATAGTGATCACTTGATTCATTTAGCGGCATGAGTGCTCATGTCTTTGAGGTGAGGATAGAACGCATGGGATGCTAGCTAATTCTGCGGCTTTGAGTATGATGCCACAAAGTATGTTCTTAGTTTATAATCTACTAGAGGACCCGACAGACGTTGTCCTGCCCGAACGTTGGCTTTTCATTTGGGTCGCATAATTAATTTCGATAATAAAACAAATACTATGTGATCATCACAATTACAAATTCACAATGAACTCCAATTAGTGAGTAACACAAATATTACAAATTCAGTGTTTGTCAAGACAACGTACAAAATAAAACATCTTTTCATTTTTGGCATTTCGCCCAAACTCCACAAATATCAGCTGTATCAAAAAACAAACATAACTATGAATTATCCTCAGAAGTTCAATTATTCATGAACTTTTTAGAAGGTTTTAACGGTCAATTATTGATGAACTTATGATTTTTTTAACGGTCAGTTATTAATATTATATTCATTTATAAATATTGGGGGAGGTGTGGTGGGGGGGGGTGAAATCTTGAGTCTACATGCTCTAATATGCAAAAAATCTATAAAAAATCCCCCTAAAAAATTCCCTAAAAACTAAAAAAAAAGCCTAGAACCCGATTACAGCGCCACCTACCGAGTCCAATTGTGAATCTAAACCATCCACGGACCCACTCAAACACACACAAAAAATTTCATTAAAATCGGTCCAGCCGTTTAGGAGGAGTTCAGTGACATACACACGTACAGAAGAATTATATATATTAAGAAGATAACACGGGCAGCTACAAAACTATTTACTCTAAGGGTTTGAGATAAGAAGGGTAATTTTATAGGAAGTATACTCGCATTAGAGTGGAGAAGAAATGGGGAAAATACAATGATAAATCAATTATGAAAAATCACTTCCGTGGTGTACTCGGACACGATTCAAATTTTGACCTTCCCGCCATCAGAAATGCAGTATTCTAGAAGTCTGACCCTAAATACTGCGTGAGCACCGGTGCGTGTACTACGTAAACAAGAAACGAGTAGTGAGGTCATTAGTTTTTTTAAGCTACAGTAGCCCCATGTCTTCTTTGGTGCTGACTGACAGTTCACAGCTGACTTCTGACAGTCAACATGTAGGTATATACCTAAATTTTGACTGTCAGAAGTGACAACTGCTAAAGACATGTTTTTTGCAGATCATATGGTTCGGCATAGGGATACATAATTGGTCTGGTAGCTTTTCAAAGCTGTCAGAAGTCAGCTGTGAGCTGTCAGTCAGCACCACAAAAGCTAAAACTGAGGTCTAGTCAAGAGCACAATGTTTTTGAAAAAATAGTTTCGCTGCTATTCAAGAGCAGAATGTTGTTGAAAAATAATTTCGCCTTAATGCTAAACTATGTTGATTTATTAAAGTAATTCTTGCTGAGGTTTAAATGCACGTTATAATATACATATAGTACATATCAAATATATATATATATGCATATATATGCATATACATACACACGAATAATTAACTTTACTTGGCTTGGCTTTAGAAATTTTGCAGATGTGTATTTGAACCTCAGCCAGAACTACCACCAGTTTGGGTGGACGTAGAAGAAAATATCATTTGGGACACAATATAAATATATATATATATATATATATATATTCAATTTAATACACTAGAAAATTGGGAATGGAATCCATATACATAATAAATGTTATATGTATATAAAAAAAGGCCTACATGAAGACTTAGCTTTATTTTTTTTTGAGTATGTGCATTTGAGCCATAGCAAGAATTACATCACAGTTTGAGTAGACTTGAAGAAAATATAATTCGTATTAATGTGATTGGCTTCACGTGGTGAACTAAAGTAGCTTAAGTCACGAGAAGCCGTAAATTTAAACTTGATGTAGTTAAATAGAAAGGAAAAAACTCCCCTTTTCCATTTAGTTTCCAACCACGCGAAGAATAACTAATTTATTTTTTTATTTCCTTTCTCTGAAACTCTGGTTGCATATGGCTGCTGTTTTTTTTCTCTCCTACAGTAACTTCATTCACCGTTTACCGCGCCGTCTCTTGTTTCTAGGCTTCTGGCATAGGTTTTGGTCACGTATTACTATTTATACCCCCTTAGCACGCCACGTAATACAAAAAATTAAATGTTCTACTTTGTGTATACAGCACAAATGCATAGTTAGAGCTTTTAAGTACCGAGATTTTAAAACAGTCAGTAGAGAGTTGAAAAAGTGTGAAAGTTTTAACTAATTTCACATACATGCTTTATTTAAATTATATTACATCTTAATATTTAAATATTGGTCAATGCAAAGTATCCACAGCTAATTTTTAGATCTAATATCTAGATAATAACTTTAATTAACACCCATGCTAGAAATATATGTATGACTAATCAAGTTCAAATATTGTGCGTGAGTGTTTATTATTCTGTTACGTTAAAAATGATGTAATGAGCTTATATTGGTTTGATAATACATAAAAATAAATGATAAAACACAATCGTGGATAGCTTCTTTTATAGTAAAATTAAATAAAGAATAAAATTTTCAAAAATCCAATATCCAGTTAACAGCTACTTGAATGAAATTTTCTAAAAAAATAAGTATATGCGGTAATTCACCAATGAGTAAAATTGTATACATATTTTATAGCCATTTAAAATAAATTATTCGGAACTCTGTACAGACTTTCTCACTCGATTGTTTAAAAATTTAGACATTTACTCAAAACTCTTAATATACGTGAAACGAAATAATATACACTAACAAACCAGAGCAAAAATTGCGTAATATTTACGTAAACATTTTTTGATTTCCCGGTTTTAAATTTTATAATTTTATTTTTGAAGAATTAAAGTGCTCATCTGTATATATGGACCAAAAAAAATCGATATTGGGTCCACAAGGGCTAACACTTAGTATTAAATTTCAGCTTCTGGTTAAAATTCTCGAAATTATACTAGAGGTTGCACATCTTATGGTTATCGTATTGCTATTAAATTCCTAATTTTAAATTTAGACCAAAATAAAATGTAAATATTGACTATAGAGTCTAAAATGCTGGAGATAGATCATTGCTGTAAAAACATTTTAGGGTTAAACAGACACACAGACAGACGGCATTGCAAAAACAACTTTTTAGGGTTCAGAGGGGAGGGGGATCGTGAAACATTGACATCTATCAACATATCGGGCTAGATTTTTTTTACGGTCGCAACACTTAACCTGTTCGAAAAGTCTACATATATATATATGCTTATAGCTTGAAAATTATTGGTTTTATAAAAATATGTTTCAAATAAAAGATTTTTATTATGAATAAAACTACACATTAGCAATGATAGGTAATTTCATACCTAAAAGAGTTACGGAGTTGTGATGAAAAAATGTATGCATCAGACCGGAACCATTAAAGTCATTTTTATGAAAAATTGAGAGTAGCCATTTTATTTGTAACATTTATCAATGTTAAGAAATGAAATTTAATCAAAATCATTTTAGCTGATTTTTATATATTCGATTTTTTTTCTTTTTTCACACTTTAAGGAAACCACCCTTAATTTTAGGGTTAGATATCAATTTCCAAAAACCCTCGGGGTAACCCTATGAAAACCCTGGATACCAAGGTTTAGCCCAAACTATAGAAGTTTTTTTGAATTGGGGGGGTGATGAAACTTCAAAATTCATCAAAACCTCGAGCTCAATTTTTTTTTTTACGATCATAATACTTAGCGAGAAAGTAAAAAGTTACACATGTTTAAAAATGGGTTAGTCGTAAACCACCCTTAAATAAATATTTCTCTTAAAGCAAAGTTACTGGGTTATTTATCATGTAAGAGACACTCGGTTATCTATTTAAGCAACATTGTTGGAGAAAAATTGGAAAAGTTTCAAATTTTTAAAAAGCTATCGTAAGTACACACTCCTTAGTTTTATAGTTAAAAATAACAGTTGAGCTATGATCACATAACATCCAATTATTAAGTGTGAATACAATGCATAGAACATTTTCAGTTATATCCATAGGTACATTGCATACAAATATAATTGTAAAGCCTACATGTTTGAGTTCAAAATACATCCTTAAGATCCGTCATAACTTCAAGATGGAAAGTGTTCACGATCTTTATACTGTCTATATATCTCATATGAGAAATTTAAACCATAAACTTCCTATGGAGATTTCACGCTAAATGAGGTAATTATTTTAATTAACGTTACATATTCACCGCACAGAGCTTCTCTCGCCTTTATCTTAGACTAGATATTTTCTAAAAACCCATAAGATTTGTGAAGCTAATTAATAATATGTCTACCCACCTCGGTGACGTAGTTGGCTAACGCGCTGGTTTCGTGTTGAGCTACAATGCCGAGGACGGGGAGATCGAAGTTCGAATCTCTTTCGGATGAAATCGAGGTGGTTTTTACTAAATGGTTTTCCACTCTCCCTCCACGCAAATGCGGGTTTACTTCCTCTAAATTAATAATAATAATAATAATATTTAACACCGCGTCTTACTACCCGTTCGGGTTATACGCTTAAGTACTAATTACGCTAATGGATTAGGAATTAGGAGGGTTGAATTTAGAGGAAGTGAACCCGCATTTGCGTGGAGGGAGAGTGGAAAACCATTTAGGGAAAACCACCCCCAGTTCACCCGACCGAGATTCGAACCTCGATCTCCCCGTCCTCGGCGGTCGAGCTCAACACGACTAGCGCGTTAGCCAACTACGCCACCGAGGCGGGTCTTCCTCTAAATTCAATCCCCCTCATTTATAATCCATTTAGCGTGATTAGTACTGAAACTCATAGCCCGAACATGTAGTAAGACGTATAATAATAGGTTTATACATTGTTGTAGAAACATTTCACCTAAGATCATAAATGAATAATAATAATAATATTTAGCACCGCGTCTTACTACCCGTTCGGGTTATGCGCTTAAGTACTAATTACGCTAATGGATTATAAATTGGGAGGGTTGAATTTAGAGGAAGTGAACCCGCATTTGCGTGGAGGAGAGGGGAAAACCATTTAGGAAAAAACGTCCCAGTTCACCCGACCGATATTCGAACCTCGATCTTCCCGTCCTCGGCTTTTCGAGCTCAACACGACTAGCGCGTTAGCCAACTACGCACCGAGGCGGTGCATAAATGAATATAAATATGCACTCTTACTTATTCCATGGCATTAGGAACTAGGAACACCTTTACGGAAAATTGAGAAAAGAGAAATATCTTTGTTTGGCAAAAGAGCATAAGAATCCAAATAATTTTTAAAGACCTGAATTAATACGTTTAATATGAATCTATATTATAACCCAATTTTATTAATTTTATTGTGTCTTGTTTTTTTAAAAAAAAAGTTTTTTCTCATTCTCAAATGTTGACATGGGATGGAAGAGGACGCGAGGAAAAGTTTATGTTTTCAGTTTTGTATGGCAAAACTTTTTTTTTCGGCCAAATAAATAAAATATTGCTACACTAGAAGCACGTAGTTTATTTTTTTAGACATATTATTTTTAACAGTTCTTGAATAATTGCACACTATCATTTGATAAGTCATAAAGTTCTGGAACATCCTTGAAAGATATTCAAGAAATGTTGAGATTACTTTGTAGAGAAAATTAAGATCTATGTTTCTGTTGGAGAAATATTTTGTTCATTTTATCAGATGGTTTTTTATAAAAAACTTTAAAAATTCTGCCATTAGCTCGCAATTGCTATCATCCCACTTACAAGAGCATTGATACGCTTTGCAAACGTTCAGTAAACCCACGTTATTTAAGAGGTTTTTTTTTTGTATTTTATTACATGAGGTCCTTCCAAATTGTAAATGAAAAATATGCCCTTATATGTTTCAAGATTTTACATTATAAGTTCTATGATTTAAAAAAAATCAATAAAAGGTGAAAATATCTCATTCTCAATGTATTTTAAAACTAAATGTATCATTTCTGACATCTAAATAAATGGCTGGATACATATCTAACCTAAATAAAGTAATTTTTTTAACAGGATCACAAGATATAATTCTATAATAATTGAAGATTGTTTTAGTTGTCTTTGAGCTTCATAACTGCATTTTAACAGGAAATACGAGGTATGAAGATATCCCCTTCAATAATATGACACTCTTAACAGAGTTAACATTAATAGAACTCATCATTGGACCCTAATTAATTTATTACGTTTGTGACTACTTGTGATTTACTACACAGATATTATTGTTAGTCTATCTTAAGGATATATTATTATTTATTTATTTATTTATTTTTATTCTCTAGTTAGTAAGATTAAATTGGAATAGGAATATTTGGAGTTGATTCTAAATATTTTTTTAATAAGAATTAATACATACATTTCATTCTTACATCAAACAATTAGATAAATGGGCCATTGAAAAATTACGCTTTTCCTTCAGCCATAGATAACCTATAGTCTACATTGATTTTTTCTTATATATGTAATTAGTAAAATAAAGTTGAAATCCAGTAGTAGTATTTTCATAAAAAAAAAAGGTTTGTATAAAATTATATGTTCAATAATGTTTATAAAATCATAGTATCATAATAAAAATGTATATATATATTATGGCAGGGTCCGTGTTGTATTGTAGAGGATCGTCTATAGCTCTGTCAATTGATATACTGTTGTTGAAGTGAAAGTCTGGAGGTTGAAGAAGACTGTTGTGTTTTGATTCAATGGCCGGTATTTTCTTGAAGATAGCGTTTTTTGTGTTAGCTTTGCGATGAACAAAGCGAATAAGTTATATAATTGAAGTAGATGGGTACATATCGGTGTGAAATCAGTTATTTTATCGGGTTCTAGTACGGGACTTGATAATAATATATTAAAGGGAGCTTTAAATGCAAAGAAAAGTATTACTATTAAAAATACGTATATTTGAACAAATTTCTATGTTTATAAACCACACATTTTACTAGAAAATATTTAAAGCCATAATAATTCACTATACTTTCCTAAATAAAGTATTTAAAAATATAGATATTCTTAATCATAATTATGTTAGCTCACTCTCCATTCAAGTCGAATAAACACTAGAGCTGCGTGTAATCTATGAGCAAATACATAAACTAAGAGAAACGCTACCCGTAGCTTGATTGGTACAAGTAGAAGCTAAAGCTAATTAAACTTAATATTATAATCCTGTGAAGTTTTAAAAATTGTTTAAAAGTGGTAAGAAAAAATATGCAGACTTAATCTGAATTTAGTATGGTCAATATTACCATGTAAAGCTATTGATTTGTGTAAAACAATAAAATACAAACAAATACAAGTTTCTTCTATTTTTTTACTGGAACTTTTTCAACCAAAACCGTAATTTTGAAGGCATTTCCGAATACTATTTCAAGTGTAGCTTCTTTGTTAAGGACACTATAAAAAACCTTTAAAAGTACTCAAGTCAGTGTTAGTTGTTTTTTTTTTCTCTCCACAAACGGTGTGATGCGCTCCCTGATTTGTGAAGGATACAACGTTCGAAAACCTTGATGCAATAACCAGGTAGGTTGTCGAGTGTACGTTTAGTAGCTAGAAATAATTAATACTAATTAACCACCTCCAAAACTAAAAATCACCCACTCCCTCTTTTCATCAAGTAGTAGGCCTAAGCCAAGAAAAAATATACTGTCCAATGGCAAACTAGGATTACCATATGTATATTTTTACACTTTTTGCTGATAAAGTCTGGCTAGTGGTTTCCAATCTGTGGGTCAGCAAAACTGTAGAGAAAACGTGAATTAGTTTGTTCAATTTAACGTGCCTTGCCACTTGTGTGTTAACTAATTTATGTCTTCCTGGGTAGTGAAGTTACAATGTCGGTTTCAAGTCAGGCTGTAATATTCGGAAATAAAGAACCAAGTATAGAAATATACTATGCCTGCTCTTAAACGTGTCTGACAAATTTCAATCTACTACAGTGAGGAGTAGTTTTTAGATAAGTTTTGAAAATTCCTAAATCTCCTATTTCACCTAAATCCTCTTAGAAATTTCAAATATTTAGGAATTATTGGGGTATTCGGCGTGATCTAACTATATTCCTGATATTTTTTAGTTTCTGTCTCCTAAAAGTATACAGTGATGTGAGCGTGTTTGAGTAAAAAGCAGGCGTAAAAAAATTCATTTTATATACCTAGTGTGATTTAAGCTTTTTAGGTATCTTGGTTTTGGAGCTATAGTGCCTACACACATATTCAAAGCGCACCACACACACACACACATACATACAAACCAACAAACCAATACCAATCCTATACTATTTATATGATTGATTATTAGTTTTCATTGTCAGACTTTCCATAGTTTATAAGTTGGAGCTCTAGACAGGCTAAAAAGTAGTTTTATATAACCATCAAATTTTTTTAAGATGGCCGTAGTTTTTAATATAATAATATTTAGGAATCTTTAAAAGTTGATACAGTGAAAATATAATAAGCATAGTCAGAGAAATGGGCCAAAAGGAAGTAGCCGTTATCTGGAAACAAAATGGAGGACGTAATTTGTAAACTAGCCTATATAATACTAACTGGACGTCCGGGTTATACCCATGGTAAATTTTGGCTGAACAATAATTGGTATAGTGTTTTTGGTGTGATTGAACAACAAACAAACAAAAGGCAGACATTTCATTTTTATATAATTAGTAGGGTAAAAGCAAAAAAAAAAAAATATTCACATAAGCTAGCTTCCCTAATTAATAGTCATACAAAGTTTAAGATTTTCATGGTCCTTCCTTTTTTTCATCTTTCTGCACAAGCAATGACGCAGTTTAATACTTCAGGCTCACAATATGTGAAGTAACAGAAACTAAGGCTTCCCAAAAAATTAGCTATTAGCAAGTTTTCACTTTCCATGTTTCTTGTTTCTTAAGCCATCCTAATACAGTAGATGGTCACAATGTCTAGTATGTTAGATTCACTATAGATGTTAAAACGAGGTTAAGGTGCTTACACTAAATATCTACCTAGGTACCTATAAAGTTTAAAATTTCTTGGTTAATTGAGTTTAAAGATACACTTTCCAGTTGACACGTGGTCTAGGGCATTAAGTTCGACATATTTGATTTTTTTTTTAAATTTGCCAGAGGTGTACACCTTGGGGTTTCACCAAGTATACTTGAAAAGTGGCACATTTCTATTTTTGTGGGGCTTGAGAGTTATACACACTGGAGGTCAAGGTTTTTAAGGCGTCAAAATGTCTATATACACTTCATTTATAGTGAATTCCTATGGACCCAAATATATGGCTCAAAATCTCCCTATTAATTTATCAATAAGTGATTTTTTTTAAACACATACTTTTTCGATTATTTGTTTTTAAGTTTTTTTGTTTTAAATTTCAAATAAGAATGTGTAGCTATTTTTTAGGAAAAAAAATTAGCTGATGTCCAATTTTTTTAAATGTTTGGAATATTTTAAAAACAGCTCAAACTATTTGTTTCCAAATGGTTATAGGGTTAATTTTTAACAGTATGAATGATTTTATAAAATTGGTTTTCTTAAACAAAATTATTAATTAGTAGTTTAGTTATGACTTTTTTAATTTGCATTTTTAAAATAATTAATCAAACAAAATAGTTTAAAATTACTATCTTGGTACTATTTTAAATGGTAAATAATATTATGCTTAGTAAAAAAATCAATAGAAAACTTAAATATTTCACAAATAACCCTTAAGATTCAGTTCAAAATGGGTACGTTGGAATTAGTATTCATGATAAATAAGTATTTGTTTTTAAATTTAATTAATTTTTTTACATAAACCTGATAAATGAACATTTGAATTTTTATTTAATTGAATAACCAATTTTATGTTAAATTAATATTTGAAGCGTGTTTTTTGTAACTAACAGACGATGAATGTTTTTCTAAGAAAAACATTCTCAAGCTTAGTTTACTAAAAACCTATTTTTGAAAATTTAGTTCCAAGCTATATTTTACTATGAGAAAGTTGGTATGATTGTTTCGTACCATTTATTTAAATTATCTTCCAACGATATCGTATTTATTCCTTTTCCTTATAGCCATAGCTTTTTTTATAATCTCTTTCTTCTCACATTAAGATCGTTAAATAAAAACGGGAATTTTAGTTAAAAATATTTGTATGTCGTACTTATTAATTTTCCACACTAAAATAAGATGAATTTAACATTTTTTACCAACTTCATTAGCTGCATGGTCTAAGGTGCTAGTCTCGCAGTAGACTAGACTGCTGATGATAGGGATATCAAGGTTATAATCTAGGTCGGGTGTACTGAGGGTGGTATTTTCAAAAAAGTTTTCCACTCTCACTCCACGCTAATTCGGGTACATTTCCCCAAATTATAGCTTTCCTAATCCCTAAAACCATTAGCATAGTTACTACATAATCACATAGCCCAAATTGGTAGTAAGACAGAGTTCTAAAAAATATTTGAATTTTGTATTTACTCATGAATTATAATAATAGGCCCATATATTTATTAAAAGCTACCGTGCATGGAATGATATTTATAAAGGAGGTGAACAGTTTGTGGAAAACATTTTCATGCTATTATTTTAATTCTTTAAACATTTATATATAGTTTAGAAACAGTTATATTTATTTACTAAATTATTTCTATTTTGTGTGCTATTGTAGGTCTATATTGTCAAAATTTCAAAATCATATTGAAAATGAAATTTTTGTATAAATTAGCCTAATACATGAGTAGGGGTGTACGAAGTCTATTATTATTATTATTATTATTATTATTAGCACCGCGTCTTACTACCCGTTCGGGTTATACGCACTTCGCTAATGTGTAATGGTAGGGTGATTATGAGATGAAATGGAGGACCTACAGTTCACCGTGGTTCGGATCCCACGGTTAGAGGCCTGGCATTCCTCACATTCACAAGTTGTGATTAATACACGTCTTGTCAGAGGTGAAGAAGGGTTTGGCAATCAGATAAATCTGTGCCGGGACCGAGGATTGAACCCCGGACCTCCAGCACAGTAGTTTGACACCTTACCCCAAACCACCAGGTCACCTACGAAGTCTACTTTTTCAATTCGAATTAAACTCGAATCAAAAGAATGAAACCTTATCGAAGCCTAATCGAAGCTCGAATATTTTTTCTCATTTGTTTTAAGCTTGGAAAAATATTACATGGTGGCTATCTATAAAACTCTCTGTACTAAAATCACCTGGAAAACAATTTATTGTACGATTTTTTTGTAATATTTAATGTTAGCTAATAAATAATATTGTTATCATAACCTACAATTTAACTACTAAAATATTATTCATATGGACATTAATTTGCAATATATATAACAACTCATTAAAGCAATAATTGACCATAAAATAAGTATTTTAGCCATCAATATTTTTATTGAAGAAGCCTTGTAGTTGTCAAAGCCGGATTTTTTTTTATATCGAAGCAAAGTTTGAAGCTGACATTTTGTTTCAAAGCCAAGTCAAAGTTTTGAAACTTCACACAACACTTAATAAGAATATAGGTAAATATTTAATACTGAATTGTACCCTAATCTTGGTGTACTTGATTTCTAGGGTACTTGCACGTTAGTAGGGGTTATCAGTAATTCAAAACAAATCAGCCAAAGGACTTACTATTTTGAAAAAATGAAAACACTTGACAATAAATCAAACAATGCATAGGCCCAAGATCAAACCTAGGTCATTTGAGTTGAAATTAATCACATCACTCACACAAAACCATTATATGTAGACTAACTATTTCTTTTCATGCTTCATCTTACTAATCTCCCAGACTACATGCTTATTTACACTAAAATGTTAGAGAAAAGGAACATAGAATTTTGACAAAATGTACCCACGTTTGCATGTATATAGTGTGTTAAATTATTTAGAAGAAAGTATCTCAGTTATTCTAGCCGGGATTTGAATCCCTATTTCCCCGTCGCCAGTAATCCAGACAAAACAGACTCGTACCCCACCAGTGCTAAGTGTTTTTGTAAACCTGCCTTGTTCTTGCACCCAGATCTTCAATTATTGTTCAATCTATGTGACCGCCACCAAACATGGTTGGGTTAACACGACCACGTATATTTCTTTTCTTGTGGTCGATGCTCGTGCCTCGGGTACGCCGCTGTTTTTAACACCTTCACTTGTTATTTTTCCTTTCTCTCTCTTTCTTTATCTAAATATACTCTGGGATTTCCCGCGGTACTTGGACAAGTTCGATTGTTCACAGTTCACAGCCTCCCAACAGGAAAGTAAAACAGAATTATGTACATAAATATGTATTGACATAAGTTCAATTTAAAAAAAACTATAGCTTTTAAACGAATTGGACCATTAAAATAGATACTAATCATAAACGGTGATCTGGCGGTCTATGGGTTAGTTGTCAATAGTTCTGTGCTGGGGGTCCGGGGCTCAATCCTCGGTCCTGGCACAGATTTATCTGATTGCCAAACACTTCCTTCACCTCAGACAAGGCGTGTATTAATCACAAATTGTGAATGTGTGGAATGTCAGGCCTCCACCGTGGTTCGGATTCCACGTTAAACTGTAGGGCCTCCATTTCATCTCACAATCACCCTACCATTACACATTAGCGTAAGTGCGTATAGCCCAAACGGGTAGTAAGACGTGGTGCTCATAGTAATAATAATAGTAATAATAATCATAATCATAGACCAAATGTGTATCTGTGAACAAAACCACGTGACCATCCATAAATATAATATACTTACGTTCATTTTAAATGTAGGTATACATGTGAAATATGAATTAGTGATGGTTGTCACATGTGTGAAAGGGGTTACTGGCAGCACCAACCGGCCACCACGGCTTTCCTCCTGACCAATCTTACCCTAGCGTAACCTAACCTAACCTGACATAGCCTAACATAACCTAGCCTAGTCTCTAAACCTAGAACTACTCGTGTATGTTATTTAATTAAATTAAGACTGACTAGGTTTAAAGAACGTACAAATGCTGGGCCCCCGTGGGCCACCCCTATTATCAAATTATTGGTATGATGGCATAGCAACATGGCGTGTCCACAAACTCGACTCCTCCCCATATATCAAAAATCTAATGTTCGCAATCTGAACTGTTAAGAATCAGGAGGCCACTTATAATATCGCACGTTTGGATTACATCATTCGTAGCCCAGTTTGTGGAAAGATTAGCCAGTACTAATGTACCGCTGCCCAGGAGATGCCCGAATGTACTAATAGTACATCCTCTCCTTGGAGGCTGCTTCCATGTCCCGATGAGATGAGATGATGGTGATAGCGAATATGAGGGTGTGGAACCAGTGAAAACACTTAAACCTTTCTTAAGCCTACCCGCCTCGGTGGCGTAGTTGGCTAACGAGCTAGTCGTGTTGAGCCAGACCACCGAGGACGGGGAGATCGAGGTTCGAATCTCGGTTGGGTGCACTGGGGGGGGGGGGTTTCCTAAATGGTTTTCCACTCTCCCTCCACGCAAATGTGGGTTCACTTCCTCTAAATTTAACCCTTCCAATTCCTAATCCACTAGTGTAATTAGTACTTAGGCGTATAACCCGAACGGGTAGTAAGACGCAGTGCTAAAATTAAAATTAAATTAAATTTCTTAAGCCTAATCAACCAAACCCTGGTGACCGTTGGAATAGTTCTCCATTCGGAAAAAAAATACCCGATGTACCAGCTGGGAATCGAACCCGGAACCCTTAGACTCGTAGTATCCGCCTTGGCGGCGTAGTTGGCTAACGCGCCAGTCGTGTTGAGCTCGACCGCCGAGGACGGGAGATCGAGGTTCGAATCTCGGTCGGGTGCACTGGGGGTGGTTTTTCCTAAATGGTTTTCCACTCTTCCTCCACGCAAATGCGGGTTCACTTCCTCTAAATTCAGCCCTCCCAATTCCTAATCCATTATAGTAATTAGTACTTAAGCGTATAAACCGAACGGGTAGTAAGACGCGGTGCTAAATATTATACCTTAGGCTCGTAGCTAGGTGCATTGGCCACAACACTACGGGACCGTTTGAAGTTCATACTGAAACATTTAAAGCAACTCTCATAATAAGTTTTTATTTATTTTTTATTTGAGGTATTTATAGTGCACTTCCTTAATCGAATTATTATGTCAGCACCCGATTTATTAACTAACTTAAATCTAAAACAGACACAACATCCAGCCCCCAGGCGTTAATTCATTCCTGTGAAAGGGTAAGCTCACATTTCAGCAATGATACATTTTTCGGCCATGCTAGGATTCATACCCGGGACCCTTAGCTCAGTAAACAAGACACACTTCGAATCGAGCTAAGGTGCCGGACATAATGAAATAACCAGATAAATAACTACCACGGAGAACATTACGCTAATTCATGTGCTACCTGCTTTGGTGGCCGCATGATCTAAGGCGTCACTCTCGTATTAGACTAGACTGCCAATGACACGAAGATCGGGGTTCGAATCCTAGTTGGGTGTACTGAGGGTGGTTTTCCTCCTGATTGGTTCTCCACTATCCCTCTAGGCAAATGTTGTCACACTATCTTTTAATTTAACCTTGCTCATCCCTAGCTCATTAGTGCATGCCCGAATGGGTAGTAATATGTGGGGCTAATAAAAAGTGAATTAAGACTGAATCATAGCTCGTGTATAGGTGGTATAAGAGTCGGACTAACGCTGTCCCTCAGAGCCGTCTTCAACTCGCAAGGAGGGGTCTGCATTTATAATGCGATCACAAGTAGGCGCATGCCTTCGAGCACTCCTGGGTTTTTCATTAGTGCAGGTCCTGTCTCCCTCCCCCCTCACTAACCTGGCGGGCCGTGTTCCCGCGATAACGAGGAGTTACTCCCACACACGCGTGCCAACTAAACAAAAAGAGAAGAGAATAAAAATTAACAGCTATGAATAGTGCACCTGTTCCTCCCCTCCCCCTCTAGCCAAGGGGTGAGTTCATCGTATAGTCTCCGCTAAAATTGGTACAGTATATAATTATTATTTTTATTATTTATGGGTGTGAGTTCTTGCCTTTGGCGAGAGCGTTAAGCAGCTAGTTTACCTACAGGCTGATTTTCAAAAAAAGAACCTTATCTTACAGATAGAAAAAGCCACTAGATCTATTTTCACGAATGTATAAGTCAAATCACATGATCTTCAGCTATTATTCTTGATATATATTAACAATACCAATAAGATAACACTAACAAGGCAGTAAAATGTTATCAATGTTGAATTTAAAAAAGTATGTTTGTATTTTATGTAAAGAGTCGTGCCGATGAAAATTGGACTGTAGCAAGAAACTGAAGTAGTGATGAGTTTGGGCTGAGATGCTATGAAAATAGAATGATCTTGTCTTTCTTTATCGAGCAGTGTAGCTGTCAGAGGTCCCCTTGTTCCATACTACACGTCTTGTACACGTCTTGCTACTCGTTCAGGCTATACGTATATTTACACTTATCCGAGAGGGGCGAGAATGGTACAATTTAGAGAATATTTTTCCAAATTTTCAGCGGAAATTATTCAAGGTAAAAAAAAAGAGCCTTAATTATAATAATAATAAGCCGTGATTTGAACCAAGACCACCTCTTTATTAGAAACCCGGACAAGATAAGAATCTCGCCGTTTTCTACGTGCCCAAGTGTGTGAGAAACGTAAACCTACCAACTTAATAGTGCAATATCACGAGGGCTAGTTTTAAGACGATAAAACGGGATGTCATACTCTCAAAATAAAAACCTCTTTCTAGAACACTTTTGTTGGTAGTTGAACCCTGGCGTCTTGCGTTTTAGATAATCCACTTTCTCTCACCTAACTAGGGCAGTACATTAATGGTAGAAAATACCTTAAACGACCCTAAATTCCTGTACTTTAAAATTGTGTTTTCATCTTATTGAAACTTGAAGTACACGGATTAAAAGGAGGAGGGAAAATCTCTGACGACTCACCCTCGGCACAATTACTTTGTTTAAATTGGTTCATCGCTTATAAATATGTTTTTAAACACAATAAATCTTAAGGAAAGAGGAAAGGAATTTTTTTTTTGTCCCAGGAGGGAGAAAGGTACATTAAATATAAAATATTTGCTAATTTGTTTGGCACGAATTTGAAGCGAAGCTTGAAATAGTGTAAAGGAGAGTTGAGGTCAAATATAATGTTTTTGTTTTTGTCACATAACACTACTTTTAATTTGAAAATTACCAATTAAATTTATAAAAATAAAGAGGAAGGTTCAAACTATATTAACTTATGCTGTCATATCTGAATTTATCTCTACTTACGTTATAAATATCATTTAATCATTAGTTTGTGTTAGAATACTGTTTAGTAGCTGTTCCAAAAATAATTTTATTTTTAAAAAGTTATATTTAGGTAGATGTTTCAAATCTGTTCGTCTCACTAAACTTTCAGGATTTTACTCGTTACTCTAATGTGTTATGGATGAGTAAGGCTGTATTTTTGTGGAAGTATACCCACATTTGACTGGATTGAGAGTAGAAAATTAATTAAGGAAAAACCCTTCTCAATGCACAATTGGGATTCAAAGATGGATCTCACCATAATCGGTCCAGTTAATTGCGAGACTAGCGCCTTACACCAATCGACCCCCAAGTGCGTCAATGTGACACTTGCTTATCAAATTATTTGATTTATGAATGCGTGAACAAATATATCTGGTAGATTTTCTAGCTTTTAGGTAATGTTCATACTAATAAAACTAGACTGTAGTAGGACTTTCTAAAAGGTTACGCCCCACTACTATGGGTTGCAACAAAATATTTACTTAAAAATATATCGATTTATTTAAAAATACATTGATATATTTCTATCTATGTTTTTAGTATCCGGTACATCGACCATTTTATCGATGTATTTCTTATATATGACTACGCTTTAAAGCTTGTGAATCAAAATAAATTTGAAGATTGTTTTTCTATTTTTAATCACAAGTCGATTTTTTCATACTTTATCAAAATTGTATGCTTTTTTAACAGATAAATAAAATATTGAAAAGCAAAAGTGGTGAATTACTGAACTGAACAATAGTCATCTAAATACCGCCGTTCCAGTTCGTGCAGACCGATGAATATCAATCAATCGGAAACAATCTATATATCGATATAATTTGATCGATGTGTTGTACATAGCATTCTAAATATACCTTTGCACGTTATCAAATGATAAATATATCGGAATATTAGTGCAAATCGCCATCCCTACTCACCAATGATATCTAACAACTAGAATCGAACCAGCTTTTCTTCTTCCTAGATCTGAGTCTTTGTCAGCCCTTGAAACAATGGTAGAGTTTTGTCTTCTGTAAAGGTAAATTATCTTACGTATGACTCATGACCTTCTGCAAGGTACCTGCGAGGAAAATAATAAGAGGCTATTCAAACGAAATGCAGTGACTTGTGACTGCTTGTTGTGGGCTATGACATGATTATCTCCTTCGTCTTTCTTTTGACTAGATGAGGAGTCACTGTTGTAGGTGCAATGACACCAACGGACAAACAGATTGAACTGGGTGTATCTATTTTCTGTAAATTGTCTAATTTGATAAGTATGACAAAAAAATGTATTACACTAACTACCACAAGCTTGTGCATATCTATCTTGATTTTCTTACGAATGGACAATTGGAGCTTTTTTTTTTACGTATACAAACAAATCTTTTATGGTAAGAATTGATAAAAATTATTATTTTATAAGTATTTATAATATCTAAAAAAAGTTACAGTTGTGGATCCCATGACTCGACGTATGAATACGTGAAAGTAGATCTAGTAGCTTGTTTTGCTTGGGCTCAGTGTAAGACAGTGTAGTAACTAGCTATAATTTTGAATGTACAACATGTGGCCGGACCCAGTGTACATGGACTGTAGGTACAAGTTTGAATGTACACCATGTGGCCTGACCCAGTGTACACGGGCTGTAGGTACAAATTTGAATGTACAACAAGTGGCCGGACCCAGTGTACACGGGCTGTAGGTACAAGTTTGAATGTCCAACATGTGGCCGGACCCAGTGTACACGGGCTGTAGGTACAAATTTGAATGTACAACATGTGGCCGGATCCAGTGTACACGGGCTGTAAGTACAAGTTTGAATGTACAACATGTGGCTGGACCCAGTGTACACGGGCTGTAGGTACAAATTTGAATGTACAACATGTGGCCGGACCCAGTGTACACGGCTGTAGTTACAAGTTTGAATGTACAACATGTGGCCGGACCCAGTGTACACGGGCTGTAGGTACAAATTTGAATGTACAACATGTGGCCGGACCCAGTGTACACGGGCTGTAGGTACAAGTTTGAATGTACAACATGTGGCCGGACCCAGTGTACACGGGCTGTAGGTACAAATTTGAATGTACAACATGTGGCCGGACCCAGTGTACACGGGCTGTAGGTACAAGTTTGAATGTACAACATGTGGCCGGACCTAGTGTACATGGACTGTAAGTACAAGTTTGAATGTACAACATGTGACCTGACCCAGTGTACACGGGCTGTAGTTACAAGTTTGAATGTACAACATGTGGCCGGACCCAGTATACACGGGGTGTAGGCATGAGTGTGCGGACGACGGGTGAAGGTCTGAGAGAGGTCGGCGGATGGCCGGAGTTCCCACGGTGGCTTGATACGCGCCGCTGGACGTGGAGCTAGGTACATGTATTATTCCTCCCACCCACCCATCTATCCACGCGGCCCGGTCTTCTTACCTTCTCTTTCGAGGGATGGTAAACACGCGGCGCACACACACACGAACTACACAGGCTATTTTTTTTAGGCCTAGCTTTTATAATAAAGCTACGGCCAAAGCGGAAATAAAATACAGTCAAGTTGTTTCTAGCATATCATATCGACATGTCTTTATTTTAATTTCAAAATCTAATATTTCAAATCATTATAGAAACCTTACTTGAGTACTTTTTAATAATGAAAATGTGGGAATAGCAAACTCACCAAACCAAAGATAATATTTGTGACCCTCACCGTGGCTGTAATCGTAGCAATAAACAAAAGCTAAACAAAATTGGTAGGTTTTACCTTGTAGATGACAACTGCGTGCTTGCGAAAACGAGTCTAGGGCTATTGCTAGTGCTAGTGTTAGTGCTAGTTCTAGTGCAAGTGCTGGTGCTATTGCTAGTGCTAGTTCTGATTCTACCAAGCACGTATCTGGCCTTAAAGATACGAAGTGCTTGCACAAAATTAAAAATCATACGTTAAGGACTCTAAGGAAACTGAGCTTACAAAGTATTTAAACCAAGCTTTAGCGCGTGCATGGAGACAGGTCACGTCACATCCCGAATGGAAATTACATATTAGTTCTAGCCCTCTCAAGTCATGCGTGGCCCCCTCCTCGATGAAATGGCCCACCCCTTGTAAAGATGTCTTCAACCACTCAGTGTAGTCCTGCCTTGGGCAACCCGTGTCCTCCCTCGCCTGAACAATGTTTCATCAACTCCTTGTAAGACGTGAATGGGTGAGTGGTTCTTTTTTTTGACGAGCAAGGAGGTCAGCTTGTTCCTGTAAGGGATGGAACACCCCTTCGGTCCCAATATGATGAACGTAGTGGGACGGGGTGGTGAGGGGTGGGGAGGGGGTAGGGGAGGGGGTGGGGACCTTAACGCCTCAGGCTACCTACCATTCAGAGGTAGGACAACATCTAGGATGACTGGAGTTTTTTACACAGAATTAATCTCTTCTTATAGCTCTTCTACGATCGGTCACACCCGCTTGTCGGATACATAACTTAAATATCTATTGACAAACCAGGTTTTTATAAATTGATACAGTCTTTTATACTTTAGTTATTATTATTATTCATTCCTTTCAACTCCCGACGGGAAGCATAGGGCCGCAATAAGGTTCCACTACTCCGGCTATTCCTTGTTGTAGTTTCTGTGATATGTTAAATTCAAGTGTCGTTCTACGAGCGAGCAAGAAAGAGCCAAACAGTTTTTGCCATAAAATTACTTTCCCATAGCTTCCAGAATTCTTTTACATGCCAAAATCGACATTGAGACCAACGTTCTTTACTTCCCCTTCGAAGGAAATTGTTCTACAGATTTTTATCGTTCATTAAAAATCCTTCGACCTTAGCTAGGTTTGAACCTACGAACATCGTGTCCTGAGGAGAACACTTTACTCCAAGAGCATTAGGTCCAATTCGTCACAGTTTACTCTTCTTATTCCTATGATTTTAAATTAAACATTCCGTACTTTTTTGTTAGCTTGGCATGTTGCAATACATTCGGGCTATCAGCATTTAACTACGCTAGTGGATTAGTGAGGAGGATGGTAGATATGTATTTAAAAGAAATCTACCCAAATTTGCGTAAAGGATGAGTAGAAAACCATTTAGGAAATAACATCCTAGGTACAGCCGGTCATTATTCAATCCTCAACAACGCCGTATCCTCGAATCAGAACAGAAGAAGTTAATGAATTAATCGGCGTCCTCACCATTGAGGGGTATCATTCATATTGATAAGACGGTAAACAATAAGTTGAAAATTATCGTAAATAACGACACTAATGCAGTGCATAACAACATTTGTCGTGGATGTTAATAAGTCTCGTACTTATTTCAGTATTATCCGCTTAGAGGGTAAGGGGGAATATAATTCTCTGGTTTATTGGGAACGACAAGGTCAGGGGATCGATTCCCGGCTGGTTATAATGAAGGTGTTTTTATCTAAAATGGTTGTTAACTTACAGCATTCCCCTAGCTATACTCATCTTTTAGCAATGCCATGTAAATTTAAATGGGTATGTAAGCGTTGGGTGTGGTAAGGAGATAGCTATGACTTATTTCTAAAGCTGTTTTTATGGGTGACCTGGTGGTCTAGGGGTAAGGTGTCAGACTTCTGTGCTGGGGTCTGGGGTTCAATCCTCGGTCCCGGCACAGATTTATCTGATTTCCAAACCCTTCCTTCACCTCTGACAAGACGTGTATTAATCACAACTTGTGAATGTGAGGAATGCCAGGCCTCCACCGTGGTTCGGATTCCACGTTAAACTGTAGGTCCTCCATTTCATCTCACAATCACCCTACCATTACACATTAGCGTAAGTGCGTATAACCCGAACGGGTAGTAAGACGCGGTGCTAATAATAATAATAATAATAATAATAAAGCTGTTTTTGTTTGTTTAGCACCACGTCTTTCTACCCGTTTGGGTTACACACTTATGTACTAATTACACTTATGGTTTTAGGGATTAGGGAGGTCATATTTAGAGGAAATGTACCCGTTTTTGCGTCAAGGGAGTGTGTGAAACCATTTTGGAAAATCCACCCTCATTACACACAGCCGAGATTCGAACCTCGATCTCCCTGTCATCGGTGGTCCAGTCTACTGCGATAGTAGCGCCTTAGACCATACGACCACCGAAGTGGGTTCTATCACTGTTACCCGCCCTGCGAATGCATGGTACACTTCCTCCAAGTTCTACCTTCATCATACCTACTCCAATAATGTGATTACGTGAATATTCCGGAAGGGTTGTATTATGTAGTGCGCACACAGGTTTTGCGTTTGATTTGAAGTGTTCTTGCACTTAGCTACGCGTGGTAGATCCAATACTAATTACAAACCAGTGAAGCTCAACATCGAACTGAAATAAGAGAAACAAAAAAAAACCAACAAGATCTTTGAAAATCAGTGCAACGTATCGACATCCACTTTTGGTCGTTTTATCCTTTCCAGTAGTCACAGTCCACAGAGCTGATAGAAACATAATAAAGGTAGTTTAGAGACGCGTGCTCTTGGATTGTAGATTCGTTTGTTTTTATCAAACAATGTAAGGATAGATACTGCAGGACAAATTTTTGTAAATCCTTTTTAAAAAAACATGTGTTGTGTCCGTATTTTAAATGTTGTTATGCACCACGTCTTACCACCCATCCGGGATATATAATTCATTCACGATAGGTCTTTACCTGGATGACAGTTCAAAAATCATATGTTTAGGTTTTAGGTTACCAACACTTGTAAAAGAACACTGTTTTGTAATGAATGTTAAGTTTTTTAATTACGTGTTATATTTTACATTTAAAATAACTTAAACTTAAGTTTTCTCACATTATTTCATTACTTTTAACTATTTCTTTTTACCCAATCCGAAACAATATTTTAAACATATATTAAAAGTACCTATTCTTTGTTTTGGAATGTTATCTATGATGTGTAGTATAGTGCATGCATTAATACCTTTTAATAAAGGCATCGTATTTACTTGGTAAAGATAAAATATTTGTAATTTATTTTATATATGATTAACTATTTTATTATTAGTTTATTGTTTTTAGAAATATTTAACTGAATAAAATATAATCGTCTGCTGCGAGGATACACCATTTTAAACAACTTGTCCGCGTCATCATCAACCACATGGCTAATATTCGTTGGTCGCCATTTTAAAGCCATATTTGTTAGACCTTTTGTGAAAGTGCTCGGAATAATAATTATTTTAACTTGAATAGAAGGATAAATAAGCTTTGTGGACAACCTCAAATAAATATTAAGACTTTGTTTAATTTAAATATATTTCATAGAATTTATTACTGTGCGCGTTTATTATATTTTTAACTTTAAATTAAGTCTCTAGTTTGTTAGGTCCACGCCTTACTCTAACTTATAATAATTTATAACTAAGTTAAATTACTTTTTATTTTAATTATTGGGCTTCTGTATTAACGTAAAAAAACTTAATCATAGATCATATTACTAATTATTTTAAGAATAACTTTGTGTATACAGATATTTTCTCTTTAGTTCGAATACATATTAGGCCTAATTTGGTTAATTTTAATCTTACTTTAATATAACTTTGAACTTACTTTAAAATAACTTTAATCTAACATTAATCTAACTTTAATCTCACGAAATTTTATAAGGGGTTCTTTTTATTTGTGGATAGATTTGTGTGTGTTATTTTGATAACGAGTTCCCAGGAGAAAAAAAGAAGAGAAGTTACAGATGACCAAGTCATTCAAAAATTTCAATTTCAAAATTCTTTGAGGCATAATATTGGCCTAAATTACTGTGGTTAGCTATCACATTACTCTACATAACCATATGTTTTCATAACAGCTGTCCCAAGTGACAGTGGCAGATATCAGCTGTTGGCGTAGTGATATTTTAGGGACTATTTTTTAGTTACTTTTTGAGCTGTCACCCAAGTAAACTTAGGTCGTGAATGGCGTATATGCATATTTACTGTACATTTACAAAGCAGGGAGGAGGAAGGTAGAATTCAGAGGAAATGTATAGGCCTACCTTTTTCTGTGGAGGAAGATTGAGAAATCATTAAGGGAAAGCCTCAGCCAGTACACCCTGCCAGGAATTGAACCCTCCTTGATATTAGTAAGCCGGACGGGACTATGGGGATATCTTAGCCCACGTGTATATCCAAGTGAATTTTATTTAATTGAATTATATTTAAAAATAAGTAATAGCATTTCTCTTTTTTTTTTAAAAATAGACTTGTTAAGTATACCGTGAATTAAAAAGTTTGCAGAATACTGCCATACTACAGAGTCATTCTTCACTTAGGAATTAAGCTATTCCGTTTTGCCTTAATGTTTACCGTCTCACTTCGGCTAACTACACTATGGTCCTGTCTTATACGCCACACGATAGTGTAACCAGGCAAAGCAGGTTGGCTACCTTCCAGGGTAAGCTAATATTACCCTAAATATGGCTGACTACACCATGGGTCTATATTATACGCTACACCATAGTGTAACCAAACAAGTTCAGCTTTCTACCTCTCAGAGTATACGAAGGCTTCATGTACGGTTGTAAACAACCATGATTTTAACAAAGACCTCGCAGCGAGTGTCAACGCTCGGGCATTTCCGCGCGGCACGCGACGACTGACCAGAAGGCGTGTGGCATTGTGTGGACCGTGGGAGCTGATGAGTATCTGGCTCCCATGGGAGGGAGGGGAGGAGGATAGGTACAGCCCGTCAAGGTTGGGTACCAACAACAGGCCGCTGCGTAGGTGGAGTAGATAGATGGTAATTAGGTACAAATCCAGCAACGTTGGTTTAATGTAATTTTATTTTTAGAGTTTGTTAGTTAAGCCTCATTTACAAACTCCTTAAGCTCCGTATCCTTAGAGTGCTTAACACACACATATATCACGTATTATTGTACTTTTTACACACACATATCATGTCAACTATTAGGAAAGTAGCTCTTTGATAATGTATATAGATATGTATAATTAATTATGGAGATGATTTCAAGTAGTTTGCTACACACTGAACTTTAACAAAATTTAAGTGAACATTTTATATGATAAAGAAATGTTGTACAGCCTGTACTGATTTTAAATTGGCTATACAAATTTAATGTCTTAATCTAGTGTAATGTAAGAAGTTATTATATTGTAATTAAAATAATGCTATGTTGCGACAGAAGAGGCTACGTAACGATTAGTTTCATACCCTCTAGGCCTACTCATCATAACACATTTTTAGAGTGATCAAAGCTGGCAGATTAAGGTGGGCAAAACATGCAACACGAATTGGGAAGACATAGACTCAGATGGAAGGATAACATTATAATAAACCTGAAATAGATAGGGTGTAATGAGGTGGTCAAGCTCAAGATAGGAATAGGTGGAATACATTTGTAAGTGCGGTAATGAACTTTTGAGTCCCTAATGCTAAAGAGTAAGTAAATTGCAACAAACTAACTAAATAATTATTATAATTAAATTATTTATACATACGGATACAAGATTAATTTGAAAAGTAACTTATTAAGAAATGGGATCAAAAATGTTTAATGTAGAATCACAATCTAAATAAGGTAAATTTAAACCACAACACGTTAAGATTATTTATGTTTGATATTAAAATAAAGTTAGTCTTGTTATATAAATTATCCTACTATAATACATTGACTTATAAAAATTAGATTGAAAAATATCTTTGGTTTTTTTTTTGTCCCTTGCTCCTACACTAGATTAAAGATTTATATTGTAAAACCAGTTTCAAAGCAGTAAATAATAATTTTTGTAACATTTATTTGTTTTACACATCATCTAAAATTGTCACTTCCTGTTTGCTCTTGCTCAGTGTGTAACAAACTTGAAATACGTAATGTCCTTTATAAATAATGCGAAAGCAATATACTTTGTCCAATCAAGCTCCCTTTAAATATCTTCTAGAGCTATTTAATGTTCAAAAATACCAAATTATTTTGTAGTTTGAAGCACCCCAGCTCCAGCCTCAAACCCTTCCCACTATTTTACTAAGTTACTCAATTCTTCGTATGCCACTTGTAATTTTACTTCCAAATTTCTAGTTCTTACCTATCAATTTTCTATGAGAAAGAGGGACAGCAGTAATAATCATATTATAATTTTAGAAGATGGCATGCTTTCAGTATATTAGGATAGGCCATATATTAAATATTAATATGAAAACAAGAGATTGCAGGAAGAATAATGGTGGAAAAACAGAGGGAGGTGGAAGTATTTCACTAAACAGGCCCGACCACAGGCTGGAAACAGTTCGTGATGATGAAGAAGATGAAAACAAGAATAATGAAGAATTGAAGGGTATACATAATTGAACATAAGTTTACAAAAATAAAGCAGAACAAAAAGTAAAATTGGTCAACTTCTTGAAATTGAATTAGGGGTGTTAGAACGTGTATTTAATGGTCTTGAATTTTTTTTCGTTGATGAGAAACCATTAGTTGTGTTTTCTTGAATATAAATCTTTATTTTGTTCAATAAATATTTATAAATACCTTTCTTAACATTTTCAGCTGTATTAAAACCACTTTCAAAATATTTAATTGATGGAAATTCAGGCTTTATTAAATAACTATTGTGTAAAAAAGACTCCTAGGTGTGAACCAGTAGGAAAGCTATTCCGACCGAGCGGCCACCACCCTTGGCTTCAATAAATGTAAGTGCCTACATAACAACGACAATTTTGAGGAACTATCCAACAATACTTATCTAAAACAAAAGTTTATACGACGAGAAAAAATAAATGGTTTACGGACACACAAATTAAATGTTAAAAATTATGAAAGCTAGCTTTAAAACCCAAAGATATCTCGGAGTAGCCACTCTCTTTGTGTGCCATAACTTTTCCTTCACCAGGACAACCTGAAGTGTGGTATGGAGAAATCACATTCTCTACTTATGTTGTATGTTTTCTGCTCCGCCAAGACAACCTGAAGTGTGGTATGGAGCATCACATTCTCTACTTATGTTGTATGTTTTCTGCTCGCCAAGACAACCTGAAGTGTGCCACAGATCTTCCTGGTGTTCGTCTCAAGCTGAGCGTGCCTCAGTCCGCGCCGCGCTAATGAGGAGGACCTCTTGTGACCTCAGCCGCAAGGTCACCGGAAGGCGCTTATTTCTTCTCTTGAAGAATAAAAGTAGTGCGGAGCCGTCTCCAACATTCGCCTTAATAATGGCGATGGGAAGATATGAGGCATGAATACATTGCTCATGCAGGATTGTCCAACTGTCGGTTCTGTTGTTGCTCGAATCTTGGACACATGAGGTGCTCATTATTACGCATGCGCACAGTGATGTAACATCCTAGCTACTACGTATCTATACTCATACGTACTAATCGTACATCCACATTACTGGTATAAGGATAAGAAAGGTACAGTTTATATGAAATGTACCTATATTTGAGTTTGTAAAAGCGACTAGACTAGACTGAAGTGCCCATTAAAAGTGTAAGATTTATAATCGTGAAAGTTAGCAAGTTTCTTACCTTGTTTGATTCCACTATGGTTCAGCCTATAAGATAGGACCATAGTCTTACTAATCATGATAAGTATTTTTCTACCTTTTAACTTGTTAGGTCATATTTAAAAAAAAATCTTATTCTTGTATTCAAGCAACAACCAAAATTACTTCATTTTTCTATATTTTTGTTTATAGAATAATCGGATTCTAAGAAGCCAGTAAAATATATATTTACCTTACTATGAATCTTGGGTGTTTTCAGAAATGTTGAATACACTTTTATCTTCTCCCTCTCCTTCTCCCTTTTCTTCACCTTATGTAGAATATAAAAATGAGCTAGTTTTTTCTACTGATTACCCTTTTTATTAGACAAGTTTAGTATTAAATAAACATTTATACATATTTAATAAATTTGTTTAAACTATAGCAGAAAGAAAGGTGATATAAAGGGTTAAAATTTTGACTAGAAGAGTTTGGGTTTGGGGGAGGGGGGGTTGTTGCTTAACTCCTCCCCCTCCCCCTTATTTACCACAAACCAGACCACCAACCAATACTTGATTATTGTTTTAATTATTACTATCTTATTTACTCCTTAAGCAATATCAAAAAAACAAAAATAATCTCTCTAATTTATTAGTAGTTACAATTATTTTAATATTATTTGTTTTTTCAATCCTCTTACATAAGTGGTAATATTAGCACCTCTTATACTTTTAGACCATTTAGAATACCTTTCAAACAATTAATACCGGTGCTTACTGATAGAGTAAAAATGTCCTACATGCTTTGATTTTTATAAAGCCAATAGCATTTGAAAACCTTAACTATCTCTTTTTTAAACATCAAATTTCGTTAAAATAGCTATAGTTTTTGAAAAAAAAAACCCTCTTTTTTCAACTCTTTTAATATACCTACCTTAGTCTTTATTCATGAACCAAAGAATAGTTTATAGATGTAACACATTTGAAATCTTTTTAAACTAAAAAAGTCAAAAAAGCGCACTCATTTAGGTAATTTAAATATAATTATTATTATCATATTATTATTGTTATTGTTATTATAGTTAGTATTATATTTCATAAGCTCCTAGCCCCACAACATGATTTTATAGACTATCTACGTCCCAGACCAAAAAAACAGCCCCAGTTTTCCTTTTATGCTTTTTCGCGGCATTATTAAAGATACATTAGTACCCAAAGTACAATTTAAAATTTATTATTAAATTAGAGCTCTAACAAAGCATCTATTTCCGTTTATAAAAGTTGGCCGAACTCTCTTTGTTTTCTGTAAGCCTTCCGCAGTTGTAGTGACTTATTTAACGAATAATTCCTTCTAATAAATGGGTACTAGATTGTGCAGAGGTTAGATATGTAAATACAATATACAGGTCCTTCGACCATTCACCCACTTTATAAATGTACAAAACTCTTGCGTTATGAATTTAATAATAAGTGTGTTGTCTGTGTTTTAGCACAGCCTACTGGACTCTAGTGGAACCACTTCGAAGAAGCCTCGGTGGCTCATCAATAAATGCAAAAAGTTTACAGTCCATCTAGGCTCGCATAAAATAGTACGATACCTAAACCTAAGATTTAATTTGATGGTTGTAAGTGAATACAAAATAAGAATCCACCATTTGAATAAGATATTCTTATTAATAAATATTAACGGAAGGTTGGAATAACTTCAAGTTAATTTTTATTAGAAACAAATGTATCCTAATCTCTAGCATTTTGATTAAAATAATGTGAGTGGGTGTAAGGAAAATCTATTTTCGGAGGGGTGATTGGGGGTGAAAATTGTAATTTTATGAAATGATGCTAAGACTTTCTATTTCGCCTAAGAAATAAGAACATTTTTACTCTATGCAGTAGTGGTGGCAATTTATTCGTGTGAGAAGGGAAGAGGGAGAAAGGGTCAAGTAAAAGAGTTATTTAGGTTATTTGTAGTAGTCCTAGTTTGGCGAATTTTTGAAAATTATACTCTTTTAAAAATTATATAGAATTGTGATAACCCTTACATTTTTTTAAATTTGTACACTAATAGAGGCTATTTGGTGTAGTCTCCTTTGGCAAATTTTTAAAATTGAATACCTCTAAAAGCTTCTTTTATGAAGTGTTAACAATTTTTTTATACATAAATTATATTTCTTATAATCTATTTGAAGTGGTCCCTACCAGATTTTTTTTATTTTGAATACCTCTAGAAGCTATTTAGAGTGTTCCTCGCTTAATTTTTTGTTTCTAAAACTAGATGCCTCTAAAAGATATCTGAGGCACTGTTTCAACAGCACAATTTTAAAATTGGATGCCCTTAGAAGCAATTTGGAATGGTCCTTGCCTGGATTTTTTTAACTAGATGCCTTAAGAACTTATTGAAAGTGATCTTCACCTAACACATTTTTGAAAATTAAATTCTTTTAGAAGCTAATTGGAATGATTCTCGCTTGGATTATTTTTAAATACCATATAAAGATATAGAATCTATTTGTAATGGCCCATTACGTTTTTTTTTTTAATCGGATGCCTCTAGAAGCCATTCAGAGTGATATTTGCCTGGATTTTTTTAAAAGATTAAATGCCTTTAGAAGTTATTTGGAGTGTTTCCACTCTTGAAAAGTTTAAAAAAGTGAATGCCATAAGTTATTTGAATTTTGATAAAAAGGCCATCTTTAAGCTTCATATTCGTAAAATTTCAGAGGAGGGGGGGGTTTGAACCGCTTAAACCCTACGTCCATGGTAGTAGGTAAGTATTATTCATGATTAAAAAATATATAAAATTTAGGTTAATAATAAAATTCTAGAAAATAATTGTTACCATTATCTTTTTATCATAAAAAATCATACCAACCTCTCACTAAACAAACCTCGGAAATGATAAAAATTATTTCTGCTTCAATTTTTTGCGTAACTAGAGGAGAGACCCACTTAAGTGGCCACATGGTCTAAGGTGTCACTCTCACAGTAGACTATACTGCTGAGGACAGGGAGATCGTGGTTCAATCCCAGTCGGGTGTACTGAGGGTAGTTTTACTAATGGTTTCCCACTCTCTCCACGCAAGCGTGTGTACACCTCTAAATTCATATTTCCTCATACCTAGCCCATTAGCATAAATAGATGTAACATAGCCCGAACTGGTAGTAATACGTGTTGTTAGAAAAACTAGAGTTTAGGAGTTTAGGAGTTTGTTTTTCCATAATTATAAAATAACGCGTAATTTAATTATATCGTACTTGAGTTCATTGATGAAACCAGAGCGCTATGAGAATAAACATGTTAAAAAAACATTTACATATGAATAAAGTCTTACTCTTTGAGAGCAGTGAAATATTATTTTACATATTTCTATCTTTATACTAGAGGTAAGCTAAAGGATTCGATTGGAGATATGAGTCAGAGGGAGAAGTTTAGAGAGCTCGACGGGAATGGAAGAGGTTGTGGCAGATGACCCGTGGAGGCAAGAATGTCCAGTGATGATAAAACACCTATAGCCTGAGTTTGGTTGGAAGAACATTAGGGAACATTCATATATATTTCTTTGCGGGCAACATAGACAACATTTTATTATATTATTTGTGTTATTTTATTGGTATTGATAATATCTATCAAAAGTGATGGATGCTAATCGCGTGACTTGATGTATGAATATATTAAACATGCTTAGTAACTTTAGTAACTAACAGATACTGTTGTTACAACCAAAACCACACTAGAAAACGTTTATGGTCCAGCCACTGAATTTAAATCGGGAGCTGAGCTTATTTCGTGAACTAAGGTTCTTTGTTTGTCAGAATGACAAATTTTAAGATAGAAGCGTAACTTCCTGTGGCTACAGATGATTAACAAGTCCGTAATTAAACGCAGATGTGCGGATACTTTGCAAATCACATGGACATTGAATCACATGTGGATATTGTATCCTACTATATTTAATTAGTCTATCTTGAATAAACTGGGAATTTTATCGATATTTAAGGCAAAGTTTTGATATCTCAAATGTTAATAGTGCTAATCAATTTATTCATTATTATTTCCGCAGCAACTAATTAACAATCTTGAATACCCGCATTTAACTAGGCTAATGTGGTTGGCATAAGAAAAATCAACTTAAGAAGCATTTGCGTGAAGAGACATAAGGTTGGGATTTGAAACACACCTTACCGTTTCCGTCCAGCCATATTAAATGAGCTTGACATTCAGTCCACGCGCCCACCAGTGCGTTAACTAGCCTATTTACTAGTACGATTTGCTTGAATAAATTATGCAAAAGTTTAAGATTTCAAATTTAAGAATTTTTGAGTAATCTTATTTTATAATTTTTTTTATTAGCAGAGCGTCTTAATATCCGTTCGGGCTATACGCCTAAGGTACTAATTACACTAATGTGATAGTGATTGGGAAGGTTGAATTTAGACAAAGTGTAGCCGCTTTTGCGTGGGAAGAGACAGAGAGAGAGAGAAAGTGTGGAAAACCATTTTGGAAAAACACTGACCGAGATTTGAGCCTAGATCTCCCCCTCAGCGGCAGTCAAGTCTATTGCAAGAGTAAGTACTATTATTAAATGTTTGACATTGACCAGGCCTAGGAAAATAATCTTAAACATTTGTATGCTTAAGTTTAATTTATATAAATTTTTTTATCTACTTTTTCGTCTTAATATTTGTTTACATGGAAGCCAAATGTTTCCTAGTTCTTATAATTCTGTTTCCACCCTTGGACTACCGTTAGGTTGGTAAGGGAGGTTTGGAGAAGGGATGATTGCGGTTCTCTTCAACAGCCGCGTGGGGTTGCCATCTGTTTTGCGGTCTATTTGGTCCCGTATTGTAATATTTATCTTAGTCATTAAAGAACAGCTCCATATACATTTATCATCAACATTAGAGGTAAGGCTCGATCTGATTGGAAAACTTTGGTGACCGCATGGTCCAAGGCGCTTACTCTCATGATGGACTATAAACTTCCGATGACGAGGAGATCGTGGTTTGATCCCAGTCGGGTGTATTGAGGGTGGGTTTTCAAATAATTTCCCACTCTCTCTCTCCACGCAAATGGGGTAAATTTCCTCTAAATGCAACCTTCTTCATCCCTAAACTATTAGCGTAATTTAGTACATAAGCGTACAACCCAAATGGGTAGTAAGAGGTGGTGCTAAAAAGAAGTATTATTAATAGTTAAGGGCGCAAACCACATTATTAATATACAAAATATTAGCTTTCATACAGGTGGACTGTTCGCAGTGACAAAATAAAAACGTGGTTGAGGCGTCAGCACGTAAAGCCTCAATATTTTATGAAAGTGGCTATACCCAATATCATTGCTGAGGAAACTGCAGGTCTTATGGAGAAAAGCTTTATCTTCTCTCTTTCTCAGTCCAATATTGCCAAATCTGCTCGCTCTCGGTTATGTCGGACGGTGTTGTGCTAGGGTAAGAAGGAGATACTGTCAACCTCGACTAACCAGCATTGTGAAACTTTGTCTTACATGTGAGGGAGATTGGTCACACGAAAACCAAATCATGACAACGCTGTTTCCCGATAGTAACCATGCAGTTCCCTCAGAGATGATATCTAGTGTATACTACTCTACTATTGCTTTGTGACGATTTTTCCGCTGCCATAGTAGTATTTACATTCATTTTATTAAAAATATATATATTTTCTTCCTTACAGAAGTTAAATTTTGGGCATGGGTACAAAGTAGGCCTAGCCTATGTGTTTTCACAGCATTGTTTATATTTGACATTATAATTTAGTGTTGATTTTGTTTTTGCTCTACTACCCACATTCAATTGCACTAATTTGAACAATGGCTTAGGTACTAGGAAGATAAAATTAAGAACAAATATATTACATGCATTTGTGTTGAGTAAAATTAAAAACCGACCAAAAAAGAAATTCACCCTCATAACAAATTTGTGGGTAATATCCATTAATCTTCAATGTTCCCTTTTACATTTCATAAGAGAGGACTATTAGTGTTTGGGATCACATTATAGTGAATCACGAATTTCTCGCACGCCTTAACCCTAACACAAGGCAACCAAACCGAAATCCGCGCTAATGAGCTCGTTAGTTGATATGTCTAGCCTATTTAGTCTGGTTTGCTATTGATGAGATCGAGGCCAGGTGTACTCAAAGAGTTTATTCATTTGGTTTCTCAGTCCACATTTACTCTCATAATACCCACTCGGTGGCGTAGTTAGCTAACGCTCTAGTTTCGTGTTGAATTAGACTGCCGAGGATGGGAAGATCGAGGTTCAAATCTCGGTCGGGTGAACTGGTGGGGGTGGGCGGTCCCCTAAATGGTTTTCACTCTCCCTCCACGCAAATATGGGTTCAATTCATCTAGATTCAACCTTTCCGATTCCTAACCCATTAGCGTAGTTAGTACTTAAGCGCATACCCGAACGGGTAGTAAGATCCAGTATTAGATAAAAAAGACCTCTAGTAGGCGTTCATTTGATTTTAATTCTACCTTTCCTACCTCATTTGCGTTGTATATTTAGCTCGATAGTGTGACGTGATGGACAAAAACCGGAAATTTTTAGTCGAATTATTTCGTTCACGCTCTCAACCGATTCGAGCCGTTCGTTCTTTCGGTCCAAGAGTCCCAAGATTTGGCCTCGAGGGTTGTCAGTGGAGCTAGCGTTGTTTTCAACCCTCCCTTCCAGAGGGGTGGGATTGGCCGGCACACGTGGTGGTTTTGCCATCTGTTGAGCTGCGCCCCGACCCAGTGGGGCCAACATAATAACCTTTTCTGTGGAAGCATTAACTTTAGCCAATAATCGATATTGGGTAATCCGCAGGGGAACAGAGTTTTTACTCTCTTCTACACTGGATATCATCTGCGAGTGAATCTCATTGCTATTATTGGGAAACAGTGTTGTCAACCTCTGATTTCCTTGTGTCAATTTTCCCTTGAACGTAAGACAAGTTTCGCAACGCTGTTTTCTAGTAGATCATTCTTTACCCCTTCAATCAGCATACAGCCCTCCGACATAACTGAGGTTGTGGATATTTTGCAACAGTTAACCGACAGAGAGAGTGAAGATAAAGTTAATCTCCATAAGACCTGCAGTTCCCTCAGGGTTGATATTGGGTTAGTCTAGTTTTAAAATGGCGAGGAAGGTCGGTGCTTGAATACCAGCTGCGTGTGATGAATTTTTTTTACCTAAATTCTTACCCAATCTTTTCTCAAACATATGTGGGTAAATATAATTTAAATTATACTTTAATTTCCCCTATCACACTAGCGTAAATACGTGTATAGTCCCGGACGTGGTGAACGCCAAAAAAAACAGGGGAGTAAGAGCGATAGTTATATTTTCAAATATATATATTTTTTAATTTCACCTTGTGACCAATATTAATTTTTATTGTCAGTAATTTTCCTTTAATTTAGGAATTGTTTGAAACTATTTAAAAGTTGGTATATTTTTGGTAATTTATAAAATAAAATGACTAGACGAAATCTTGTAGAAGCAGGTAGATAAAAAAAAATACGCTCGCTCATGTCCATATAAATAATAAAAAATAAAAATATTGTCTAAACATTTAAATTATTCGTTTACTGACTTGGAAGATAGAGTGAGAGCGTAAATGTGTAAGTAATGTAGAAGCGGAATAATATATTTATTTTAGAACTATTTTAGTAGGGGGTGGGGAGCGCTCTAATCCCAAGATTTTTTGGGGGTAGGTATCATTAATAGGTAAACAAACCGTAGGGGACCCAAGTCTTTTGGGCCCTCCCAATAATTGTCATGATGGAGCTGGGCCCCCTAAAATGGGGTTGTTAAATTGTACTTTTTTTTTCTGTCTTTGCATACTTAATTTATATTTACTACGATATGAATGAAGCTGAAGAGAACCTACTAAATATATATCCCTTACAGGTGATGTGAATAAATAAAGCCATGTGATGCTTGGCAGGGTGGAAGTACTACAGGATGCTCACGGTAAGAAGGTCTTCTTGTCGTTAAACAGGTCAGGTTAGTACTTACTAGGATTATATTTTACTACAATTTATTCCAATACGTGAAGTAAACAATATATTCCTGGTGATTGTAAAGGTTTAAACCTAATTGAACACTTGGTTTCTGAGAATTTCTTCAAAGAATTTTTCCTATAAACCTTTTCCTGCCGTGAACAGCCTTTGTTTAACACTGTAGTAGCCTAGTCCACCACGTTAAAGAAGATACTGTATTTTTTTTAATAGGCCTATAGAGTTTTAATATTGTAGAAATAATAATTTCTGTACTTTACTAACTGTCAAACATTTGTATTGTAAAAAGAAGATCACTCAAAATTGTAGTAGATTTATGAATTACAAAAAAAAAAAAAAGTATGTTAATGTGTGAGCCATATTCATGGATATTCTGTTAACCATTAAACCATTAAGAGGGATTATACACTTTGATCGGAATTTTAAGTTTTTTTCTTACTACTTTTGTTATATATTATTATTTTTTAATTACAACCTTATAAGATCCTGCATAATTTGTTCCTAAGATCCAACAGTGACAGAAGTTTTACTCTGCGAAATATGTTCATAAGACAAGACGAGTTCAAATTATATAAAATATATATATATATTTATTAAGAATGCTTGTGTGGTGTGGTTACTGGCGAATGTTAGATGACATTATTATGTTAACTTATATAAAAATGCAATTACAAACTTAGATTAAGTTTATTTATCCCACACAACGTTGAAAATGTAGTATTTTTACATAAAATTGAAACCATCTCTCTCTCTCTCCCCCCCCCCCCCCCCCCCCCCCGAAATAATTTACATAAGTTGGCGTTTATGAAACACACAGCTATTGAGGTGGAATACTCATTGCCAAGATTAACTAAGACATTAAATATAGAAGGATTAGATTATAATTTTAAAAATTCAAGTAACCTCACTGTGAGAGATAATTGACATAAAATTTGTTTTAATCTTGATGTAAATAATTTTTATAACACATTTATTTACACAAAGGAGAGGGGGGAGCCATTTAAGAAAAAACAGCCCTCATAGCATCTAGTAGGGGATAGAATCCCGACCTTTAGGTCACCATAAAACCAGACAAGATGAGACTGACGCCTCAGTACGCGTCACCACCGATTCAGGTATTTTGATAACAGTTTGGTAACAGTATGTTCACTGAATTGTCACTCTCGTGCTTGAACCCCCCCAGACTAAGTAGTAATTAACACTTTGTTAAAAGTATTCATTATACAGGATTATTATTATTATTATTATTATTATTATTATTATTATTATTATTATTTTTATTATTATTATTATTATTATTAGCACCGCGTCTTACTAACCCGTTCGGGTTATACGCACTTACACTAATGTGTAATGGGTAGGATGATTGTGAGATGAAATGGAGGACCTACAGTTTAACGTGGAATCCGAACCACGGTGGAGGCCTGGCATTCATTATACAGGATGTTTCACTCGCTCTCGGCTACTGAGTGCTTCTCATACACCAATTACGTTCATTGGTTTGAATGTTATAAAGGAGTCTCAGGGTCAAGAGCGAGAGAAACACCCTGTATATTTAAATTGTTTGAGGGAGGGGGAAGGAGTGGGAAATGAAACGTTTCTCTGCAACAGGCTGTACTGGTCTCCGGGCCCTAGCGGCGAAAGTGTTACACTACTCAGATGTGCACGTGTTCAAGTGGGGTAATAGTGCGTGACGATTACTCTGTAAGGTTGCAATACTCAACATTAGGCGGGAAAGTGGGAGGAGACAACGAGTAGTCGGAGGGCTTTGTTCTTTTGCACTATTTTAGGAAGAAAATGGTTCAACTCCCAACTACTAACCATGAAAATACGATTAAAATGATTCAATTCCACAAAAAGATTTTAAAACTTTATCCTTAATATTTTTTAAGAAAAGCTTAGCCAAAATGCACACTACTTAGTGAAAGGAAATGTATACAAATTAACAAAACTAAATATTTTTAGTTATAGCCGGTAACCGAAGCTGGCCCATTTTTATCTTAGACAAATTATTATACAAACTGAGACAAAGTGGTGAACTACTTACATGCAATAGTACAGTAAACTACAGGGAGAGGAGAAAGTAGCATTTAAAAAATTGAAAGCACAGCTCAACAAGGCTGTGAAAAAAAATGTAAAATTAATTTGGGAGATTTCATCCGCATTGTAACAAATAGGGACAAATTCCGACCTTCAACTTTAGTATTGAACGTGTTAATACGGTGCTCAATACTGTGACTTTCAATTAAAAGGTATCGGGTACCGGTTCGTGTATTACTGAAACGTTTATTGATATACTCATATTTCACTTTGAAATATGTCACAAATTATTTTGGACGGATTAATAAATTTAATTAATAAAATTCTTTTAAATAGCTAGGACCCCACTTTATAAATCACACAGTTTTTTCTGCTTTTACCAAAAGTTTTGATACGGTGGCAACATTTAAATAGATTAATTTATAAAGTGACATATCTTGGGATTAATTAGAAGAATATTTTTAATGTGTTTATAAAATGTGATGTGCCCTTTACTAATTTACAGTTCATAATGAGTTTGCCAGGCACTTCTGCACCAGTGGAGAGGGTTTTTTCGGTGATGGGAAACGTTTGGGTCCTCAGAAAGAAGTAGACTGCAAGTTTTACAGTGAGGGATCTACTGAATATCAAAATAAATGCAAAGTTTTCTTGTGTTGAGTTTTATGACCGTATAAAAATAGATAAAAAGTTTTTGAACAAAGCTAAATCAAGTGAAAAATATACACGACCAGATGAGATTGATCCAGATCCTAGCTCTGTAAATTAAGATATTAAAATTAAGCTGTCATGTTTTTAAAAATAAACATCCACATTCCACATCCTTCAAATGAATGAATTCATAATTAAAAACAAGGCAGAATATTTTAAAAATATTTTGTATTTTATTTAGGTCTACCAAAGTCAAAAAATATACATGAACTTAAATACATAAGTAAAACTTATGGTTTGACTACGAATAACTTGTTTATTAGCAATTAAAATAACGTGTATGTGTGAGAATATTCGATATTATTGTTAAAACTATGGTAGCCCTAGCCTTTGGTGAATGTTGAAGTTATACCCAATCGGAGTTCACTCTAAGCTCTCTCATAGGTGAATCAGTCACATGAGTGGATATTAGGTTTCATAATGCAGTTTTTTACTACAGTAAGATTTTGGTAGAAATAAGCATTCAATAATAAAAATATTATTTATCGGTTAGCATTGATAAAATTTGATATATTATTAGTATTTTTTATAGGTAGCTAGCCTGTAAGCCCGTTATTTGCACAGGGAATCTATAGAGTATATTTGCTATTTTTAATATAAAAATAAACTACGGGATGCTAACCAAATCTTAAATTATGTTTAGATATTAATCCTTTATTGGCTTAAATTTTAATACAAAACTCGAAAGTAGGCTGACCAATACAATTTCTAAGTAGAAATATAATATTATGAACATGTCTTAAAAGCTGGCATATATTTTGAAAATTAAATAATAGCTTCTCTATACAATACACTTTGAACTCTTGCCATTCAATGCTAATAGAAAATAAAGAATAGTGTCGCGGTATAAATTATTGAGTGTTAATAGGTTGTAATTAAATCCAATCAAAAGTATTTTAACGTTTTATACCGTATTTACCCCGTTGAACCTTTCAACCACGTTTACCCCTTTTACCCATCTTACCCTTTTGACGCTTTTTTACCTTATTTTTCTTTTCCACCCCGTTTACGCGTTTTGCCCCATTAATCTTGTACCACTTTTGGTCCTTTGACGGCTTTTTAAAATTTGAACATTGTTTATTTCTTTTACCCCGCTTAACTTCCAGACCATTTTCATTGTTTACTCTATGCCCTTTTTAAACTTTTTGCTCATTTTATAATATTTGCTCATTTGTGCCATTTTTGCCTTTTTTTACATTTTGGTAGTTTTTAGAACTTTTTGCCATTTTTATCATATAGCCCTTTTTGATTAGACTTACTTTTACCATTTCTAACCTTTTTACCCTAAACCCTTTTCTACCCTATACTCTATTTACCCTATACCCTTTTTACTCTATACCCTTTTTAACCTATATCCTTTTTACTCTATACACTTTTTACCCTCTTTGCCCTAAGGTAATTACATTTTTGCCCTTTTTCCCTTCTCACACTATTTACCCTTCTTACCCTTTTTAATTTCCCCTTTCTCACCATTTCAACCCCTTTTGCAGCTTTTTAATCTTTTCACCTTTTTATTTTTACTTTCTCTCTATCTTACAGGTAGAGAAAGTATTGTGATCGTCAAAAAAATAGAAGTCGAGATTTTGATGAATTTTGACGTTTCATGACTTCCTGAATCCGAAAAAGTGGTTTTTGAATTTCCGTCTGTCTGTCTGTCTGTCTGTACCTCCAACTAGAGCCTAAACTATTTTACCGATTGAGCTGAAACTTGATATCTTGGGTTTTCATAGGGTTGCCCCGAGGGGTTTTTGGAATTGGACATCTACCCCTAAAATTAAGGGTAGTTTACTGAAGGGAAAAAACAGAAAAAGTCGATTTTCTCAAAATCGGCTCTAACGATTTTGATTTAATTTCATTTATGAACATTAATAAATATTCCAAACAAAATGGCTACCCTCAATATTTCGGCAAAATCGCTTTAAGGGCTCCGGTCTGATGCGTAAATTAACATTTTTTATAATAGCTCCGAAACTATTTGAGATATGAAATTACTTAGCATTACAAATATGTATATATATTTATAATACAAATATTTTATTCGAAACATATTTTTATAAAATCAATAATTTTTAATCTATACGCAATTATATATATATTTTTAGCTTTTTGGACATTAAAGCTTAAGTATTGCGATCGTAAAAAAAACTAAACTGAAATGTTGATGGATTTCGACGTCTCATGACCCCCCGAACCCTAAAAAATAGTCTTTGCAATGCCGTCTGTCTGTGTGTCTATAAAAACTTAAAATTAAGGGTAGTTTACTGAAGGGCGAAAAGAGAAAAATTTGGTTTTCTCAAAATCTACTCAAACGATTTTGATTAAAATTCGTATCTAGGCATTGATTAAGATTATAAATAAACTGGCTATTTTCATTTTCCTATGAAAATGATTTTTAGGGTACTTTACAGAAGCGTTAATTTCCGTATCTCCACAACTATTGGAGAAACTAAACAGTTTATCATTGCAAAATTGTAGGACTATCAGAAATAAAAAAAATTTATTTGACATATATTTTTATAAAAGCAGCAGTTTCTGAGATATTTTCAAATATATTAATACAATTTTGTGAGCTTTAGTTGTAAACATATACTACTTAAGTCTTAACGCAATAATTCTCCAATGCCATAGAGTAATTAAATATAAGTATCTAAAAAAGTATGTTATTTTTCCTTAAATCTCTTAGGAGAAATGTTTGCATAGCAATGATCTATCTCCATTTTAGACTCAATAGTCAATATTTACATTTTTTATTGGTCAAAATGTATAAATGAATAATTAAATATCAATGCGATGACTTGAAGATCTGCAACACCTTATAAAATGTTAAAATTTTAACCAGAAATCGAAATTTTAATACGAAGTGTTGACCCTTGTGGAAGACATTAAACTGTTTGAAATGCTCTTAGGTGGACAAAGATGCGCCTCTTTTCTCATTGATTCTATATCATTGTATATTATTTTATGCGTGTTCTTATGTGGAGTGGTGATGATACAATGTACATTATTACGTTCAGAAATCTTACGAGTTTATAGAAAGAGAGAGAAAGTCTGTGCGGTGTGCCGTACCATTTATTTTACCTTGTTTAAACTTTACACCTTTTTTGTTTCTTATAATTTACTTTTTGCCCTTTTTTACTACTTTTACTCCTTTGCTCTTATTACCCTTTATGATTAGATTATATTTTAATACATTTACCATTTTGGTCCTTTTTGACCATTTTACTCCATTTTATATTAGTTGCCCGGCTTAACCCCGGAGAAATAGTTTTGTTAGTTTTGTTTTGTTAGTTTAAATTTGTAAAAAGGTAGAAAATATATAAAGATTAAATAGTGTAGGGTATAATGGTGTATGGTAAAAATGTAAAAGATAAAAAGTATATATGTTAAAAAGAGTAAAGGGTAAAAAAGGGTAAATTAATGGTAAAATGGGTAAAGAGTAAAAAGGGTTAAGATCCTTACAGGTAATAATGTATTAATACTTAAAATCTATTTATTAGAAATAAATTACAACATTTAACAATTAATATATCATGTCGATTTGAGAAGAAGAGTTTGTTGTGGATACCAAATTCTTCTTGTTTACTCTCCGTGGCAAAAAAATACAATTGTATGAAATTTGGTAGTAAAGCTTTCTCGCTGCTCACGGCCTAGAGGTACACATGTTCGTTTACAGGTGCTACTAAAATTTAAACTTAATACATCTTCTTAAGGTAGAGATCGCACAAAGCTCATGACAGACACACAAACGCTTTATTTTATTAATATAGAAGAAGATATATTAATGATAAAATATATGAAAATTGTCAGTTGTAGTTAACATGATTTGACGTTGACACTTTGGTGGCCACATGATCTAGGTCCCTACACTCCCCTTGACTGCCGATGATGGAGAGATCAGAGTTCGAATTACAGTCACTTTAACTGAAGGTCGTTCTCCTTAATGGATTTACACTCTCTCTCACCCCCAAATGCAAGTACATCTCCTCTAAATTAAACCTTCCTCATCCCTAGTACATTAGTATAATGAGTAAATATGCGTATAGCCCGAATGGATAATAAGACATGGGGACAAAATAACATGAAAGTAGATCAGTAGCTTTTATAGCTGTCAGATAAGGTTATTCTTATGAAAATTGTTCTGTACATGGTCAAAGCCTGATCGTTGGATTTTTTTAAGGGCTCATAACGTATTTTTACCACCATATGTATGTTGATAATGAAGGGTGGGATATATGTCTACCCCCTTCAGTACCGTGGGCCTACTAGCTTCCTGCATCTGCCATTTCCCTCGTCTCCACATTTGATGGATCGTAGATAATGATCATGGACCTATTGGAATTGTACTGTTATTCATGTTAAATACACCTGACATTTTCCCCTCACTGGTCAAACTGAGCTGCGCTACCTAACGTGTCTGTCTCCCAAAAGGGTAGATAGGGGTTCATATAATGCACGTGGAAACAGGAAATAGAGCAATAATTGCCATTTTCTGACCACATTTTGCACTTGTCTACTGAAAGATTATTTTCTCTACCAAAATTTCAATTTTTGGCAGTTTTTATTCAATAACGGTTTTCATTCATAAATAAATTTATTACCTTGATTAAAATATTACATATACCTATAAATAATGAAAAACTATAATTTTCAAATATAATATATCATGATTTATGAGGGCGAGTGAAAAACCATTTAGCAAAAATCCTCCTTAGTATTACTATATTCTATCAGTATTTGAACCCCGAAAACCCCTATTATCGGCAATCAAGTCTGACTCCCATAGTTGGTATGTTTTATTAATAAAAGACATAGTCACACACATTAATGTAATGTACATACCTAAATAAACAATACATCTATAATTTTCTCGAAATCATGCCAGTCAACTCTGTGATACAGTCGGATATAAATTGTAAATTTACACGAAAACTATTGCACGTTGGTCATTTTCGATTAAACATTAATGGAGATAAAGATTTAATAGATATTACTAATACTGAACATTGTTGAAATATTAAATCATATTAGGAGAAAAGGCCGTTTTTTGACCATTTTATAATGGCTTTACAGATAAGTACTGTGCACAAATCTCCCTTCTGTAATAATAGGGACGTACTGTAGTTATTAACAAGAAACCTTTTCGCTTTGTCCCACATCGTCACAGTGGAAAGTTTCGAATAATCATTCAAATACGAATGCACTACGCACATTTCTATCGTAGGTATTTTCTTTTCCCTTTTACTCCCATTCCTCGTGCGAGCCGGGAGCTGAGTTGGGCCTGCAATGATGAACGCTCTAGCTGTTTTGATTAAACACCATAATTTAAAATAATACAAGAGCATATGGTGAACTATTTTTTGGAAGGGGAGAATAAAAACCAACATCATAAAGCAATAATATTTTAGTACATAATAAAACTCCAGTTCAGACATGCTATACACGTCAATAAAGAACATTTATGCTATGTATAAATAGTTTATATACTGAAAGTGTTTTTTCTTTGCGATTTGAAGATATATCATAGTCCTCCCATCATGCTCCACATGAATAATCAGCAATGTTAGACTGGTAAAACAATCTTGTCACAGAGTGTTTATCAAATAAATTTTAAGCTCCTTCAAGATAAAAATATATATCTCAGACTAAGCAGTGGATACTGGCAATGTCTGTAAAATTTGGTAGCATATAAAGAAAAATGTTGGTTTAAAAGCTTGCACGACATTTAACCAACTCATTGATAGCTCTTTTGGGCCAGTCATTTTTCTCTCCTACTACTCTTATATTAATAATGAGTTTCTAGACTCATCCAAGAAGAAAAGTCAAGTTAGTACAAATGTATGATAAACTTCCAGCAAATATTTTAAATAAAATCTTGTGACTTAGAATCAGTTTTTGAATTTAGCACATGATTCTGTTAAAATTCACAAAGCGTTTATTGGCTCTATTTTTTTTAGCACCGCGTATTACCACCCGCTTGGGTTATACACTTATGTACTAATTAAGCTAATAGTTTTTGGGATTAGGGAGGTTTTATTTATAGAATGTGTACTCACACTTGCGTGGAGGGAGAATGTAAAACCATTTTGGGGAAACCACCTCATTACACCCGACCAGTAAAACCATTTTGGAAAAACCACCCTAATTACACCCGACCAAGATTCGAACCTCGATCTCCCCTTCATCGACAGTCTAGTCTAACACGAGATCACTGAAGCGGGTATCCCTATGCTAGTTTAAGGGTTTGGTGGAAGGAAAAGTGGGTTGGGGTCGTGATCCATTATCTACTGGATCCTCTTGTTTACAATGTAATTTCAATGGTATACACTTCAAGTTTCCTCAGAAAAACAAAAGGTATTAAATATTTGTTCTTATTAAAATTAACTCTCCATTAGTGACTTTCTTCCTATAAAAGTTCAACTACAGGCTTACATCTATCAAAGTTTCCACCAATTGAAATTGTAGGTGATCACACAAATGATTATGATAGTTATGATTGAATTAGCATTAAACCTGCGCCCATAAGCACGCAGTTTAAATTAGTCTGGTTTTCCGGGAGTGGAGAGGATGGGATTTTGAGTCCCAGCTTGGTTTACTAAGCCGTTTTTCCCCAATATTGTTTCCCACTTTCCATTCACACAAATTAGGGTATATTTCTACCAACATTCTACCGTCATCAACCTACCCCAATAGCGTTATTATGCGTGCAACCCGAATGGGTAGTTAGATGCAGTGGAGGAAAATCCCCTTAGTGAGAGATAACTAAGTCGAATGTATTATTCCCCTACACATGTAGTCAGATGGACTAATGTGCCAGTCTCGCAATAGACTGAATTTCTTATGGTGGAAGCTCAATGTTCATATCTCGGCCAGATTCATATGGGGTGGCTTTCAACGTGTAGATTCGTCACTTCTATTTTCAGATCCCCTTTTATTATAATGTCTCTCTCTTGGAATAAAGTCAATAAAAATTTGTGTATTTAAATTACTACTTTTTTTAGCAATGCATTTTACTACCTGTTCAGGTTATACACCGATGTACTAATTACGCTAGTTTATTAGGGATAAGGAAGGTTAAATTTAGAGGACATTTGCTTGGAAGAAGAGTGAAAAATAATTTAAGAAAAAACCCCATTAGTACATTCTACCGGGATTCTAACCCCAATCTCCCCGTATTCAGTAGTCTACCATATTGCGAGAGGGATGCCTTATACCATGCAGCCACCAAAGTGGTTAACGTACTAATAGAAATAAAGAAATTGAACCTAAACTTTTAATAAAACTTGACCCAAAGCACACGTACCTAGAAACAAATATTTAATATTGTAAACATTATTGCTGCCACCTTGATTTGAACTATTACCTAAGAACTCGACTACTATCATCTGTATAATATGATAAAAAATTACCATACTAGTCCTTCCTTATTTTTTTCAAATAGGTAAAATATTTGTAGAAAATAAATTGCAAAGATGGTGTTCTCTTTATCCTATGAGGTGACATATCACTCCAGAAATAGGAATAAGGCTTTTATGATTAGTTAAAATTGACTTTAAGACCATGTGGTTGTTTTGTTTACGATGCTATTGGCCAAGACAAACTATATTTTATACATTTATATCTATAAATCAACCTTTAACATTACATTTATCCACATAGACCTAAATTCGTGTCTTTGTTTTTAAACTTTTTACCGCTATAAATTTAAAGAATGCCACAAAAATGTAAAAATGATTTTGTTATAAAGATAGGGTCCGGGTTCAATCCTCGGTCCCGGCACAGATGTATCTGATTGCCAAACCCTTCCTTCCCCCCTGACAAGACGTGAATTAATAACAGCTTGTGAATGTGAGGAATGCCAGGCCTCCACAGTGGCTCGGATTCCACGTTAAACTGTAGGTCCTCCATTTCATCTCACAATCACCCTACCATTACACATTAGAGCAAGGGCGTATAGCCCGAACGGGTAGTAAGACGCGGTGCTAATAATAATAATTATTATTATTATCAAGATGATCCAAAATGAATGCCTCATATTATGTAGTTATTAAATGGCCTTTGCTAGGTCACCAAGGCTCTGTAGATCTTTTTCAAGGAAACATTGACTACAGTCTGATTTTCATATAAAGCCCGTTATTTGAAAACTTGAAACGCATGTTACCACAATGGCAGAATAGGATATTACGACTATATTTAAATTCGTAGTATGTTTAATTAATACATATGTAATTGCACAGCAATCCATAAGTAAGCATTATTGAAAGTTTTTGATAGCACTTTAGATTAACTTATAATTAATAACTCAAATAAAACATATTTATAGGATGCTAAATTTTTAGTGACTTTCAATCAATGTAGGTGATCTAAAGTGGGCATGGTATGGCAGGGTCTAGTTTTTACGATTTGAATCTCTTCGATGACTTGCCTTTGAACTGGGATAGAAAATCCTCAGGTTTAATCTATCCTGGATTTTCGGTAACGTGGAGGTTGTGACACAAATCCCTGCTGGGTGTCCTGAGGTAATTTTTCTTAATCGGTTTTCTATTCCCACTTCACGTAAATTTAGATACACTTTAACTGGATTCTAATTTTTACCTTCCTCATACCTACCCCATTAGTGTAACTGTGTTTGGAACAATGGTAAGACGTGGAACAAAATAATGGAATGATAATAATTTCATTTTTTTTACATTTATAAAAACAAATTGTTCATCCTACTATGACATTGCTTTGATTAAATTTTCATTTTATATAATACATTATTCAGAAATATTTTTTTAATAAAAATAGATGTAAACAATATTTTAAGTGTGTTTTTGTTTTTTAAATTAACGTAATATTAAAAGGCCTATTTTATATTGGTTGTATTAATTTCATAATGCAGTTATAATTCACCCATAACTATGATATTCTAGTTTAGTTACTTTCTTAAATGAATGTTTTTATATAAAAACTAAAATTTTTACTTTTGTAAAGTACATAATTTTTCTCTGCTATTTTTCATCTTTACGATTCCCATCACATTTTTCTTGCCGCGAATCTTTCCACCCCGCAAGCCATATTTTTGGAATGAAGAGGAAAGGAGGGTGACTATTCGGATGAATGCGTACCATTGATGGGCCACATCCAAACACGCTTCCGTATCAAATCGGAATGTTGCAACCGAATCCAATCCACCATCCCTCCCATTACGCCTCGTTCGTCCGGGTCAGAAATCTACCCCTCTAGCGGATCACAAAAGTTGCGGTCCTCGAAAGTTTTTTTTTTTTTTTGTTGCTTTGTGAGAATTTTTCAGAGGAAAGGGTGATTCTTTTCTCCCTACATGGAGGTCATTTTTGGACATTACCGTCTCTTCGATTTGTTGGACTGAGAAGGTTTTTAAGGTCGTTCCAATTCACGTCCTTGTGAATTCATGCGTGGTATTAAAAATGTACGTTGTCACGTAAATCGTCCTTTTTTTTTTTTTTAAGGGCAGGTAGAGGATATTGCCGGGTCACAAGGTTCAGTCCTCAATGCTTTCCCCAAGGACGCCAGAATGTATACCCACGATATAATAAGTAAAATATAAATAATACAAATTTTCTATTTAAGTTTTGAAAATGTTTCTGATATAAGTTTTTTTTCATAGTTAAAATAAAAACATTTGTTTGAATAATGCTTTTCAAATAAAATTTCTTGAATATACATATTTTTAAATATCACTATTTTTTGTTTCATCCCTCCAGACTATCAAAATTTTAACTACCATAATAGGCTAGGGCATAAGAAGATAAAATTTGAAGGAAATCTGTAAAGGGGTTTGAGGAGGGGGATTGGAAAAACATTCAAGGGGGAAACCCACCGCTATTTTATCCCTAAACTCTCGTCACTTACAAACCAGATCAGACGAGTTTGATGCATTGTCCCGTGTGCCCCGCAATTTTGGTTATTTTAAATATTGCTTTTCAGAGACAGTTTCTGCCATATCAATTTTTAAACGTAGTTTTAGGAGATTTGATTGTATGTGATGTTGTTGAGATTTTTAACTCCAAATTTACGATCGTAAACCTTAATCAGAGTACGAGCTACAAGCCAAATAGATCTTGCACAGAACCATTAATATTAACCTCTCACGTGTATAGCAAAGCGCTAGTTTATCAATGATCACATATAGACCTAGATCAGGAGCTATTATTGCCCTAATCCTAGGGTTTGCCGGCATCATTGGATACACAAACAAACGCGTTAGCTTATTAGAGTTTAATTTTTCAGTTGGTGTGGTGGTCGGGATTCAAATCCTGATATATTTTTTCAAAGTAGTTTCTCACTATCCCTCCACATAGTTGATCAAAATACGCGGGTATATTGATTGGTTGGCAAGATATGCAATACACACACAAAAGATTATTGGTAAGGAAAGTTTTCACTGGAAGTGCACCTACATTAGCGTTCAGAGAGAGTGACAAAAATACAATTTTAAATAACATGTGGAGATCCCAATACTCACCTTCCCTCATTTCCCATTTCACACAACATTAGCCTCCTCCTCCTCATCCCCTAACCAGATTCATTACGCGCCTTAAGCCGTAGACAGCGTGACCACTGGTGTGGATACAAATTGATTGAGACATTACAGCCGTCATGGTAAAAATTAGAATATAAAATAATTATACTAATTTTTGGTTCAGTAATGAGTTGTCATTTTCTCCTTCATCCACACTTCCTCTTAGGCCCTCGCGAGGGGTGGCAACTTGATAGAGAGAAAACACAACATTAACCAATTAGTTTGTATTTATTTCCTTTCACCGTTCCATATTGCACGCACCCTGGTGTTCCATATTAGGCTACATCCTACCACATGTCATGGGGGACAGGAAAAGGAAAGTGGGAAACGGGATTGGGGAGGTAGGTGTGGAGAAAAGGGGGGGGGGTCTGTATGTGAAGGATTGCAGTCCGGAAAACTACTCTTAGAGTATGTAACTATTCATGTTAGGCTGGGTTTTTTTTTCTATTAGAGAAACACGTGCATGCTTCTCTAAAATGGCTTGAAGAAGAATATTTTATTTAACAGAGCCTACTTCCTGCGTTAGTAAAAGGGAGGGTCTATTATTCAAATTAAATATTGCCTTTTTAACTATTCTTGTATGAATTAGAGAAGAGGAATAGTAGGATAACGTATATCCTTGAGTGTATTGATACATGTATGTGCCCTTTTTTAAATTTTGAATTCAATAACAAGCTTTTTTAAAACTTGGAGAGTAAATATATTGACTTGGTTATATATATATATATATATATATAACCAAGTCTTATTCTATATATATATATATATATACATATATAAAAAGATTCAAAAAAATATTATTATATATATATACATATATAATAAGATTCAAAAAAATCTTATTTCTTGGAACCAATATTAATAAAATGAAGTGTTTGTTTGCTACGCAATATCTCCTGCACGCAGAGGTCTGAAATTATAAAACTATGCATGAAAATGTGCACCTCTAAGCAATAATTATAAAACATTGATCTGAGTTTTTTAATCTAATTAAAAACCTAAAAAATGAAGATATAGTGATAATAACACCACGATATAGATTTTGTGACACATTTCATAGAGATATTAAATGCGAGTTATAGTACCTAGACCTCGTACACGAACATGTGCACCTGGATGGCGGGATTTTAAAATATTGCTTATATTTACTTTTTATCCTATTTAGCTTTTCCTTCTATTTTAACCCTTTTACCCTTTTTACCCTATTTACCTTTTTGTCCTCTTTAACTTTTTAGGTTTTCTACCCTTTTGACCTTTTACTGTTTTAAACCTTCTAATTGATTTTAGACTTTTCACCTTTTTTACTTACCCTTTAAAACACTTTTTAAATTAGATTATATCTACTTTTTACTCTTTTTAGTTTTTATTTACTAAGCTCTTTATACACTTTTTACACATTTTTACACCTTATTACCCTTAAATATTTCTCCGGGGCTAAGCCAGGTAATTAATGTAAAAAATGAGTAAGAAGTAAGAAAAGCGCAAAAAAGCCTAAATGGGTAAAAAGGTTACAAAGTAAATCCTATTAAATGGGCAGTAAAACTAAAATAGAAAAAATGTTGAGAAGGACCAAAATGGGAAACATTGCATGAAGGGCTAAAAAGGCACAACATAATGAAAATGGTTAAAAGGTCAAAATGGGTAGTAATGGTAAAAAGGGCAAAAATTAAATCTAGTAAAAATAAAAAGTTTATCAATTTTAAAATGGTGTAACGTTAACTTGCAGTTAGTTACAATTGGATCCATCCCGTTATAATGTTGATACGTAACTATCAAGAATTCATACCACCCGCTCAATAATTCCGACCCAAATAGAATCCCTACAATGGTACATTTCTCTGTTGTAGTCCCTGTAGGCTAATACGGAAAGATAATACGACACAGTATATTTCATACAGTACAATCTTCTGTAATACACTCATATTTGTTCAGGAACTTACCTTTGAAATCTTCTATCACTAGCCGCCACCAAAGCTGAACTACACCGTGCAGCTAATGTGAAGAATGGGGCCGAGCTAACGAGAGTCTACAATCAACGCGTGGTCATTCTCCGTCTAGTCAGATTGAAACTAAGGAATGACAACATGGAGAATGCTAGAAGACAACAATCCACCCGCCCTCTGACGGATGTCAGATGAACTTCCCCAAACAACACAAACATCCAATGATCGCCGACTTGTTCTAATTTTCCGATGGAACAACCCTACAAAGTGACTACGTGACCGATGACAGCTAGCAACTGCGTGCTAGTAATTACCTCCCCTCTTTCCGTGCAACGAAAATCACTATAAAACAGGCGGACATTGTCTAAAAACTTTGACTATCTAAAATCTACGAACGAGGACGGATCATTGTCGTCTACCTGGACAATGATCGGATAAACATTCATACATCATAAATTGGAACGTAACTATGGAAGTTACTTATAAAGAACTCTATTCATTTTCAACTTATAATATTTTCGTGTTAAAATCTTTATTTTGTGTTTTGCTTAATATTTAACTTTTGCTTTATTATCTCAGTCGCTTAAATGTAACTTGTATGCCGCCACTTAGGCGCGGTTGGTTAGTTTGTTAGTTTATTAGTTTAGTTTGAAATCCACCATTGGTAATTTTGTATTGAGTGAATTTAAATGTAAATTGTTAAAATGTGTGGACTTTTGTATTTAGCTATTTCACGCGACTGTAGAATTAAAATTAAGCTTGTTATTTTTTATATAATTTAATTTTGTACTAAATTTCATTCTTTAGTTTTTCTAAGATATAGTTAGTCCCGGGAGATTTTGACTAGCGTCTGGAAGTCAAACTCTCGCGTTATGTTTTATGTAATTGTAAATTTTCGTATTGTAACTTGTAATTGTTTGAGGAGCCCATCAGGCAAGAATATTTAATGTTTGTTTCATTTTGTGGATATCTTACTCCACTTCACTTTTGGTAGTTTAACTTCTCTTTTGATGTTATTATCTACGTAATTTTGTGTCTCTTAAAGACGACTTGTAATAAATGTAAACATGGTATGTTTACATTCTGCGCTTCACGTTATTATTTTCAGCATTATTCAGAATGATATAATGAGACCACTGTACTTTGCTTTATCTACGTTTATACTGAATAAACCATATTATTGTTATATTTTTAATTCTGCTTATATTTTCCTTTATGTCGATTATACCTTCTCCCTTTTATTTAATTGTGGTCGTTAAGTAGAAGGCACGGAGACGGTGTAACAATGGGTAAAAGAAATAAAATGGTAAAATAAATAAAAAGGTAAAAAAAAGTGTAAAGAGTGTATAAGGGTTAATGGGGTTGAAAGGTTAAAAAAGGGTAGAAAGAGTAAGAAGGGTACATGGGGTAGAAAGGGTAGAATGGGCCAAGTGGGCTTTAGGAGTGTGTGTGTGTGTGTATATATATATATATATATATATATATATATATATATATATAAAACAGGGTGAACGGGATAAAAAAAAAGGTAAACAAGGCAAAAGATTTAAACGTCCTAAATGCAGTAGTAAAATGCTAAGATAATTTAGATTAGAAATTTATGGCTCACTATTACCAAAGACTACCAAATACTATGATTGTCAATTCTTTGCGACGAAATTTACGGCTATCACCAAAGGCTACCAGATACTATGGTTATCACTTCCTTGCAGCGAAATGTACGGCTCAATTCCACCAAAGACTATAGTAACGTCACTTAATTGCAACGAAGTGTACTTTTGAAAGTTGACTACACTCCGGGTGTATAGCACGTGCCTGCATAGCTCTAACGTCCGTCGCCTCAACGCCTCACTGGCCACTAACGCAGGTGAGGTCCGACAGTCGATACCTCGTCTCGTTTCAAGTGAAAAAACCCCGACACAGAAGTTCCGTCGTTCCACGCCAGTAACGCTGCTGTAGGCAGCTTCCGCGAATACCTGTGCTGTGGCCTATCCACCGATGTCGTGTTATTATTAATACGAAAATTATCTACGTATTGAATTGTGGTTCCCTTAGTCTTTTTAATAGACTTCCGCCGGAAGGTAGTAATGAATTATTATTATTATTATTATTATTATTATTATTTCAATAAATGATTATAATTGTATAATATTTTTAGTTAATACATTCCGCCAATGAAGTGTTCAAGATTGTCAAATAAATACATTTTCCACACCAGAAGAAATAATTCATTGATATTTGATTGATTGTCTTAATTTGAGTTGTAACTAAATATTAGCTATCAATAGGTCTAGGATATTTATTTTATTCGTATTTTTAGTGCAAGACTTTATTCTATCCTAATTTGGGTTTAATCATGTGTTTTTTTTTGTACAACCCAAAACTAAGGTTTTATGGCATTTTCAGTCATAGTTCATAGGGAAAATTAAAATAATTTTAAGATTCTATGGTTCTTATTTGAATCGATTTTCTACACTTATTAATTACTATAAAAACAATATTGCACATTAAAAATAATAATAAGAAGAATTGGTGGTCACATGGTCTAACCCCACGCGTCACTCGTGTTAAACTGGATTGCCTGTGGTTGGGAGATAGGGGTTGGAATTCCTGTCGGGTCTAGTGAGGATTAATTTTCATAAATAACTTTTTACTTTCCTTCCACACAAATGAGGGTACATATCCTCTAAGCTCTATGTTATTCATTTCCACTTCACTAGCGTAATACAGTGTATGAGAATAGCCCGAAAGGGTAGAGATATGTGAAAAAAATATATAGCTAGCAGTCGTACCCAAGCAAGAATGGAGTAAATCAAATTACTTGCTTATCTTAATTACGGGGTTTGTGATAAATCTCGGTGACAGTTAAGACGTTATGTTATTATTGAGCAAATATACAGCCAAAGATTATTGTTAGTGACTTAAACCATATTTTGTATGATATAACAGAGTCCCTACATTCACCAATTAGTGTAAAGTTGTCCCAAAAATCCTTACATTTTGATACCGAAATTAAATACCTACAAACATGCTAACCAGCCAACATATGAGTATAACTACCAATCCAGTAACTATACTAACAGAAACCCCTAAGTTATTTTTATTAAAGTAGCGGAGTTCATTTTGAGGAGAAATTAGGGATTTATAAGATATCCATATGATAATATTGGATAACAATTTCAAGCTAATTTTCGGGTATTATGTATCGATATTATGGCCATGGATGAGGATTGAAGAGAATAATATAATTGTATTAATCATATCTGTAAATTTTTTATAAGTAGTGCCTAAATCTTATATATAATTTGATAAGACCGTTTCCGGTGATAGAAACTACGAGGAAATGACTGAACAGATTTTGACAAACGACCACTCATTTTAACGGTTAGCAGTTCAAGATGTCGGGGAAAAATAATAATTTTCCATGAAAACCTGATTTTCACAGATAATTTTCAGTTTTTCATTCTTTGTTTAGTCACCATGGAAAATTTTATTTTCTGCATGGCTGTAAATCTCTAAATAAAATATATCTGTTTGGCTATAAAATAAGAGCTCAATCTTCAATAATTGTTGGTCCAAGCAAATAACAATTTTATCTTTGGATGAATATTTCTCTTTGGATGCTAGTTATAACACATCTAAATTGGGATGCCAAAAACTGGGGAAACATTTACTTTTTATTGGAATGTTGTTAATTCGCATTTAAATCAATAATATTGAGCATAATTCAAAAACTAAAAGGATTAGTTGTTAAGTTCCTTGGCGACCTGGTGGTCTAGGGGTAAGGTGTCAGACTTTTATGTTGGGGGTCCGAGGTTCAATCTTCGGTCCCAGCACAGATTTATCTGATTGCCAAACCCTTTCTTCACCTCTGACAAGACGTGTATTAATTACAACTTGTGAATTTGAAGAATACCAAGCCTCCACCTTGATTCGGATCCTACGTTAAACTGTAGGTTCTCCATTTAATCTCACAATCACCCTACCATTACACATTAGCTTAAGTGCGTATAACCCAAACGGGTAGTAAGATGCGGTGCTAGTAACAATAATGTTAAGTTCGTGAGAATATTGTCTACGTTTTGTTTCAAGCATGATAAAATGATGTTTAAATATGTTTTGGTCTGTATTATAAACTTAAATACGGTAAAATAATCTTAAATAATGTTAAAAATAAGAGCCATTTTAACATTCAAAGTATGAGTTTTGGTGCTAATTTTTTTTTGAAATAATGGGTTTTAATGTTCATTTTAGCAAATAGTAACAAAGTACAAATACAAAATTTAAGTTGCGTTTTGATTTTACCACTTAGTTTTAAGAATATGATATTTAAAATTAATGTTTTGTGTACCCAATCTATCTTTCCACATTCTTACAAATACATCAAGTTTGATGTTTCCATGTTGATATTTAATTTTGAGGAAAATATATTTAAAGGGGAGTCACCAATTTCATCAAAGATACATTATTTTGGCTATGTGAACCATCGATTTATAGTTCACTAGACAGAAGTTCTAAAGAATGAGCTAAGATGTTGAGCAAAACCTCAAATATATATATATACATATTTTTAATGCTACAGGTAACGGAAATTTTAAATCATTAGTTAAATTATAATATATTAAATATTCTTGGTAAATATCTTAGAAGTTCCAACATTTAAGTTATTCTAGTTAAGATTTTCCCTTTATCAACTTGAAATAACCCACAATTGGGGGGCACGCGGACAAAGTGTCAGTCTCGTTGAGTTTGATTTGCCTTTAATTGGGAGGTATGTTTTTTAATCCTGGCTGGGTCTACTGTGATGTTTTAACAGATATGGTTTTTAACCCCTCCTCAACAAAACTGTTAATACATTTCCTCTAAATTCTATTTTTACATCTTAATTGCCACTCGTGTAAATATTCGGATATCTCGGATTTTTACGCTAATGGCAATTGGGATATAAAGATAGAACTTTAATTAATCAAATACACCAACTCATCAACCTAAAATAGAGACAAAGCTCTTTTAAACTAGTGCCATCATTAGTATCAGAGTAACGTGTCACTATCGCAATAAACTGATTTGTCAGTAATGGTGAGGTCGGGTTTTGAGTCCCAGTTGGGTGTTTTTGTCTAGATATATTTCTACTCTCTATCCACGCATATGCGGCTAAAATACATCTCAATTCCACCCTCCTCTTTCCTACTTCATCTGAGTAAATATGCGGATAGTCCAATCGGGTATTAAGACGTGATGCACAAAACATGATAATACGATAGATTGATAGATGAAGGAAGAGTTTAGAATAATTTGAAAAATTGTTGGGTCAAACCATTTAGGAAAAACCACACTGAAAACACCAGCCCAAAATTGAATACACAGCATTTTCATGACCAGACAACTAAACTAACAGATTTACTAACTACCTCGGAGGTCAAATGGACTTAATAGCGTCACAATTCAATAGCCTAGACTGATGATGATAGGAAGAATGGGGTTCGAATTCTAGCTAGGTGCATTGAGGGTGGCTTTATCCGAATGGTTCTCATTCTCTCTTTTTTTTTTCTACGCAAGTGCGGATACATTTTCTATAAATTCAACCTTCATCATTCCTAGCACATTAACATTTCCGTACATGAGTATAACCCGAATGGTAAGCATGCCTAAATCACGGTGAAAGAAAATGGCTAGCCGATTCAGACATCTTTGTTCACGAATCCACAGATACAAGTCAAATACCTGTGTTAAGCGTAGGCCAAACTTAATAAAATGATTAACATTTTAATTTTGATTGAAAATATATATAACTTCAATGTTCGTTTAGGCAAGATCAAAATGCAACCAGGTCGTGTTAGGAGGCTTAGAGACTTGCAGTTAACGCGGCGTGTTAGTGAAATGACAGGTGACATCCGTCCCAGGTTGACGCAGCGCACGCTCAATTGTTCGACCTGTGAAAATTGGGCGTAGTTCCGTCGACTTTTCGCCCTCTTCGGTTCACTATTTACTTAAACTATCCTCATCCCCTTTGGGGAGGGAAATAAAACCACTGACCACTTCCCTACAGGAGAGCGTCGCCGCTACAAATCATTCAGGCGTAGCAGTTGCAACCAGAGGCAGGATGTGATCTAGAGGGTTAGTTCTGCGGGGTATCCTTGCCCGGGTAGTGGGCTGGAGTTTGGACTACTAGTTAGGCTAGGGTTTAGGACACACACGATTTATCATATTAACTCAAGATCAGATCTGAACCTTGTTTTCATCCGAGGAGAGGGTTGGAAGAGGGCGTCTACCTGTGGTAGCTCTCGATGAATTCCCTCATCAACAACTGGAAATAAATTTAATCCCTCTTAATTTAAATATCTTGTAATTTGAAGTATTTCAAAGAATAATAAGAGTTTCAAGTGCTAAGACTTTAATGCTTATGGAAACGTGTTAATGTGCACACAAGTAGGTTTTAAACTTCTCATATTTCTAGAATTACACCTAAGACTGTGAGACCAATACCACGGTATCTCAAAAACCAAGAAAATTAGAAAGCTGAAACTTGTGATACACATGCGTACTCAAAGAAATCTAAGGTTGTCTGCGTTATGGGCTATTTCCTCAAATTATATTACAATCAACTCTGGGATTAAATGTAGGGAACATCCAAATCCAATGAACCTAATTAATGGTTCTGATCTAAATACATGTCAATATGTTAAAATATTGATTACAATGTTCCATAAACGTCTGTTATAGGGAACCTAAAATTTAAACTTACACAAATAGATGTGATTGCAAAATTGTTATTTTTTTCAAACAAACCTTTTTTGGTTGTTTGACTTAAGAACGAATAAATATTGACAAAATGATAATAATAGTGTGAAGTAAAAAGTGGTAATGTTAGAAATAGTAATTATTCATTCCCACTTTATTAGACGGGGAAAGCGCGTTCAACCCCGGCCGTGTATACTGAAGGTGGTTTTTCCTAATAGTTCTCCACTCGCCTACCATGCAAGCGCGGGTACACTTCCTCTCAATTATACCTCCCAAATCCATAAACCATTAGTGTTATTAGTACATAAGCATATAACTCAAACGGGTAGTAGGACGCAATGCTAAAAAAAAGTATTGAGCTATTATTAAAATTGCTGGTTTTTTCCCTCTTATCAGTGTAAAAAAAAATTAAAAAATGAGTGAAACCCCAATTCCTATCTTAGAAAAAACTTACCCACAGTAACACCCGACCGTGGATCAAGCCCCAACATCTCCCCGTTCATCTGCAGTCTAGACTATTATGAGAGTGACTGACGCCTTAGACCAATTGACCAGCGGTGATGGTAAACTTTATGTTAATATTGGGTGGGTTGGTGAAGGTCAATGAGGCATTTTCTCAGATTTCTCTCCCTAGGAAGCGCCACTGCATTATTGTGAAACCTGAACAGATAATCTTGGGACTGTCTGCGAACCTTCGTAGTCATGGATATAGTTTTAAATTGGCCTTGCGTTATTTTAGGGCAAGACGCAAGTAAATAATCGTGTACGTGTTTTAACTGATCTTGAACAAAGATTGGCTGCTACAAGCAAAGCGTTAGACAGCGCGATTACATACAATGTGAGCCAACACACTAATGAGATCTTAATGTTGTCGGCTTTGACCTTGAAACAGTTCACATACATGACCACATAAGCACGCGGTAAATAAGTTATACTTTGCGGTGAATAAAATAACTGGTACGGTTCACCACACAGACTTTTTTGCTCCTTTACCTAAACATTGATACATTTATTTAAAAATCGTAAGATATGTAATAAAAATAATCAACATTGTTGCAGAAACAGAATGGAAATAAATTGCACAATGAACTGAAAAGACTTTATATTTTATTTTAAAATATACCAATTACTGTTTCCAGCCTGTGCTCTGGGTCAGCTTTTTATTCAAGCCATTTATTTTCCACTACCAGCTTGCTAGGCCTGACGTAGATTCTTTACTTATAATATAACTTAAGACTAGGACAAGTACAATATCCAGTCCCAGCCATTAATTTATCAATGTGAAGGGGTAAACCCATATTTTCATCAATGATAAATTCTCGGCCATGCCAGGAATCAAACCCGGTACCCTTAGCTCAGTAGGCAGACACGCTACCGACCGAGCTAAGGTGTTGGACCTTTTTTTTAAATCCCAAAATAGAGACATTTAATAAAAATTCATAAGATTTGTGAAACAAAATATTATACATTGTTGCAGAAACTCTACACAAAAGAACCTAAATTGAATGCGAGTAATATACATTGTTACAGAAACATTGAGATAAGAGGAACATTTCTGCATGCCATAATAATGCATAACAATCAATCTAGATTTTTAAAAGACCTCCATAAATAACTTATATATATATATATATATATATGTTTTATAAAAGGATTTTTATTTTTAATAGTTCTTTAACTTTCTAATGATACGTAATACGTTATTCTGTATCTGAAATAGTTGCGGGGATATGGTCAAAATTGGAAATTTCTGTTTATGTACAGTACCTTCAAATCCATTTTATTAGGAAAATGGGAATCTCCATTTTGTTTTTAGTGTATAACAGTGCCTTGATACAAAATTTAATCAAAATATTTAGAGCAGATTTTGAAAAAATCAATTTTTTATATTTTGTCATATAGTAAACTACCATTAATTTTTGAGGTTACATGTTTAATTTTAAAATTTGCTCGGAGTAACCTTATGAAAACCACAAGTACTAAGTTTTAGGGCGATCGGTAAAAAGGTTTCGGTTCTAGGCCGAGAGACAGACAGACGGCATCGCGAAAAACACTTTTTCGGTTTCATAGGGTCATGAAAGGTCGCCATTTATCAAAATCTTGAGATCGATATTTTTGACGATTAGAATACTTCTCAGCCCAAGTGGACGAAAGAACGTAAAATAGAGAATCACATTCCCCCAAGGAACATAAATGAAATAAAATACACTTTTACTGAAACATTTTGAGGAAAAAAGAAACCTCTATCCATGAAAGAGCATAATAATAAGCTCCACATTTACCAGACCACCATTTAAAAAATAGATCTACTTATAGTTTGGAGAATATTTGTTTTATAAAATAAAGATTTAAATTAAAAGTTTTTATCTGTAATAGTCATACAGCTATACAATTATAAATGTTTATTATCTCATACAATTATTGTCATATGATCAAAATAATTATTTGCATATGCTTATATAAAGTACTCTCTAATTTATTTTTTACAGAAAAATAGTGTGCAACCATTTTGTTTGTAATGTTAAACAAATCCTAGATATGAGCGTTAGTCAAAATCGTTAGATACTATTTAGAGAAAATCAAATTTGTATCTTTTATCCCTTTAGTAAACTACCCTTATTTTTATGGTGAATTATTTAATTCCAAAAACTCCACTGCTATAGATACCAAGTTTAATCCTAATCAGTTAAAATTATTCTGGTTCTAGAACAGGTAGGAGAAAACATAAAATTCTTAAAATCAATATCTCTAAAATCTACTGACAATTATAATTTACCTAACACTTAAAAATAATTTTTAAATTTATTTTTTACCAGTTTGTGACACTAGTTCTTCATTATAGCTTCTAACTAGTTTCATTACCAATAATATAAGCTAAGTATTAAATTATTTCGTCTAGCATCCCCACACATTAAAATATAATATCAGTATAGTATCTCTTTAATAATTTAAACTGTCTCTAACAAGGAATCAATACATATTTAATTTCATGAGCCTAGCACTTTTAATTTGTTTCGATATATTTTAATGTCTATTATTATTATTTATTATTATTATCACCGCGTCTTACTACCCGTTCGGGCTGTACGCACTTACGTTAATGTGTAATGGTAGGATAATTGTGAGCTGAAATGGAGGACCTACAACTTAACGTGGAATTCGAACCACGGTGGAGGCCTGGCATTCCACACACTCACAAGTTGTGATTGATACACGTCTTGTCAGAGGTGAAGGAAGGGTTTGGCAATCAGATAATTCTGTGCCCGAACTGAGGATTGAAACCCGGACCCCCAGCACAGAAGTCTGACACCTTACCCCTAGACCACCAGGTAACCTTAATCTGTTGTAACTTAAAAAGGCTCTAAATCTGGGTGCTTATTTTATGACTCATTATTTATTTTATGATACTCATATGTAAATTGTGTACAGTTATTTTTGTTATATATATATATTAAATCTTCTTTCCACGTCAATATAGGTTCATCTAAGCTATCCTCCCTTTCCCATCGAATAAGTATCGCTAGTAAATAAACAAATAAGGATAATTAGACAGACCAATTAAGGATCTGTGGGACTCTGGTTGGATTCCACGCAGAGAATAAAAGGATTTTGTGGGGCCAGTTTCGTAGTCATATTGAGTAGCGCATATCAAGCACATCGCTATATTAAATACAAGACGACACCTAAATTCGAATGGAGTGGGCCAGTTTCACATATGAAGCTGTCCCATTCCATTCTGGTCCATGCAGGGATCGTCCTGTATTTGGTATAGTGCCGCATTTAATACGTACTCAATCTGACTGAAACTTGACCTTTAGTGTTTACAATTTTAGGAGCTTGTTGGCAAGGGTAATTACTTGTAGTGTAATTACATTTAATAGGAAAATCTTAACAAACCAAGTTGTTTTTATTGTAAATATTGAATCAAATATTTATATTTTAGAATACAATTTGATTTAAATACATTATGAAGATTTTTTAATTTACAATCAAACAAAGTTTGATACAAATTGATTTTAATTCAATTCTAAATACTTTTAGTATCCGTCCATACGTAAACAAATATAGCTAAGAGCTGCGTTTATTCACACTACAGTATATCTAGAGATAGGGTAAAATAGCATTAATTTTCAGTTTTTTTAGCATTAATTATTGGAAATTTAGCGTTTTGTGGCATAATTTAGCATTTTGTAGCAAAATAGATAAAAATGTTTTTCGTCAATGTTTTTAGGGCCAATACAAAGGATTTATTATAAAAGCAACGACTAACGGAATGTGGCGATTAGCCGGATGGGCTGTGGAAGGCACAGGATGCAAGTAAAACCCGAGCTGAAGCACACAGACGAGTGAAACTCAATGATTTTTTAATCACTTATTTCCGCTGCAAAACATCGTTTTATAGAAATTCTCAGCATTTTATTTAAATGCACAGTATTTTCAGGGAATTCACGTCTATTTCGCTAAATAGAATAATTTAGCTAAAATACTCTCAAAATCGCGTTTTTCGCTTTAATTCGCGAAATAAAAATCGCTTTAAACACTTTCAAATGCCATGAAACGCAAAGAAAACTTATAAATACCCTATTCTCGACCCTTTTTTTATTTTCGCGTTTTTCGCAAAAGCGAATTTACCCTATCTCTAAGTATATCCTATGAGGACAGATTATAAGCTATACAACCAATCAAAACCATCATCAGTATTCTTAATTCTTTTTTGTGACCCTATGATACATGGCCTTATTTGTTTTAAGGAAGTTAAGGCTATGTTTCTCCCCATTTACCTTAATATCACAAATGCAACATTTACATAAACTTAGTTTGTAGCTTTATAATTTCACACATTTTAAAAAAAAAATCACAAAGTTTAACTTTGCTTTATTTTTGCCATGAATTATATTTAAAATAGCAAATCAATTTTTAAGTAAAATATTATTTACTATGTCTACACTGTCTCATCCCTAGAATAGTCTTTCCTCTTTAGGTTGGCATTCGTTATATCCAGTACTGTATGTTCCCAAAAGTTTTACTAATCTACCTTATAATATACTACTTTTGTTTTAAAAGTGCTTAATTTAACTTAACTTACAAATTAACCTTTTAACTGACTGTGATATTAATCCATCTATGTTTATTTTAAAACTGGCATATCCGTTTTATGTTTGAATTTAAAACACAATTTCTAAACTTGACAACTTAAAAATTGGGAATGCATTACTAGCCACTTCGGTGGTAAAAATCTCAAGGCGTTATTCTCACGATAGACTTGACGGCGATATTGGGAAGATCGTGGTTCGAATCCTGGTTGAGTAAATCGAGGGTTTTTTTATCAAAAAGGTTTTCCACTCCACTTCTATGTAAATGTGGGTCACCTAATATAATTCAAACCTACTCATCCCTAACACATGTTCGTAATTAGTTCATATGCATATAACTCGTCCATGTAGTAAGTTGCTAGTGACAAAAAAAAGTAATGATTACATAATCACTAATATATTTAAAGTTCATATGAAAAATAATAAAATAAGAAACGAAAAATCAATACAGTTGGTTTTAATATGAACATTACTCTAAATAATAAAACAAATAAAATGAGAGTATGCCTAAGTCATTTCAATAGACAGTTTTAATCGGGTATTGTAGTCTGTTTTTCTAAATAACTTAAGCTTACTACACACTAAAACAAAACCGTGTTTAAGTACTGTATTATGATTGATCTATATTTTAGATATCAGCCTTATTTTTTAGTGAAAATTTACAATTATATATTAATTGAAGCAATTTAGCACCTGTTAATGGTATGGGAACATGATTAAATAAATAATAATGACAATGAATTTTTAGTGTAATTTATTTTCTATGTATAAATCTCTTAAGTGCAAACTTCTAAATTTAAAGGTGTGTATTTTATAAATATAGAACATAGGACATAAGTTACTATAAATCTTATTATAAAAAACATTTTGTGATTTATGTTTTTACTAAACGGTTCAATGAAGAAAATACAGCTTATACAAGATAAAAAATATCTTAAGAGATCGAGTTATATTTACAAAACTATTTACAACTCACTCATACTTGACGTTTATTGTCAAAATAGAAAGGACTTGAACCATTTTATGTTGCGAAGAATTGTTTGTACAAATAAATAATTACTCAAATAACTGTTTTATAAAATGCTAGGAGCTTCTAAATTTGTTCACTTGTAGGCATGTGATAAGTAAACCTTAATTATTAAATTAGCCTATGAACCTATGATAGTTTATTAATGCTATTAATATTTATCATAATGTGATGTATATTTTATTAAACAAAACGTAATGATGTTTCTCTGATTTTACAAATTAGAACAAATTTTAACATTTCTAATGATGGCCATTTCAAACATAACGTGAAAAGTACCATTATACCTACCCAATATTAAACTAACAAATATACATAATTTGTAAATATTATATTTATATAATTGTTTGGTTTTAGCTAGCTTGTAAAGGCACTGACCTATCACACTTCTTAAATAATTTAAACATATAATATATTTGAACACGTTTTAAAAGATTCCAAACATTTACCCTCTTCATTCAACTTAGTCTTAACAGGAATATAATAATTACAAAATAATTTTAGAATATGTGCTACATATTAGATAGTTTCCAAAAATATTTATGTTATGTAAGCGTATACCTTGATTTTATCAAACATATATATGGGCGGTATCTTTAATTAAAGAAAATACATTTTTAAAATACTGCTCTTTTAATAGTGGTGTAGGAATTATTATTTTTTGTGTGTAATGAGTTCAATTTATTTCCAGTTTGAATACAAACACATATTTATTTACAGGTGTGTAGGAATGTGTTTATAATAGGAATTTATATATTTTCTCATTTACTTTTATCTTTTTAACCTAAGGGTCAATGACTTCTCCCGAATTCTACATTTATTTCTATAAAAAAAATATGTATTGAAGTTGGTTATTTAAAAAAAAATAGAATTACTAACACCGTTAAAACATTTCTACTTAAGAAAAAAATTCGTCACATTCACATACCAACGAGTTCCCATGAAATTAATGTCCAGGCCCCACTTGATTAAAGTGGAAGCGATGATGTCATACTTTGGCCCGGGATATAAGATGCTTAGAGTGAGCAGAGTTGGTCAATGTTTACATTGTAGAGATGACAAGATATGAAAGATAAAAAGAATGTAGGGTTTTTTCCTCACACATTATAGTTTATCTCTGGGTGATTTATTTATCTAAAATGCACTTATTTTTTTATTAAAACAACTTATGAAAATTCCCTTGGAATTCATAAATGACTATCATGTGCATTAAAATGTTACATTATGACAAACATAACAATATTCTTTACCAAATATGTTCAAATCAAATTATGAACATATGTTTATTTATTTAAATGTTGAAAAGGTTGTTTGACAGAAGGCACTCAGTAATTTAAACCTTTTAACAAAGCACTTGAGTGATTTTGAACATAAATAAAAAATCTAATAGACTTTCAAGGACGAAACGTTAAAATCTGAACCAAAGTTCAGGTTAACTCTATATAAAGATTAGTATCATTTTAGGACTGATGGGTGCAAGTTAGATTTAAGCTTGTTCTCAATTTCACAGTTGGTACAAAAGGGTACAGAGGTATGCAGACATAACTACTCAAAATAATTAGTTTCAACCTTTTCTTAATAATAAATTTTTGGAGGGATATACAGTCATTTTTCGAAGGAAGATAAAGTTATACCAATAATATACTTTTATTCTTCTTCTGAATACATTAGAAGTAGACAAAATATAAACGCAAGCTTTTGTTTGAAATTTTAATATAATCCTTAAAGTCCGACTTTGTCAAATTGTCTCGTAGCCTTAGCTGGCTCATTTACAAGTGTTTCTCTATTCCAAAGCAGTATTTAATGTTTATCAAATGAAGTTAGTACTGGTATCACTAATCCGTCTCGTTTTCTCTTTAAATTGAACTACCACCCTTTCAATCACCAGGCTGGGTGAGACAATATACAACTTAACCAGTTAAGAAATTTTATAAAAACACTTTTATTTTGAACCTGCTAATGAATTTGTGTTAGACCACAATAAAAAAAAAGTGTGTTTTCCCTGAGAATATTTTTAGTTTTGCAATCTTATACTTGAAAACCTAATAAATTAAACATATATTTTTCACAAGTATAATATTGCTCTGCTCGTTATGGGAATAAAAACCAATACATTTAATAATATTGGTATAAATAGATCCTTTAATCTGAAAGCATTGTTTATTTTGGTCGTACTCTAGTTAGTTTCTGGTAAATTTGACAATTTTGATGATGTATTGCACCTATTTTACGTCAAGTGACTTGTATTTACACCCATTTGACTATTTCAACTGACATAAATACAGCTATTTGACTGCCTCAACTGACTTTATCCACACTCATTTGAATAGTTCAACTAACATGTATTCTTACCAAATGGACTGCTTCAACTGACATTTATTTACACCCATTTGAATGTTTAAGGTCCTTCTTAAGTCTGATTAAACGGGAATATCATACACATGATTACGTACGAACAAGAATCGTATCTATACTGCCGTTTTCTGCATTCTACATTTGACAACAGCATAATTGTGGTCAATAAAATAGTTTAATTGAATATTTTTCAATTTAATTGTTTTAAAATTTTGTAAAATGGTATCATTAATCTCAATTCATCATATTTTTATAACGGAGACCCAAGGTTAACGCACTACGATGTGACGTCTGATTCAGGCTGTGTTATCCACCTAGGTCACGCGTTTTTCGTGGGGCGAGATGGCCTCCCACGAGTGTCAAATATCTTATCAAGCCATGATGCTAAATTTACACATAAATTTGTCGAGTATATATACGGGGTGTATCAATTTATGTGGGAAGTAGCTGGGGTCTGAATACTAGACCTCAAAACAACACAAAGTCCATATGAACATATGTACTTTGTTCGATAGTTCCCGAGTAAGATCCAAGATTCTACTGGAACTGTTAATAGCCTTACTTGATACACCAATGTTTGTGTAGCTGCAACCCTGCCTGTGTATCAGCAGTGACACGTCACTTACAACAGGGGTGTATCAAGTTGGGCTATTAACAATCCCAGCAGAACCTTGGAAGGCTTCATCTCGGGAACCATCTAAAATAGAACATATGCCCATATGGACTTTTTGTGATTTTTGAAGTCTACTATCCACACTCCATCTTTTCCCCATATAAATCGATATACCCTGTATATATGATTTGACTAGGTATCCAAGATATCTCTAACATAAAAAAGTGTAACATACTAACGGGAGAGCATCTTTTAATATAAATAAAACGTTAATAGAAACCGCCACATAGGCCAAACTAACAATTGGAACATCTCACATGACCATGTTATAGAAAGCCTTTACATCTTATATAGGCCTCGCTAAGAAATACGTGTTCAAATGCAAAACAGAGAAATAGTGGTTTTGACAAAGAACTATTTATGATGTTTCTTGGAGCTCTGTAAATGTTTGGTAGCCTGGCAGCTTCCCACGTGCAGACAGGCTAGGAAGTGCATCTCTCCTCATCTGCGTGTCCTTGCTCTTAGACGACTGCCGATAAATTCTGCAAACAAATGAAAACTGAATATAATATAGCCCTCATAAGTGGTCAACTGGTCTACATGCAATGCTTTTCTAATCTGCTTTACCGATGAAGTAGGAATTTTAATCTCAGCCAGTGTGTTGAGGGCAATTATTTCCTAAATTGTTACCTACCTACCTTCCATGCAAATGCGGGTATGTTTCCAGTAAATTACACCTTACTCATTCTAAACCATTAGTGTAGGATATATAGGACGGCTATTAAGATGCGATTAACAAAAAACACACACAATAAATAAGATTTATAGCTTTTTATTCAAAGGTTATACCACTATACAAATTAAAAGTGCCCCTAAAATTCCTCTTTGTGTAAAAATACATAAATAATAGTTTTGATTAATTGTATCTCACCCCCTTCCTCTAAGAGTAAATGCTATTGTTGGTCGATATTATGTGTCTGTTAATAATACGAGATATAGCGCTTGGTACGTTATGGCCTTTTATGAATACTGGTCACGAAATAAACAAAAATATGTGGTATTTAACGTACACTTTCTAAATGCGAGTCTCGAGGCAGGGTTAGCTCAACGCTGACATTTTTAACACAGACGTGGAAGGCAATGATTTAAATCCTGGCTGGGTGTACAAGGGATGTTTTTAAAAAAAAATCACTCTCTACCAATGTGAACGTTAATATATTTCTTCTAAGTTTACGTTTCACATCCTGTGTACTAAGGTTAGTAAGTCCTAAGCAATGAATAACCCTAAAGTACGGTAGGAATAAGGATAAGAAAAAAGTATATAACATGTTTTAGTTATTTCAGTACATGACTTAAAACAAATTAAAACTAAATAGACACTAGACACTAAACATACAGCCTCGTTGCCCAGGAATTTGAATGATAATAGAGCAACCAAAATGTACCACTGTGAAAATGGGTTAGTTTTCTTTGACTCAATTAGTAAGTAACGGACTATAACGGTTTTAGGATTTGGTTACTTTAAGTGCCTAAAATTAAGCATGAATATGCTGCTAACTGACCTAACCTCCACATACACCTAAATGGCCTATATGTATATACGAACAGGTATTAAAGGCATCTGATATGTTTCATTTTCTCATTTAATAACGTATGTTAAATGACATTGGAGTTTATCATCTAAATTTTAAATTTAATCAGAAATTACCAAGACCAAATTGCTTTCACTCGATTTCTGTATTTTATTTTATGGAATTGTTTTGTTTTCTTTGAATAGTAGATATTGTGTTGCCAATTTTCCTCGTTTTGGTCGACATTAAGAAAATAAAAATTGCACGTTGACACCGAAAAGGCTCTAAAGACCATCCGTCTGTAGCAGTGCCATCTGTTATCGAACTATTTAACTTAACCCAAATAGCCGGCGTCGCTGACTCGATTGATTTTGGTGTGACAGGAACGTGCCAAGCGAACCACGAACATGTCGTGTGGGAATGTGTGGACCGGGCGAGATACGATGTAAACGGGGTATATAAGACAGTTCACTTCAACTACACGCTCTTGAAACCCTCCCCTACCCTCCTCTCACTGGCTCATTAACAAGGTCACAGCTTCCGCTCTGTTACAGAGAGGAAAGATGACGGCGAATAAGTGGATGTCCCTGTCTCTCTTTCTCTTAAGACAGACACTTGGGGACCATGGAGTACGCACAGCATACCGTCGTCACCCACAAAAACAGGCACTTGGGAAGGCTCAGACCCTTGGGGGAGTGACGTCGAGTGGATCTGCCAGGAGTACACACTCTGGTATATAATCTGATGGGGTCTGTTTCCATGCCCTCGACTTGACCTAATTCTATCACTGATCATATATATATGAACGCACATGGCCTTTGTCTAATTTCTTTGGTGGTCGTTTGAAGTTATGTAAGTGTTCGATGAATAAAGATCGTATGACAACAGTAGTAAAAACCATGTGTGAAAATTAGCAAGGAATGGAACTAACCAATCGTGTTATACTTTTTTTAACGGAGCGTTTTACTACCTGTTCAGGTTATACGCATATGTATCAAATACGCTAATGAGTTAGGGATGAGGAAGGTTGAATTTAGGAGAAGTGTATCCACATTTGCGTGAAAGAGTGGGAAACAATTTAGAAAAAACACCCTCAGCACACCCATTGGGATCGACCCACGATCTCCCCGTTATTGCCATGCTAGTCTATTGCGAGAGTAGCGCCTTAGATCATTTGGCCACCGAAGCGTGTGATGTGAATTAAATGCTATTTAAAAACAATTAATCATCAATAAATGTCACAAATAGTCTTATGTATTTTAGTAATACTTTTTTATCACATCAAGCTTAGTAGTTACTTGAATTGAGTCAAAATAAAATTGATAAGTTTTATCTAAAAATCTGTTATAAACGCCATAGTTTTTGTTCATACTACGCAAATGTATACGTGGGTGAAACATCATTATTAATTATTAATAATAATAATAATAATAGTATGAGAGAAATAAATAGCTGATATAAGAGAGCTCTAATCAAAATTTACACATACCCGCACCTGTAGGTACGCGAACTAATGTTAAGCTCATCTAGTTTGGCTTTCCGGTGACGGTGAGGTTGGGAATCGAATCCCGGTTGGATGTGCTAAGGGTGTTTTTACTTCAATTAATTTCCTATCTTCTTCCAGTCAATACGTTTCCTCGATAATATACATGTTCCCCGATCTAGAAAACTAAGATTAACGGCTGAAGGGTTAACTGAGCTGAACACATGACATCCTGCATCTTAAAATGTTAGTTCTATCTTCGCCAACATACGGCGACCACTCGGTTGGTAAAACTCGCTTGTGGGCTGATGCCATGGAGTTTTTTTAAATACATTCCTCACGTCTAATGCATAAGTCTAATTAATGTGTATACCCGAACAGGTAGTAGTAATACATGGCAACAAAGTATGGTCCAAACTACATAGGAAGTGGCTTTTAAAAAGAAAAGTCAAATAATATGCTTCAATCTTACTAGGAAGGAGCTTTTAAAATGAAAAAATAAATAAAAATTAGGTCAAATTTTATTTAAAAATTTTATTTATCACCGGTGCTATTTCATAGAAACTAATAATATATCTATATCAAAAGTGATAACTGCAGATCACATTACCTAGGGTATGAAAATAAATCCAGTAGCTTTTCTATCTATCAGCTATGAAAATTGCACTTTATATACCTTATTAATAAGTTGGAGAGTACAATTCGATAAGAAACAATGGAATACTCTATTCATACACTGGACGAGGAGTGATTATGCTATCGTGATATATACCTTCTTAATAATTGTTCACTTTTGATAGGTAGTATAAGTATTGATTAATTAAACCAAAAAATAAATATATATGGTATTTTTGAGACTTTAATTTTAAGTAACGGATTGTACTTCTTCCGCCGTTGTCACCGGGGAAAGGTCGCGCTTTGACACGGGCCTGCGTGCTGTCTGGTTGGTTGAGTGGGAGGTCTGGGGTTCCTTACCACCCGGATGTGCCAGATGAAGTTTGGCTTTAGAGGGTTGTTCGCCAAGGGCGGCGAGTTAAAAGGGATCCCCTTCCCCAAAGTAACATCCTCCCCCACCACCTCTTAGCTTCCTAAATGCTTCAACATTTTATTTTTCTAACTTGATGCCAGAATCGTGACCCACGATGATTATGTTTGGCTTGTTCAAAGTAGGATGTTATGAAAAGCGACAGTGTGCTGCTGACAAACAGAGAATGAAGCTACTAGGTTGATTATAGGACAAACACAACAGTCGTACCCATAACAGTTCATTCCCCTTCAAGTGTAAGGTGAAAAACCAATTTCAAAGTATATCTAGTCCATCAGGACTTGTGGTAATTGATAGCTATTATTGATTCATCCTAACCTGAGACCTGAAGTAAATAAATATTCCCATATCACTACGCGAAGGACCTACATGATTGGTGAACATGAGTGCAATATTTTAAACAGGTGTGATCATGTATAGTCAGTACCGTAGCAAAGTAGCTCACTACGATTTAATGTATTTTTTAATGCTTTTAGATTTCCGGTCTTATATTGAACAAAACTCAGGCCAGACTTGGCAAACGCCATAAAAAGACGGGAAGCACCCAACACTCACATCCGTCACATAACACTGCCGAGATGAACTGTTGAGTGTCGACTGACCGTTGCTGATTCGACCTTAACATATGATAATGGGGTTCCTCAACGCTGAATCAGGAGTTTATTGGTATTCGAGTTTGAAAAGATTAAAGTATCATTTCTAAATCAAATGAAGGGATAATTTTAGCTATAATAATTTTCTAATGTTATTCTGAAACAAGTTAAATACAAAACAAAACATAGGAGGGACTATTTAATGAAAGGATACCATTGAGGTCCGTTCATTAGCAAACCAAAGCATAGACTTCCACGTGGTTTTGTTTACATAAGGTTTCAGATTAGGGTGAATCAATAATAGCAGAAGATGTAAAAACGGTTAAAACAAAAACATAATTAAAAACAAATTGTTTATTGTGAATTTTTTACTCCCAAAAGTGACATCAAATCAAAATATGTTCTTGCAGATCTTATGGTTTGAATAAATGGAGTTGAGTTGGTAACTCTTGCTGTCAGTTACCACCACTCCTAGGGCGAATGAACTATATAAAGTCTTTCAGTGGTGATCGAACACCCACACTAGTAGCCAGTGGTATAAATGTCAAGCTCATTCAGTCTGGTTTTTAAATGAAGGGAAGGTTGGAGTTTAAATCCCGACTGAGAGTACTCAGGGTGAAACTTTCCTATATGGTTTCCCACTCTCACTCCACGCTAATACACTCTCACTCCACGCTATACACTTCACTCACGCTAATACACTCCTTCAAATTTTACCTTCCTTATCGCTACACAATCAACTTAATAACTATAAATGTTTATAACCCGACAGACAATACTATGCAGTGGGAAAAAAAAGTGATCTAATCCAAAACTTTTAGTTCAGTAAAAATATGATTTACCATCCGATATGATGGATGATGATGGAAATGCTGGACCTTTATTTCCGTCATGCTCGTTCAAACAACGCTCATAGTTATAAAAGGTGACCTATTAAATAATACATCTTACTAAATGTCTTCAGTAGCCACATGCCTAAGGGAGTGGTTCGCAAACAATTCCCAACAGTCGGCCATTTGATAAGAGTTTGATACACATGTAGACCTAACTGTTCTCTTGTCGATGCCAGAAATTCTATTAGTTTACATGTTTATCAACCTGTTAGAGACAAACTTTTTAGTTGACTTTGTTTATTCCACACATTTCATATATAATACTACTTTGGGTACAAAATATAGTTGACCTAATGGACTTGGTCCAGGGGTTGGCAACTAGTCGATCGTGATCGACCGGTTGATCTCGTGGCGATTTTCAGTCGATCGTGTGAAAAAACTAAAACGCTATTCAAAGTTTATCTTTCTTTCTTATAAACTCGCAGATATTTCAAGTACTTTCTAATAACATTAATTCCAAAATAACTTTGATCGGTGATAATCGCTTATTTATAATGAAACTGAAAATGAAAATTTTCCTTTATTCTATACTTTTCCAGAATGATGATATCATTTGTGGAAAAGTTGAATTTTAGGAATAAATATAAATTTTTAGACCAAAAAAAAATCCGAAGTTAGTGAAGAAAATTGGGTGATCGCATGACCTCTGATAAGATTGTAAGTCGATTAGGACCCAAAAATGTTGCCAATACTTGACTCTTAACCTTTCAATATCGTACTTTTTAGCTCTTCCAATAAATATTTGGTTCAACACCCCCCTCCCCCGTTCCACCCGGGGTCCCATCTGTAGACCGCAGTACGAGAACCACTGTTCTACGTCATCACTATCGCAATAATATATGGACTGCCAATTAATTGGAGAACTGGGTTCGAATTCCAGTTTTGCCTATTTTTTTTCTTTATCTTTAAACGCCAATGTGGGTACATTCCTCTAAGATTCAACATTTATCATCCTTAATACATTAGCGTTATTAGTAAAAATGAGAGGAAGTAAGAATTCGGTGCTAAAAAATCTGGCATATACACTAGATTACACTTAAAATAATATTCTAAACTTAATACCTAAGATTTATTTGACAATTTGTGAATAATGGAGTAATTTATTTATATAATAATAATACTTAGCACCGCGTCTTACTACCCGTTCGGGTTATATGCTTAAGTACTAATTACACTAATTGGTTAGGAATTGGAGATTGAATTTTAGAGGAAGTGAACCCGCATTTGCGTGGAGGGAGAGTGGAAAACCATTTAGGAAAAACCACCCTCAGTTCACCCGACCGAGATTCGAACTCGATTCCCGGTCCTCGGCGGTCGAGCTCAACAGACTGGCGCGTTAGCCAACTACGCCACCGAGGCGGGTGATAATTTATTTAGTCGTGTTTATAGTTGTCGGTCTTTAGTAAACCTAGTAGTTGAATGCGTAGTAACCATCGTCCTTTGTGTTAAAGTCAGATATCAATTTGAGTAAATGTGCCCACATTTGCGTGGAAAGAAAATTTAAACATCATCTAAAAAAAACTGGCACTTCCCCGGCTGGAATTCTAACCTATGGTAAATCCGACCTTCCGACTTAAACTTATCACGCAGTCTGACTCGCTGGAAGGGAGCTAAACTCAGAGGTTATACCTATTATCTTTATTTCTTTGAATTTCTGGTGGCTCCCACTAATAATAATAATAATAAATCATATCAATAAAATATTCAACGTTTACACTATATAGAATTATTTTAATATCCCACACCATCGGGCACGTGGATAAATGTGTCAGTCTCGTAATGCCTGGTTTGCAGTGACGAGGAAGTCAGGGTTAAAATCCCGGCTGGGAATAGCAAGGTGGTTTCTTCTCGATGTTATCTTAACCACTCGAAAGTGCACGTACAATTCCTTTAAATTATATACCCAATTTTTATTAATGTAAATATACGGATATCCCAAACTGTTAGTAAAACGCCTGAAAGATATTTTAGTTATTCTTTGTTTTTTATCTTAAGGAAGATTACAAGTAAAATAACTAAACAAGTTTCTGGAAATCTATTATCTTCAAATTAAAATGCAAATTTTTATTTTTCTAATAATACATTTTTGCTTTATCTATTTATCATTACTGATGTTTGTAGTATGTATACAGTCATGTGGTTCAATATGATAACAAAAAATACAGTATGTAATGTTTTGAGGTATATCTAGATGTGTTCAGATATTAAAGTAATGGTAGTTTTTTTGACAGTACAGACCCATTGTCATCAAAATCATTAGATAAAGGTAAAGTAGTAATAATTCTTAACCCTGTGATAAAAACTGGAGTTTTCTCAGCAAACTAAGACCATTTATTCTTTGTAAGGCCTGAATCTGTAGACCTACGGATTAAACGTCAAGCTCATCTAGTCGTAAGTTTTCCGGTGAGGGGAAGGTAGGGGCTCTAATTTCGGCCAGGTACAATGACTGTGTGTTTTCCTAGAATCTAAATGGTTTTCCTGTCTCTCTCTCTCTCTTGGAGATTCGGGTAAATATCCTTTATATTCTACCTTACTCATTCTAAACCAGGCGCAAGCTTACATTTAGTATGCATTTCAAGTATGACAAAATTTGACTTCTGATCCATGTTCTGGGGACCCAGGCGAGTATAAAAAGTGATGTTGTCAATTTCGGGGGTGGTCGACAACCCGTGGGGGAGGGAGTGAATAACGTGCTTGGGGTGGAATTTTGTTTCCACTATAACTTCCGACTCGTTCATCGTATCAAGTTTAAAATAATCTAATTGTGTTTCTGTTAGCTACGGTTATAATTATTATGGACTTTGTTTTGCAGTTGAATTTTATAATTAAAGTAAATCAAATAAAAAAAAGGCAAGTAAAATGTAAAATACTACAATTATGTCCGTGGATGCATCTTGTATAAATCATGTCTCATTTCCTGAGAAAGTCTTAAATGCTTCTAAACAAGGACATTTTTCACTAAAATGGAAGAATGGAGAATTTAATTATGTTGCTAGTGATCATACCCTTGAGAAAATACTTAGCCTTTCTTCTAAAGTTATTGATGGCTGGACAGGAATAACCAGTAATATTCAAGCAACAAACAAATGGACGTCTACTTTTCCACAGTAAATCTTCATTGCATTAGACACTATTAGATTATCATGATTTGATCTCGGATTTCAATGTGACATAGACGAATATTCACACAGTGAATGGGGCACAAATATAAGAGTCAGAGATGAAGGTGATATGCAAACAATTATCATATTCCTTTTTTAAAACGATAATCAGTGAAACAAATGGTTTACGTAACATTTTGAGTGGCTTAGTAGTAAATGGAGAAGAAGTAACATCATTCTTGCTCAGGGTGCAACCCATTGGTAAAGAAATGTAGGTACGAAAATTTTAAAGAAAGCGTTTAGTCGACAAAACGAAAAGCTTTATTTCTCCTCCGAAACGAATTGCTGTTAAATCTTTTGCATACTCGGCAACATAATCCAATATGAAAAATAACCTGAATCAAAGGAACTTTATAGAAAATAACTATCAACATTATGATTTTCTTTTATCTATACTGAGAAACATTAATACTGCAGAGTTGATAAAGCATGAGTAATACTTTATCCCCCACCTTGTCTGGCATTCTAAAAAAAATAATTGATGAACGAAATTGCAGTAGAGAGCAATTTATTAAGAAATATGAATATATTTCCTCTTAATCCAGAAGAATTTCACGTTATTGATGGACTGGCACTTATAGATTCAGTACTATTTGGGGCCCTTTTTAAGACGAAAACGTTTGGGGATTTGGCGAGTTTTCATTTAGATAGAATAAGAAAGTGTTACAACAGACTAATGTTACACGCATTGGCGTAGTTTTTGACACTTACGGGAAATCATCCTTAAAATTTGCAGAGCAAGAGAGAAGATCAGCTGGTGAAGATCCACTAATTGTGAGAATCAAAGGAGAGAATACACAAATTCTGGAACAGTGGTCAAGATACTTAAACAGTAAAGAAAACAAAACCCTTTTATGTCTACTCCTATCGAATTTCATTTTACAGAATTCTTAGGTTCCAAAAGGCTTTCCTCTTGTTATTGGTGGAGAGTTTTTGAATGTAACCGAATACACCGAGAAAAACGATGAACAATATGTTTCCAGGGTAACACATTTCGCATGTTATCACTTGAAGGCTGATTATAGAATATTCTTTCATGCCTATGAAGCTGTTCAAGAGAACTATTCTTGCGGTATTGATATACACAGTCCTGACACTGACGTTTTCATACTTATAATTCGATTTTGGGAATAATTCATAACTGTTGGCTGTATTGGCCTTTGGATAGTTGCCGGGGTCAGTGAAAAGAGAAGTCTTGGGTGCCACTTTGCTTCAAAGTATTATGGGGATTCAGTTAGTAAAGTTCTGCCAGCGTTATATGCTCTGACAGGGTGTCAACATAACAAGTAAACTTGGTACAAAAATAGCCCTAAGATCTGCAAAGCCAACAGTAAATATCGATACTTAAGTCTCTTAAACTCTTAAGCTTTTGTAGAAAATCAACTAAAAGTACTTGAGTTGTTATATTTACAGCTTATAAAGAAGTATGGACAAACTTGTGATGTGAGTAGACACATTTTGTTTTTTGGCCAAACCTAACGTCTCAAATAATATTGGTTCTCTACCCTGCACTTCTAATAGTTCTCAACTTCATGTTCTCCTAGTATTAGCTCAACTTCATTTTTGGGAGAATTCATTAAATGCATTTGTTGAAACCACTTGATTTGTTGGGATTTGGCTACGCTACAGTTTCTGAAGTTAATATACGACATTTTTTAATAAAACAATCCGTTTGAAAAAATCTGCTGTTCCCATGCAAGTGTCAAAATTTATAATCGAAAAGTTCTTGCTTTTGTAATTTAAGCGAAACTTGGTTCTGTGCGTACTGTTCCTGTCACGTTAACGGCTGCAAGAACTTCAACAACAACGAACTAATTATTGACGAAGAAGAGAACGGCGAAGAAGCTAATTGCACTTAACCTTGTATTTTAAGGTAAATAACATTCTTTTGAGGACTAAAAACTATTTAAAAATTAACTCAAAATTTAAAAAAATCTTATATAGATTGAGGCCCCTTCACTGTTTAAGTGTTGGTATTAGTAAAATATAGGTTAACTTAGTTGCCAAAGTTAGCTCCCTAATTAATATAAATCATATCTTTCATTTTATATCTTGAAACAATGAATGAGCCGGAAGTTATAGTGGAAAACAAAATTCCATCCCAAACGCACTATTCACCCCCTCTCCCACGGGTTGTCGACCACCCCCGGAATTGACAACATCACATTTCATACTCGCCTGGGTACCCAGAACATGGATCAGAAGTCAAATTTTGTCATACTTGAAATTCATACTCAATAGTGCCTCCACTATTCCTATACTGCGATTTAAACCGCTTTAGGATTCACGTGGTGGGTAGGCTGGGGGGCCTAGTTGCCACATAGTGGGGGTTTGCGCATTACTCCTATGCAAGCATATTCAGTGATTGTCAATAAATCTGGCAACGTGCATCGGTTCCTATGACAACACTCTTCACGTGACGAGCCTCCACTTCCCACTATGGCTGCGCTGACCTCAATCCTAAAGCAGTTTAAAACGCAGTGTAATATTCCATTAACATGAATAAATGCCACCATGATGGGGGCTAAGATACAGTGTAAGACATAAAGACTGTACAGTGTACATACGTGTAAGACCTAATTGTAAAATGTGCTTTTATCGCTACTCTAAGGAAATTTAAATTAACTAAGGATTGCTATAAAAAAAAAGAAGCACTACTGATCAGGTATGGAAGTAGTAGGGATGGGGAGGAAAAGGTGAAGAGGAGTGGAGGGGGTTGGGCGGAGAGTAATACATAAGCTTCGCAGAGGAATTTGATGGTAAATATTTAAATTTCATGGTTCAGCTATTTTTTTACTCTCTCTTTAGTAGTTTCTTCTTCGACCCCTGTAGCTTCATAATGGGTGGCCAAATGACCACAGCCATTTATCATAGGCCAATGTGTTATTTATTAATTCCTCTATTCATTTATGCTTTCAACCCACTCCTTTTCCAAATAATTCACGGTAAAACTAAGAAGTGTCATAAGATTTTCAAATGAATCCTGCAATGGACGGTGTGTCCAACGATTACAATATATTCCTAGTGAGACGTTTAAAAGAAAAACCACTCAAGTGCATTTTATTCAAATAAAGATAATAGTAATGCTCAATTTTGGATTAGCTATTGCTATATTTTTAATTGCAGATTTATCGTGAAAGGTTTGGATTTTAGCACTTATTATTTTGTAAATATCCTTGGAATATTGTCATTCTCTATAAGAGGGTACACATATTCTCATAAGCTCTATAGTAAAATCGATTTATTACTCTTCTTGCATGGAGTCTTCATTTTCTTATTCGGTACAGGTGAATATTATATGCACAAGGGGGAGATTTTTTTCTAGCTTTCTTGATTTCCTTTTTGTAGTCTCGAAGCTCTAATGAGTGTGTAATTGTTTTCCCACGTATGTTGACGCATGCTTAGTGATCTATGGCCTGCTAACCAGTAGGTGTTCAAAGTACCAATGCAATTTATGTCACGTAGCTTCCATTTCTCTTGTCGGACTAAATTGTGGGTTGGATGAAGGTAGCGTTGGACCTCAGTCTATGACCGAGCCTCAGTGAGAATTTGGTCAGGTCGAATATCAAGTACCAGTCAGTTGAAAGTAAGTGTATGGCGCGTATAGCCCAGCTCACTAAGAGAGACCGCTTCCAAATAAGAATTAAATCGACAGCTAACTGGACTGGTATTTCCTGCAACCTTCAACAAACTCTTCCGATGTCATCTCACCCAAGAGAATAGTTGGTTTGCACCCCTGGATTCAATAAGGGATATATAGCTCATTGTAGCTGTGTAGTAGGCAGACGTAAATACATTTGCAACTAGCGGACTAAAGGTGAAAATTCATACTTTTTCGATGATAGAATAACGATCATGGCCTCACATGGTCGAACCGTGGTAAATATAACGGAAGGTGTTAATATATTTAGTATCTGGGGGGGAAACTGTATCGATAATAACAGCTAAATTTGTTTGTGCGTTAAATCAATTTCAAACTATATTTATTGCAATCAATTAGAAATATTATATATTATAAATAGATATTACAATGTTAAATGTTTTTTATTATTTAAAACAAAAAATATATATGCCTAGATAAGTATGTTTGACTAATTAATTCAAACAAGCTAACACTGAGCATATGAACCACTTAATGCCTGGCGTCTAAAGCAGCTGACAACAAGCATTCACTGTTGGCCTCACATGCAAAACTTGAACATCATTCCACCGCTCCATTTGTCTATGTTCACGTTTGATGCACAATAAATGGCAAACATGCACGAATCAGTAGTAATAAGTCAAGAGCAGGTGCAATGACTCGAATGACACCCAAGAAAAAATGTTTCCGTCCACATGGGAAGTGAATGTATTGTGTGTGGTCTAGAAGTAATAAGATAATTTCAGGGAGATATTTAAATGAGAGTAAAAGTTTCCTAATGCGTATTTACAAAGAGGTTAGAATATATACGTAACAGTCGGTTCATTTCTTCCACGCGTTTGTTTAACTAGTTTTGAAGAAAAGTTGAGACGTTGTCAAGGCAAATAAAGTAGACATATTCCTTGGATGATTCCGAAAGTGTCCACCTTAAGATAACGTATAGGTTATCTTCGTGTTCTTAGAAGGACGCTATCACAATACTTAAAACCTACTGGTGACGTGACGTTAACTTAACGTAAGAGTTGTCCAGGGGAGAACTTTCACTTTACTTGAACGTCAGGTGAGGGCTACTACGTGTTCCTGTGAGCCAATCATGATGCAGACGATGTTAAATGGTAGTTTCATACCTCATTTGTTTGTTTATGGTGTGAAGAAGTTACCTCTTCGAGATATTTCATATTTCGCCAACACCAGAGCATCGTGACCTCTTCTTATATTTTATGTTATACTTCCAATAAACTTAAATAATAAATACTCGAAGCCTAATAGTTTAAAATGTTTGAGATCCATTTTTGTACACATTTTGTTTTATTCATCGGCTATGCTTTGCTTGAGATTACGTCAAGCTAACTTTTAAAAGTACATCTTGATCCATACACTATGTTGTTTTGTTTTACGAGATCGTTTACTGAAAGCTACATTAATCGTGGTACCAGTATGATCAATTGACTAATTTATGTTGTTTGTGTTTTTATTTGATGGCTAAATTCATATAATTTTTGGGTACAAAATTGTAATTAAATCCTCTACAAATAGTTATACTTAGTAGCCAGCTCAAGATACTAATATTACTTCCGTAATAGTATAACTTACTGTACAATATGTTGAAACACTCGTGTTGAGCCAACGCTGAGTCTTAGTTTGTATTAAAAGTTCGTATAGCTATAGCAAATAGCGCATAGTATATAGTGCACAAGAAGTTGAACCACATTATTTTCAATTATGGGGTTAATAACGATATATGGTCAATAATGAACAGTGCACAACGCAAATACAAATAATAAGTTATTTAGTCAATTTTCTATTAATAAAACACAATTCATTTAGGTATTACTCAAAACATTACGTTTAATTATAAGCCATTGTATTTTTCTTATGAGTTATGCACTGTGTACTATGTCCTATTTACTATTAGCTATGCGCTATGCATAAAGTAAAATTTCTGTCTAACAATATTATAAACATCAAAAGCTAGTAGGAAAAACGGTTGCAATTATTAAGTATCATTAAAAAAAAGAGCTAATCCAATGGCAATCCCCCTCTCCACAAATATAAAACCACACCAGACAGATCTTTATCGAACCAACCGACTCGTGGCACTTGCACCCAAATTACAAGGTTTGATCAAACAGGTGATTTCAAACCTGGTTTTGACCAAATACAATTTTTCTGCTAGCCACAGCTATTCCGGAATTTCAAGGGTTGTTTATTCGTCATCTGAAGATTATCTGTAACAAGGCACCTAGCTGTGAAGTGAGGTGGGGGGGGGGGATAGGACGTTTCTTTCTCTCTTTCTCTTTTGCAGAACAAGGCCCGGGGTTAATGGGCGTGTACATAAATTTTGGTGATATCTTTCCCTAGCAGCAGGTGGTCCTTTATGAGCGTCAGGTGAGAAGAGTAGAAGTTCTGACCGCTTTTCAGAGGTCACTCACCTCGGAGATAGTTGCATCTTTTTATAATATAGTTTTATACCATAGTATCACTGTCAACTTTTCTTACGGCTTTCGTTAATCAGGGATATTTGGAAAAACCAGTGTATTTGAGAGGACATATTTGGATATTTTGTGTTTGTAAATTGTAATTAATGTTCTGTGATTTTATTCTAATAAAACAAAACAACCGAACCTCCCCACATTATAATTTAAAAAGTATTTTCGTAGCTGAATTTTAAAGTATTACAATATTGCTATGCAGAGATTTGAAATTTGGACTGTCAGATAAAATATACACACGTGCTATTTAATGTTCACACCCATTGTCCGGAAAATCACACGTTTTTATATTGATTTGTGGGTTCGGGGTTTGATTCCTCTCAGTAAAAAGTAAAGGCCTATTGATAGTTTTAGTTTGGTTGTTGTGTTTATATTAGAACTAATTAGGATAATTTTATTTACTAGATATACCTATTATTAAGATTATTTTCAAAACACTATTTACAAACTTGAACTCGAACAGAGAAAATATGGAGTCTCTCAGACGTTAATTTATCACTTTGAAAGGGAAAACTTTAATTATTTCTTAAATGATAATTTTTCAACGCTTTCGGGATTTTAGCCTGGGACCTCAAATTTATTAAAAATGGTAGAGGGCCAATCCCATTATAACTATTCACCGTAATAGTACTATAAGCGTATATCAACACTTGTGGACCCTTCTCATCTAGTCTAGCTTTACGGTGACTGTGAGGTTGACGTTCGAATCCCAGCTAGGTACACAGCGATTTTCGTTTTTTAAATGGTTTCCTTTTCCAGCTCTCCCTCCATGGATACATTTCTTCTAAATTAAATATTCTCAAACCGAACCCAATCGTGTAATTAAAAGCTTATAGTCAGTCATAACAGGTAGTAAGAAGCAAAGGAAAATTACGTTTATATTTTTAATTTTTTGTTACGAATTTTACCACTTTAGTTTTTCTCTAAAAGAAAATATAAATTTTGAAAATATTTTTTTATTTAATTTAGTACCGCTTACTACCCGTTCGGGCTATATACTTAAGTACTAATTACCCTAATGGGTTAGGAATTTGGAAATTTGAATTTAGAGGAAATGAAACCGCAATTGAATGGAGGGAGAGTGAAAACCCATTTAGAGAAAACCAATCCCAGTTCACCCGACCGAGATTCGAACCTAGATCTCCCCGTCCTTGACAGTCGAACTCAACACGAAACTAGCGCGTTAGCTAACTACGCCACCGAGGCGGGTTATTTTGAAAATATTATTGGCCTGTATATACAAATACAAATTTCAATAATCACTTCTTTAAGCATGTAATTCCAAAAAATCTAAACTTTTTATTAGATCTTTAATAAATTATATGTTTCCTCATCATTAATTAACTATACATAATTAATCAATAATGCAAATCCAACATTTAAAAGACTTTCATTGAAAATATTGACATTAAGATTGTTAAAACATTTTATGTTTTAAGAAAGCTATTTTCATTTCGAATCACCTTTTCCATGCTCACTTTCAGTTACTATAAAAAATCTCAAAATTAGATTATTTTTTTAAGAGCGCTTGTATAGCATTCTCATTAGTAGACCGTCTAGTTGTTGGAAACATTTTAAAGAAATTATTTTATTACTCGTTAAAATTTTTCATGCTGAGTTCAAACAAGAAAAAAGGCGTATGTATTTTGTAAAAAACAAATTAAATTCAGATCTTTAAACATGTGTCGACACTATACCATTTAGCGAATAAAAAATCCTTGGTAGAGTTATCGGCGATCATGAAACTCTACTGCACAGAACTATAAGGAGGCGTGGGTGGGATATTGTAGTAGGGTTAGATAACATAAACTCTTGTAAAATTTTGGTAGTAAGAAACTTAAAAAAAAACTAAATCTTTATTTTTACGGTCACCAATAACATTTTATTTTACTATAGCATTATTGTTATTTTCTAGGTAATGATAATATGTATCATAAGTAACAGCTGCAGATCATATTACTTGGTGCATGAATACATGAAAGTAGATCTATCAACTTTTATACCTTTTAAATAAAGCTCTTCCTATGAATATATCTTGTCATTTATTTGAGATGTCTCGCTGAAACCAGACAAATGTAATTACTTAATACCTATTCTCTTGCTACCACTATATCAGAAAAAAAAAGACACGGGAATTATTTTTTGATATACAGTGAGGTCCAAGGGCTTAATAGCGATTGCTTAACATAGTTGGCAATTTAATACTTTCCTCCAATCCGCTCACGCATGCTCACGTGCCGTTTTACCCTCGCGCAAAGCTGAAAGTGGCATAAATCGCCTCAGCAGTAGGGCATCTTAACCTACCCCATCACAGTAAAATATGAATCCTTCTTTCACCCAGACCTTCGTTCGTATCTCGCACACCACACTAAAAACCTTTGTCATCACTGAAACCCTTGGGAAGGCGCGATATTGTAAGTTCACGGCAAGATTAAATTCTGGCGGTAGCCGCTGATACGGGGTAAAAGGGCAGAACGTAAAGCAAACCAATCCCCCCCCCCCCCCAAAATGAAAATTCTTCTACACCATATTCCCTTCCCAAGAAAATAAAATTCTACCCAATCAAAAAACCCAAGCACACCACGCAATAACCCACAATCGAAATCAAAATAACATTTAAAGACACACCCACCTCATCCCTGGAAAAAAGAAATCCTTCTCAGCCCAAGACCAAGCGTCATCATTCAAATTTACCCAATTTCATGAATCATAGATACACCTATCATATATGGGTATTTTTACTCCACTATTTCATTGGTACCCCTTCATTTTTTATCACTATCATAATATGAAGATAGGGGCTAGTAACCGCAGCCTGTAAATCCAAAATCCAAATCCTAGCCGACAAGAAGTTTCTCTGTTTTGCATTTCCGGAGTGGGACAACAGCCGAAAGTACATGATTGAACGCAATTCAGTTTAAAACCTCCATATGTGATTAATTGTTATTTCTAGGCAAATTGGTGATATTGTCATAACTTGGCCTTAAATTAATTTTCGCTATCAATATCCATATCTTAGATGAGATTCAATATCTTAAAGCTCGACGTTTTAAGAGCTCATCTCACCCCACGGATAACACTTAAAATAAGGCTGTTGTTATTATTTTGGTATGGTTTTAAAAAGATTACGATTTTGTTTGTTGTTTAAAAGTACACCCTGATTTTGGTATGAAGCCCGTTTTGGAAGGCCTTATTTTGTACTAGAATCCTACAGTATAGTATCATTTAGGTAAAATAAAAGACCTTCCAGAAAGGGCTTCCTAACGAAATCAGGGAATAGCTAATACAGTACAACTCCAACAAGACGTCACATAATGGTTTAGTTTCATGTGTTCTACTTTAGAATACAGTGGAATTAAGACCGTTGAAACAGTTCTTCTATATTTAATAAACTTACAACAAAATTTAAAAATAATTTTTATTTTTAAATTTAAAGTTATTAAACTGATTCCTAGTTCCCTGCTGTAAAATGAATGTGGAAAACTACACTTATACATATTTTCTGGTTCAAGGATATTCTTGTATCAAGTTTTCCAGCTATACATTTCGGTGGCCGCATGGTCTAAGGCATCACCCACGCAGTAGACTATACTGCCGATGATGGGGAGATTAAGGTTCGAATCTTGGTTGGGTGTACTGAGGGTAGGTTTCCAAAAGGGTTTTCCACACTACCTCCACGCAAATGCAGGTACATTTCTGTGAATATAAACTTACTCATTCCTAAAATCATCATCGTATTTAATACTAAAGCGTATAGCCCAAACGGGTAGTAAGACGCGGTGCTAAAAATAAAATCCTAGTTAATAAACGGTGAAATGGGATCTTAACTCATACTTTTTTTCCTTTTATGATCTAACAATTAGCAAGAGTAGACCTCAAAAAATTGCTTCAACATTTTCATAGAAGATGTGAGTGTTGGATTTAAATATCAAACTTTGTTTCAACCTAATATTTCTGTTTACAATGTTTTTTATTTTGAGAGCCCATCTAAAAGTGAGGTTAAGAGCCTTAGTCCCTATAACAATCTTTATTCCAGAACTGTCATCTTTCCTCTTTTTTGATAGCTCAAGTCAGTGATTCTAAACTTTTTTTTGTTCACAACAAATTTCAAATACTAAAGTTCTTGTTGGAACACATGAAGGGGTTAAGAGTATTCAAGCAAGTGTTGAGTTATTTTTAAGTTTTAATTTTTTTATTGGAAAGCCGTATGTAGTCTCATGAGCCACAAACTCTTGTTCTAAAAATAAAACTTTTTGGAGACCCTCTCCATGCTTTTCATTACAATTTTAAAAATACCTACACATTTATTGAAGATTAAATTAATCAATACATTAAAGCTATTTTCATAACAACGGAAATTATATAGATGTCAAACAAGCAATGCTATATTTAAATATTTAGGTATATTGTGTTAGGGTGCTAGGTAGTTTCAAGTTCCCTATCAAAGATTAGGCTGGATTTAATTCAAATGAAAGATAACATACATTAAGATCACTAATTAATAATATTTAGGATTACTTTATTCCACACTTTGGTTTTGGTTACTAAAATATGCACCTACTAAATAATAAAAGTAGAGTTGGAATGACTGCACGAGTGTGTAAGGTATGTCTATTTTGTATTATGGTATGATCGCGAGTATGTAAGGCACGTCTGATCTGCATGATGGTATGATCGCGAGTGTGTAAGGCACGTCCGATCTGTGTGATGGTATGATCTCGAGTGTGTAAGACACGTCCGATCTGTGTGATGGTGAAAATAGGCATTAATGAAATTACCCAAATTTTAGTTACGTGCCTCTCAACGTGTTGCACAAACCTTGTTTAGGTTTAAATTTATTTTTTCATTTTTATTATTACTATTTCAATGATTAATCATAAATAAAGATCTTTAAAATAATTTATTTTTAAATAACGTGCTTTAAACAAAATATTTGAATAATACCACACAAATAACGCATTATTATGACTTAGTGCTAAAATTTATATTTATAATGAGAAATAACTAGCTATACTATAGAGAGGAGTTCGAAATCTGAATAATTCCATCTATTTTGTCTCATTGGTTGAGTAGCTAAAAACTATTTATATGGTAATTTTTATAATATTTAAACTTATCTACCTCTTAATGATAACTATTTGTTGATATTCTTATTATGTGCTTATAAGAAATTTCAATACTAATCGCAAATTTCGAGTTATACCCTTCATTAGAGGATTTTTCTCAAGTTTAGCGTTACACTGAAAAATTACTTCAAGATTTACTCTTAAATTTTGAAGTATTTTTATGTCAAAATTTCTTGAGGTGCCCCCCCACCCTCTATTCCCGATCCCGATGGGAGCACCCGCGTCACCCCCCTCTCGCCCTCACGAAAATCCTGGATTCGCCCCTGTGCTGTACAAACATTTCCCCTAAGAGGTTAAAGGAAAAACATTAACTTCTTGAAAACTCACTTATTTGTTTACTCTATGGCATTGGAGAATTATTGCGTTAAAACTTAAGTAGTATCTCTTCACAACTAGAGCTCACAAAATTGTATTAATATATTTTTTCTAGTATCTCCGAAACTATGGTTTTATAAACATATATTTCAAATAATTTCTTTTAATAGTACTAAAATTTTACAGTAAGTTATTTAGTATCTCACATAGTTGCGGAGATATAGAAATTTTTGCTTCTGTAAAGAACCCTAAAAGTCATTTTCATGGGAAAATGAAAAAATCCATTTTGTTTATAATCTTAATCAACGCCTACTAAAAGAAATAATATGAAAAATTTCTATCTGTTCACACACTACCGTGTTTAAAAAAAATAAGAATCTAACCAAAGCCTTAAAATTTCTCTTTTGATGATTAAAATTTTTTTTACATGGCCATTGTATTTTATAAAAAGTCGGGAAAATTTATTTCACTGCATAAAAAATATACTAAAAGAAATAAGAAAAGAAATAGTTTGTAAAAAAAAAAGTAGAATGACGAAGGAGAAAGGTAGCAAAGCACACCATTGAAAAGGATGATAGTCTAACAGTAGTACTAAAAAACGTAATGGATAACTTGCTACGGCGATTTAATATGATTTATATGTGACAAGTAGATCTTAGTGAAAAAAAATAAATAAAAGGTTGCCATCTATCATCAATGAAGAACACTATTCTTGCAAAGCATTACATTCATCTCCATAGGTTGAGGACAACATTTCTACCCTCTCCCCTTCCCCTACAATCCTCACTCTCTCACAGAGAGAGGAACAAAATAATGCCTGTCGTTGCACGGTTGATCGAGATTGGCCGCGAATTGTGAACAGTTGAATAGCGCCCCGCCACCGCCACTGATCTATTGGCGTCTTCATGCCACGTGTACGTCATGGGCACTAGGTGTAAACGCCGTCTCAACCTTATTGATCCTTTCCGTGAACAAACTATTTTCTTTTAAATCTATTGACACAACTAACTAGTACCTGTAAAATATGACAGCAACCGATAAAAAAAATAACCCGCATCGGTAGGAACGTGGTTTGAACTTAGAGCTAATCTGGTCTGGCCTACAGGCAGCATTGAGGTCAGGGTTAGATTTACGGATGAATGCACTGAGAGTATTTTTAACTAAATGGTTTCCTACTAGCTCTCCTAATATATGCGGTTACATTTTACTCCTAAATCTACCATCCTCATCCATTCCCCCTCAGCAAAGATGTAAGAATAGCCCGGATGGGTAGTAAGTCATAATGAGAGCTATATTAAAGCTATATTGCAACTGTCAGAATGGACATCACATGCCTCCTTACAGCCCGGACAGTTATAGCTTTTTTTTGTTTTGTTTTGTTTTTACAAAGACATTTGGAGCACCTTTAGAAAATACAAATATATTTCTTGCAGTCAACATTGATAACATTGTAGTGTTAGTTTTATATTATAAATATTGATAGCCTTTATTAAAAGTGACAGCTGCAGATCACTTGACTTGACGTATGATCGTATATGTGCATTCGTAAGAAAGTTGAGATATACGCGCACCACCTCTTCTTAGCCGTCTGGGGTGTTAATGTTTAGTTACACTAATGTGGTTAAGATGAAGGTCACAGTCAAAGGAAATGTACCCATACTTGTGGTGAATGAGAGTGAGAAATCATTTAGGAAAACTAATCTTGGTACGTCCAGTCGGGATTCTAGCCTTGATGTCAAGGGCAAACCAGATGAGACTAGCGCTTTTTTCCTCATGTCCACATGTGCAGGCGTTTGTCTACGGGAAGATTGACTGTATCTGACTGAATATTCTGGTTCTTCTTCAATTTGATAAACATGAGGCCACAGATTCGACTTGACCAGGACCAATATATACATATATATATATTTGTTTAGCAACGTGTCATACCCCTTCTGCATTTTCCAGGGAACTGTTGGCTGCCCCGACCGGTGATCCACTAATTCTTCCAGTTTTAAGTAGAGGTTATTTCCTAACGACTGCTCAACCGTGCTGTGATACTTCGATCGTAGCTTTCGACCGTCGGGACTCCTCCTTGGACCGGTCAAGTAGCGGCCACGCTGCACCATTCAGAACTAATTATATCCTCCTCCTCCTCAACTGTTTACAGCCTGTGGCCGGGCCAGTTTAGTAAAATCCCTCCATCCTCCTCTAGCCTTCCGCCACTCTTCCTGATTTAATTTCTTCCATTCTTCTTCTTTGAATTGAACACTTTCTGATATCTGCTCCTCCCATCTCTTTCTTAGCCTCCCTTGCAGTCTTTATCCTACATACTTCATTGCCAACAATTTTCTTTGGAATCTTCTCTTATTCCATCCTTATTACATGTCTCAGTCTTGCTTCCTCTACTTCCTGTACCCTACTCTTTTCCGGATAACTTAATTCCAGATCTTGTTTCTCCTCGTGATAGCTGACATTCTCCTCACAAACTTCATTCCCATGGCCTCCACTTTCCTAGTCTTTCTTGCATTCATTGTCCATATTTATGCTGCAAATGTGACAATGGTTACAAAGTACGCCCTGTAAAACACTTCCTTACACTTCAAGGGCACTTCTTCTATTCATCCATTGCAGGTCTCTTACACACCTATAAAACAACTCTCCCTGCTGTCATCTTCTCATTACATCCTCTCTACTTTCAACTTTCGCCTCAATCACGCTTTCAAGCTAGTTTACGTTCTGTACTTTTCTCTGCTCTACTCCATACAACTTTATTGCTTCACTAGACTTTATCGTCTTCCTTGTCATTACCATCACTTCACACTTTGTTAAGCTAGATTTCATTCCACACTCTGTCGCTTCCTCACTCCATTCTGGTAGTTGTTCCTGTACTTCCTCTAATTACAGTCGGACCTCCATATATTCAAGTCGATGTTTCCACAAACAAAATCGATACATAAAAGCTTAGATGTTTAGAAACAATATTTTTTATACATGATATTGTGTAGTCTATTGTATTTAGAAATATTTTCTAATAAATGCACTCATTATAATTGAATATGAATCACATTAGTAAAGTTTATGTTCATAAATATAACTAAGAACAAACAAGAAAAGAATGTGTTGAACATACCTTAAACAACATGTAGGTTCTAGTGTTCAAATAGACTTACATTTGTGTGAAAACCTTTCTAATGTTTTGCTGTACAGTAAGTTTCGATGAGGATTCATCATAAAAGGGTTCACACTTATTAAGTCTGTGAAATACATAGTCAGGAACATTTTTGCCGAATTGGATGACCACAACGTATTGTGTTAAGCGTGGCCATTTCTGGAAAGGGTTGAGAGGAGTGTGGAGACAATACCACCCTACTAGTCAAACCGTCGGGATCACATTGACCTTGACCAAACATTTCCTTCTTTCTCTTGTGACATCTTCATTCTAATTTTTCTCACTTGTTTTTCTTACACCGTCGTCATTACGAGAAGAAAATCTCGATTTATCTTGAAAAAAATTCTATATATAGAATTTTTTTCAATATCTGGAAACAGTCTATGTGATGTCACGGGGATTCAACAAAACTTCGGTACATATATAATTTCGATTTAAGGAAGTTCGATGTATGGAGGTCCCACTGTGTGTACTCACGCAAAATATGGTGGTTTGAGGCGCAGGCGGTTTTCTTTAAATTCTAGGGGCCATATGCAAGAGCTTGACTAAGTGGATGCTTTGTTGACACTATCGTGGGTTTGCTTGCGTCATCATAGGTTAAAAGGTGGAGCAATAGTGTTAGGGACCACACTATCGGTCCACTAAGCAATCAATAATGTTCTTGCATACCGCCCTAGAACGCGTTTCTTGAGGGTGGTTTGATTCAGGCGCAGCTTTTAATTTTTCGTTATTTAATCGACGGGACCAATAGGAACAATAGTGTTAAAATTGAAGAAGAGGTAACTACAACTGCTTTTAATTCGTAATAAGTTGTGCATGTGTGCTGGTTTAGTTGAAACCTGGTTAATTTTATCAAAACAAATCAAATTGTTCTTTATTTTGTGCTTAGTCGAAAAAAATTGTCAAAATTTTTCATTTTTAAAAATATTATTTCTTATCAACAATTTAAAATATCCCTCTTCTATCAGGGCTGTATATAAATTAATCATGACATCTCTAGGAGCTTAAAAATGGATTAATAGCCATTCTTCATCTTCTTCCTCTTCAAGAAGAATAGCTATCTATTCTTAGTGTTTTGGAAATGGCTCTGGCTACCTGACTGACTGTGAAGAGCGGAGATGGGTCGTGTCTAAAGCCGCGTCCACAATGAGTTGACGTTGACAATGTCAAGTCAGTGGGGACACTGCAATAAACTTTGTCAATCGACAAAACATGTAGCTCTACGTGTCGATTGGTTTCCGATCTAGTGTCGGTAAATATCAAAGGAAGCTGAGTTGATTCTTGTAGTGGGGACGTGTTTCATGTCTCAGTAGACATTCAACCATCGTAGGTTAGGGTAATTTGTTTTTATTATTATTATTATTATTATTATTATTATTATTATTATTATTATTATTATTATTATTATTATTATTATTATTATTATATAAAATGAAGTAAGATAGCCAAAAGGTGCTTGCTTTTACTGAGCTTTTTCGATCCCACACACATTAAGTATCGTAGGGTCGAATCAAGACACTCCTTAATGGGAATGGCTTGTCTGAAGTCTGAAGTTAGTGTCCTGCTTACGTATCTTTGGTCCAATTATTTGGAATACATTTTTACTTTCTCTCTATCTTACAGGTAGAGAAAGTATGGTGATCGTCAAAAAAATCGAACTCGAGATTTTGATGAATTTTGACGTTTCATGACTTCCTGAATCCGAAAAAGTGGTTTTTGAATTTCCGTCTGTCTGTCTGTCTGTCTGTCTGTCTGTACCTCCAACTAGAGCCTAAACTATTTTACCGATTGAGCTGAAACTTGATATCTAGGGTTTTCATAGGGTTGCCCCGAGGGGTTTTTGGAATTGGATATCTACCCCTAAAATTAAGGGTAGTTTACTGAAGGGAAAAAAGAGAAAAAGTCGATTTTCTCAAAATCGGCTCTAACGATTTTGATTAAATTTCATTTATGAACATTAATAAATATTCCAAACAAAATGGCTACTCTCAATATTTCGGCAAAATCGCTTTAAGGGCTCCGGTCTGATGCGTAAATTAACATTTTTTATAATAGCTCCGAAACTATATTGAGATATGAAATTATTTAGCATTACAAATATGTATATATATTTATAATACAGATATTTTATTCGAAACATATTTTTATAAAATCAATAATTTTCATTCTATACGCAATTATATATATATTTTTAGCTTTTTTGACATTAAAGCTTAAGTATCGCGATCGTAAAAAAAAACTAACCTGAAATGTTGATGGATTTCGACGTCTCATGACCCCCCGAACCATAAAAAATAGTCTTTGCAATGCCGTCTGTCTGTGTGTCTATTAAAACTTAAAATTAAGGGTAGTTTACTGAAGGGCGAAAAGAGAAAAATTTGGTTTTCTCAAAATCTGCTCAAATGATTTTGATTAAAATTCGTATCTAGGCGTTGATTAAGATTATAAATAAACTGGCTATTTTCATTTTTCTATGAAAATGATTTTTAGGGTACATTACAGAAGCGTTAATTTCCGTATCTCCACAACTATTTGAGAAACTAAACAACTTATCATTGCAAAATTGTAGGACTATTAGAAATAAAAAACTTTTATTTGACATATATTTCTATAAAAGCAGCAGTTTCTGATATATTTGCAAATATATTAATACAATTTTGTGAGCTTTAGTTGTAAATATATACTACTTAAGTCTTAACGCAATAATTCTCCAATACCATAGAGTAATTAAATATAAGTATCTAAAAAAGTATGTTATTTTTCCTTAAATCTCTTAGGAGAAATGTTTGCATAGCAATGATCTATCTCCATTTTAGACTCAATAGTCAATATTTACATTTTTTATTGGTCAAAATGTATAAATGAATAATTAAATATCAATGCGATGACTTTAAGATCTGCAACACCTTATAAAATGTTAAAACTTTAACCAGAATCGAAATTTTAATACGAAGTGTTGACCCTTGTGGAAGACATTAAACTGTTTGAAATGTTCTAAGGTGGACAAAGATGCGCCTCTTTTCTCATTGATTCTATATCATTGTATATTATTTTATGCGTGTTCTTATGTGGAGTGGTGATGATACAATGTACATTATTCTGTTCAGAAATCTTACGAGTTTATAGAAAGAGAGAGAAAGTCTGTGCGGTGTGCCGTACCATTTATTTAACTCACTTTCGGACATATGAAAGACATTTCTGAAGCATTCGTTGCATCTGTATTAAAGTTTCAAAAAAAAAAAAAAAAAAAGACATCATCCTGTTTTAGACCTTTTATCAAATCCCTACCAGTGCATCTACTTATACTTTGAAGACTGGGTCTTACCCAAAATCTTCTTTTAAGCTGTAATTTTGATTTGTTTTTTCTGCGCAATAATATTGATTGAGGCATGAGCAATAAATACGTCATCCTCGTAAAACATTTTACTTTCGACTGGATTTTTTGTAGATTCATTGGGGAAGAGGGTAGCCAATCCGCTTGTTGCTCGACACGTGTTGACCAAACTTATTGATCGACAATGTCGACTCAGTGGGGACGCGGCTTAAGAAAACACCGGACCACGATTGCCGGTAGCGGCGAGAGGTATTAACGATCAGTCGCGGCCGCTAACAGTTTCTAGGAAACCAGGACTTTCGTGGTTTGTTATATCAAAATATAGTTTACGCCAAAATGGACGTGAAGGGCATCACATATATTCCTTACATTCTATAACGTTAAAAATGTAAGAAAAGGTGAAATTGGCTTATTTTCAGCGATTCTTTACGCGAAAGTTTGTATTGTCTCGTGATCAAACTAAATATCTAGAATAATAAATTTAATCTTCCTTAAAAATAGTATAAATTCATTATTTTAAAGGTCACAACAGAAAATGTTAAGATAATTTGGGATTGTTTTGGGAGTTTAAAATATTCAAAGTTGACATTATGACTAATTGCTATGTGACCTGTTGGTTAAGATAGCCTACAAGCTTTAATTCAGCAAATTAAAATTGACATGCTATGGAGCGTGGTCAGAATGAATAATATCAAGCACACGAACCCGAGAATTTGTAAGTTTTTTCCACAAAACCGAATTTTCCATTCTCTCTCCAAACAAATGCTTACATATTTTAATAAGAATATGTATCCAGAATCCGGTTTTCTCACGATAATTTTGTTTAAGTTTTTGCTGGCTACTATTTGCTTTTAAACGCAGTCCAACAATTTAAAATCTTTTCTTCCCCCAAAAATAAAACTGGTTACTTTTGATCATGTATCTCCTAGTTTTTATTTTATAAAATTGAGAGATTCAGTATAGCTACTGACTTTATAGGGCACGCTTACCATAAATCCACGTCCTTTACTTACAATAAAAAAAGTAGATATACCCTTCATTAAAACCTACGATACAGAAGAAGGCGCACATAGAATAAAAAAACCAGTCGACCATTATAGCTGAAGTAATTCATGCAACATACAAACGTAACCATTTCAAATTATGCACGGCTTGCTGCCCCGTGCACAAAGGAGAAGGGTCTTCATTCAAAATACAGATATAGTTTTCCATTCGCTACACCAGGCCTTGAGGAAAATATCCCCCTATGTTGAAGGTGCATTCAAATACTTTCTGAGGATAGCTTAGAATGGAGTAGGAAGACCCCGTTGCATCTTTTGTCCGAGGGGGGGAGAGGAAAGCTATATTTTGAACTTGTGGTAAAACGATTTACGTTTACATTAATTTTACAGTAAAAATGGGACCCCGCACCGATGGTCCTGTGGCCTAAGGAATCAGGCTTGACATTGACTGAATTGCCGATGACGAGAAATTTAATGTGTGAATATAAGTCAGATGCACTGAGGTTTTTTATCTCCATGTGTGACGTTTTCCTCATACACTACTACACCAATAAGAGTGCAATTCATTTAAATCACCTACAATATTCTACTAAACTATAAATTAACGATTATGTTCAATTTACAATTTAAAACAAAAGTCCAAGACCAACGATTTGAGGTAGGGGGGAAGGGTTATAATCAAGAAGTTGAACTTTGCCTTTCGGTTGCAGCCCCACTAAGATCGCGAATGGCAGAAGCGTCGAACTGGTTCATAGGGTTTGAGCTGATTTTGACGTTTTAGCTAAAGTTGGTGGTCACAAACCCATAACAGCTTTATTTATATATATTTATCTAATAAATATGTAGCTACCCTCACTAGCAGGCCTGATACTGTCGTGATTAAATCCCAATCAACAGCCCTAACTAAACTCAAGAATACGTCGATGAATACCACCCCGCCATTTACATGCATATTTCCAGTACAAACCTTTAGTATAACTTTTCTATATTAGATTATAAAAGTTTAATTTTTGTGGTACTTGTTTTGTATACACTTTTCTCACATAAATGTAATCACTTAAAATTAATACATTCCTTCTATATTTGTTAAGTGAGTAGGAAACTAATAAAATTAATAATAGTGTTTGTTAATATTTTCCCCGCAATTTTGTCTTTCCAAATAGTGACTTGAAGAATAGCCTAGTTAGACCTGTTTGTGATTAAAATGGATGACTTAAGAGCCCATCTCAAGGATAATTAACCGTGATATTAAACTCCAGATTACGTTCGAGCCTGATAACATGTAGAAGTGCTGTATTTCTGCATTATTCACCATCAACAGCAAAATTTAAAACCTTAAAACATTTGGTTTTTTATTTTAAAATTATGATGATTAATTTTATATATTTAAAAGTATTCTAAATGGTTTAATTAGTCTTATTTACAAGGTTTATGATGAGGAATAAAGAAAACCAAATTAGTGTGCGACATCTGTTTTGAGCTATATTATCTCAGTTACGCGTATACGTGGGTAAGAGGGTCTCTTAAGAGTTAGTGTGGACCCCTATTTTGGAGACAAGTCTCGAAGAATTTATTTACTATACCTACCCTTGGTACTCTTCTTCCTACAATGATGTACTTAAGCTAGTTATGCACGTGGACACTAAAATCATTTCCATAATTTCATAATAAAGAAGCTAGGGACATCCTCCTTTATGGTTGTTTCTTTTCAAAAGGTGGTCTTAACCCACTCGTGCACTATTGAAATGAACATACTGTACATAAGATAATCTTTCAGATGACAGTCACCCCCGTTTTTAAATTATCTAATTTCCTCGTCAAGATCTTTGCTACATTTGTGCGGGTAAAGATAATAGAGTAAATACATCCATTCACTATTATGAATTGAATTCACAATAATGGTTGATGTAAGCTAAAAAATATTATTTTTAAGATTTTATTCTTTTTAGTAATGATTTCGCTAAAAAATTACTTCTATGACCTACAGCCACATGAGTACTAAATAGGTAATAGTTTTTTTTTCACTAACGATAAATTTTGCTGTCAAAACTTAATCAATGTTTGCATCTGTACATGCAACCTTTTCTAAAAACCATCTATTGTTAAGATAAAAAAATGCTATTGAGATATAATTTGTTACTTTAATTTAGTTGATTAGACAAGTATTTACACCATACTTATACATCTAATCTGAATAGGTAGTAAGACTGGTGCAAAATACACATTGTGTGTTTTCTTGGTAAGGATCTTGAACTTTATACAAGCAAAATGGCTTTACTTGATATTCCTATGAATACTACCTGTCCTCGTCTTATTGCTCCTCCGAGCTCTCCAAATAATTTATACTATTTGGCTATGGTAAGGTAGAACTTTATAGAAATTATATCCCTATTTACAAGGAGAAAAGTGAAAAACATTTATGATAAATCCTCTTCATTATACCTTGTTGAGATTTGAACCCTAAGCCCGGTAAACCAGTTAAGACTACACTCCCGCCTTTATCCATGACTACCAGTACAGGAAAGGACTATTTTAATTATTAGATAAAAAAACTTTATTAAAAAGTAAAATAGAATATTTAATTTAGTAAATATCTTAAGGTTCTTTAAAAAAAATTAAGATCGCATTTTTTATTGTGCGTCCAATACTTTATTTTGGTGAATAATCTTCTTAACTAAAATTTATAATAAATCAAGTGGTATAGGTGTTCAGTATAAGACGTGCAATCCAAAGGGCTAGTAAACCCTTAGCTTAAGCTAATTCCCCTAGTAATACAATAACAGGCTTTAAAAATTAACTAAAAAGAACTACAGTAGTGTATGATGACATGCTTCATAAGTAAGGGGACAAAGTCTAAAGTCTCGTCACGTAGGAATGGTTTTCTGAAAGGGCCTTTTTCCTACCAGAACTCTATTATTAGAAGATATTGGTAGGAAAAAAGCCTTTCAGAGAGTAATTCCTACGTGAATGGAGTATACACACGAGACAAGATTCAGCAATTTGTAAAGTATCAAGTTTTATGTTGACGGTAGGTAATGGGTTCACTTTTGACTGCTCTTTAGGGGTTAGAAATGTGCTGCAACAGAAGAATGTTAGATGGAAGTTAGCCAAAACGAAGATGTAGTCTACTAAGAAGAAAAACTAAGAGAGAATTTTTGGAAATGCTAATGAAAGCGAAGGTTAATATGTTCGACTACTACTCAGATATGTTTGCTTACGAAGTAACTATACAAGGATATATTGAGGGAAAAAATTCAAGAAGAAGACCAAGGTTGGGATAAATGAATTAGAGGAATGTGTTGGCAAGAAATATCTTAAAGATGTAACAAAATTTTCTCATGATAGGTAGAAATGGAGAGCTACAGAAAACCATTCGTAAGATGATCAAAATTACGATTATACCAATGGAATGTACCTTCTTCTTAGGTAAACGAACAGTCTTAACGATGGAGCTTGAAACCAGAAGGAAAGGAGAAGGGTAAATAACGTTTTCTTATTTGAAAAAAACACAACACTAGAGTAATAATATTAATAATAATATAAAGGATCCGCCAGATAAAGACGCAAGTTGTAGTAACCACCATGCCATATGTCGGACCAGTAACAGTTTGTCTGGGGTGAGGGGCCCCCGCTTGCAATGTGTCAGGTTGTATAGCCTGAACTCTTGGAGTCTTGTTGTCCAAGTATGTAGCTCTACTTACCTCTATAGTCTACAGAGTGAGCTGGTTCTAAGAACTTCTGCCTTAGTGAACGTACAAAAGGGGGGGAAAACCAGAAAGTGGTCATCATAAGGGCACCAAAAAAAACTTTGATGGTATTAGTGGCTATATATTTGGCGTTGCAAAGTAAACTAGCAGGAAAAAAAAGTTCGTGAGAGTGGACATTACAAAATAAATTATAGTGTCCAGGTTTGTCATTTTATTTAAGTAATGAAGCAACGGTAAAATCGGGTGCTAAAAATGTAGTGAGTAACAAAAAGAACAGCCGTAATGCGGATACTAAGCAAGAAATAATTAAATTAATAGTCATATTTGACGCTACAAAGCAAGTAAACAATAAGAAAGTTGTCAAAGAAGTGAGCGAAGGAGAAGTTGTTTATCTGGTATCGTCAAAAAGGATTAAAGAATAAATAATGGCAAACATTTTTCCCCTAAAATTCCAGTGAGAAACGATGCATTACCAAAGTGATTTTAAAAACCAAATATAAACGCGCTATTGGAAAAATTAAATGTAATTTACATGGGTAAGGAGATTAGTCATAGATAGCGAGAGATTAAGAATGCTTTCAAATATCTTAGTCTTATAAATAAAGTATCCATTTTTCAAATTTAATTTAAAAAATGTTGTCTAATTTTATAAAGTCTGGTTAGTATTATTATTTGGTTTAAAGGGTAGAAAAAGGCATCATTAATGTCATAAATGCACGTGAAAAACTAATGAAATAATTAATCTTATTTAGTGGCAAATGTTCCAAGGTGTCACTCTCACAATAGACTGGACTGTTTATGACGTGAAGGCTTGGTTCTAATCCCGGTCTGGTGTACCGAGAATGGTGTTTCTTAAATTGTTTCACTTTCTCTCAATCAAAATTTAGGTGCACTTCCTGTAAAATTTTAAATTCTCTAGCACATTAGTGTAATTATTATATACACGTCTAACCTGAAGGACCCGAAGACGCCAAGCTAAAAAAAAAATAGTACATAATGGGTAGTTAAGAGGTGGTGATAAAAAAAAAAATACAGGAAAATTAAGGCAAGAATAGCTGTGAGAAGGAAAAAATGAACTAACAATTAAATGGGGAGACAATTATGAATAAATTTGGAACACGTAATATTATGTCATACATCTAAGGCAGCGTTTTAAACGGTGTGCCACGAAGGGACAGCAGGCGATCCACGAGAGTTTGGGGAAAGTTAAAAAATAGGTGGAAAAATTATTTGTGAATCCATGATAAACACTATTGTTAAAAACATCATAAATATACAGGATGTTTCGCTCGCTCTATGCGCTGAGATTCCCTTATAACTTTCAAATTAATGAACGTAATTGGTGTGTGAGAAGCACTCAGTAGCCTAAAGCGAGTGAAACATCCTGTATTGGAGTTCTAACCATTGGATTATTATCTTTTATTTAGCTCCACGTCTTACTAACCGTTCAGGCTATACGCTTGTACTAATTACGCTACTGGGTTAGGAATAGTGAAGGTTTAATTTAGAGGAAGGGAACTCGCATTTGCGTGGAGGGAGAGTGGAAATCAATTAGGCAAAGCCACCCCCAGTTCACCCGACTGAGATTCGAACCTCAATCTCCCCAGTCCTCGGAGTCTAGCTCAACATGAAACTAGTGCGTTAGCTAACTATGCCACCTAGTGGGTAGCTATTGGACTTTTAATATAATTTAATACTTACTTTTTTTAATGAAAAAATCTCTCCTTAAAAAACTAATGGTGAGCCTTGACATTTTGGAGCCTTTTTTCAGTGTAAAATTTAAATATGCACAGTATACTTGATTGCGGACTACCAGGAGGTGGAGGTTTGAATCTTGGCTGAGTGCAATGAGATTTTTTTCATCATAAAAACTACAGATTTAATTCAAAAAGCCTATTGCTCCTTATTGGCGCTTAAGGTCTCAATCTCCTTCTCTGTTCCTCAGTAACAACATAACAAAGCCCCTTAAAGAGGAATTTCTATCGATGGGCAAGTGAAACTAATTTGTTCGGTCTGCCAGTGATGGCATTGTCTGGATTCAAATTACAGCAGTGTGCTACAATATTTTTTTTACCAAACGTTTTTCCACACTCCCTCCACGCGTATGTAGCTACATTCCAAATTTCACCTTATATTATAGGGCTAGTTTTTTAGTCAGACTTAATACACCCTTCAGGGTGAAGTTATACCAAACATAGGACGAATCCTACCTAGACCATAATAGAATGTGCCATTTTCATATGTGAAACTGGAACATTCCATTCTGGTCTCAGTAGGTTTCGTCTTGTATTTAGTTATTATCGAGCCGCAACTGAGACGTATAAAGTCTGACTATGAAACTGGCCCTCAATCTCTCCTCCTCAGAGTAAACACGCAGATAGCTTGGATGGATTTAAAGTAAAACACGATGGCAAAAAATAAATAAAAGACTGTTGGCATGTGTTGTCCTTTTGTTTAATTTCATGAAACGGTTAACATGCGGTAGTATCGATTCTGTTATGAATGTAATTCCACTGACAATTACATTAACCACAAGCTCTATAACGGTAATCTAATCTCGTTCTTGGTTTAAAGAGAAACTTTTGTAATTTTGATCATACGGCTAGCCCCTATGTTTTATATTCCGGTATAAGAGTTTTCATTTCCTGGCAATTTTGTTATACACTACTAATACATTGAAATATTGGTTCCTAGTTCGATTCCCGTCCCAGAGTAGTTTTTGAAAATGTATTTAAATAAATATAAAAGCTTACAAACTGTCCTTAAGCCTTTTTATTTAGTATATTAAGATATCAACTATAGTAGGATTTTGGTAGGTAAATATTTTTGGTAGTTTTGTATGTTTTATTTTAGTAAATGCTCCGTAACTTTTTTCTTGGTAAACATTGATAACATTTTATAATATTATTAGTATAATCTTGTGAGTTTTGACATTATCTCTGACCTCTTCTATGGTCTAGTGATCAGAGTTCTGGCTAGCGATCAGAAGTCCTTGCTCATCTTTGTTTCCTCCAAAATGTATCTGTGACGAGTGAGTATAGAATGGGGTCAAACTCAGCCTCATGTGGACTAATGAGAAGCTACTTGAATAAAGATGTAGCAGCTACGGTTTAGGAAACTGTATCAACGGATGAAGAGTTTATTCCGCTGGCCACATGACACTTTTTTTCGCTAATATAAGCACTATCATCACCAACAGAGGCGGTCGCTCTTCGGTTGAACTACCTTTGTGGGCTCACACCAGTGAGTTTGATGTTATCTTTAAAAAGTTTACAGCAAAGTAAAAAAAAATCTTTCTCTCAAAATTGGACTGTAGCAATCAATAGTGAAACTTCATTTGAGTGTTTTCCCTTCCACTGAGCAGATCCTACATCTTGCACCAACATGACGAACTGATTAGACATCCTGTCCTTTACCCTCCCCACCCACCCGTAAGGGAGTAAGAATAAGGAAGGTTGAATTTTATAGGAAATGTACCCGCATATGTGTGGTGGGGGAATGGGAATTATTCAAGAAAAAGTCTTGTATTCCCACTCGGTTGGGATTCAAACCTTGACCTCCCACTACCGTAAAACCACAAGTCAAAACTGATATATTTTTATCCGTGGGCGAGGGATTTAAGTAAAGTTAGTTGGCAATTAATGTTTTTTCAAGGCAAATAATGAGATTAAAAAGTATTTTCTTGACACTTCTTCAAACGTAATTTAAAAGTAATTTCAAAATATTTAAAAATCTCTAAATAGTTTTAGCACCGCGTTTTACCACCTATCACGTGACACGCTCTGTACCGTACTATATCATAAGAAAAAGTCAACTAATTCAGTTATTTTTTTTTTCTTCGTGATTATTCTTTCTGAACACTCTCCATACATCCTGAACGGTTGCAAGCTTACCTTGACAGGCTAAGCTATGGTGCATCTTTTAAGATAGGACCATAATATAATCGGTCAAAATAAGATTGTTGCCTTTCAAGATAAACGAGTGTACAACGAGGACATTATTTGTATCCCATTATCTTTAATCTAAATCATCTATTGGGTTTAAAAACTGTGTTTTATTAAAATGCTTGATGTCAAACCGTTACTGTAAAAATATCTAACTGTTTCTATATCTTTCAATAGAATTTAATCAAACTTCAAAATGTCAAAAATAGTAGTTATTGTATATGCATTCAAACTTTAATAATATTCTTCTCAAAACTGGAAATATATAAAAGTTGGCGGAAAAATGTATAAAAAAAAATCCAACTAAATCCACAACAGAAAAAGAAAGGTGGAGGGAGGGGGGGATTGAATACTGAAAAGCCTCGCATAGTCCTTTTTTTTTATATGTAAAACCCCCTATTCATATCCCACTGACCATAGCAGAAGAATAGAAAAAGGGAGACTTTGGTGTGATGGTAAGGGATTATTTTTTTATTTAGAATGGAATTGGGAGCCCTACAATTTTGGGCGGTGTCCCCCATTCCCTACTCTTTTAAGTATATAAAGCGTGCTAGATTTCCTAGCGTTACTTGGAACACGATAGCCCCTACTTGTATTGAAATTTGGTAATTGTACACGTAGCAATGAATAAGGAAAAACTGTAACATTTAATTTGATTTTTTCAAGACACTGACAGGAGTTTAATTAGAACGAGCCGCGGCACCTTTTGTGTATGTGTATTATTCTTTCATACTGTTGTTTAACAATAGTAGTGTCCAGCAGAGTTTGGGAGTGGGAATCAGTAAAAGAACGTTAATAAAAAAACTGGTTATTTTAACAAGGTTTGAGCGCTCCTTGGTGATTATGTGGCGTTTGTTGTAAGCTATGTAAACTGACCGCCTAGAAAAAAAAATTAACAGGCAGTTTAATAGGTGGAAACATAACTATCATCTTATCCGATTTGGTTTGGAGTTATTTTCTTCTGATACACCGCGTCTTATTACCCGTCTGGACTATCAAGATAGTTACGCTATTGGGGTAAGAAAAAAAAAATATTCCCGCATTTGTTTGGAGGGATAGTGTGAAACCACACTCTGTACACCCAGGTGAAATTTGAACCTAGACATGCACACATCACAGACAAACACATACGTGCTTGACGATTAGTCCGCGTGCCCACCGATATGAAAGGTAGAAATTGAGAGGAAATGTAACCACATTTAATAAGAGGAATAAATAGTATAGGGAATACCTCCCTCAATATATATTGACCAGTTATGAATTTTTACCCGGCAAACCAGATATGACGAGACTTGCTTCTGTGGCCGCATGATATAAGGTGTCACACTATGTCGATGACAGAAAGATAGAGGTTCAAATCCCGGTCACGTGTACTGAGGGTGATTTTTCCTAAATGGTCTTCCACTTCCTCTTCACGCAAATGCGGTTACACGTCCTCTAGATTCAACCTTCTTCATACTCAAGGTATTAGTATAATTAATATATATGCGTTTAACCTGAAAAGATATTAAAAGATTCAGTGATAAAAAAAATATATAGCTTGACTAACTAACACCTTTGTCCACGTGACTTCCGGTGGGTGTAAAAAAAACATAATATTATTAATAATTTGTTTATTCATATTTTTCTTTATTTTTAATAATCTTGTGTTATTACGTTTGGGTAAAAAATTATATATTTATCTATAACGTTCTACGTTTTTGTGTTTTATTTTGGAGTGAATAGGACACGTACGTCTAGGAGGAACAAAAAAGTGTGGCCGTGCTTTCGTCGGCATATCAGCTGTGCAGTTCGCCCTCAAGTAAATTCCCTCCCTCCCCCCCCCCCTCTACCCCTATACTGTTAAGCCCCCCACCCCATCCCATCCAGAGCGTCTAGTCATCTTCCCCTTCCCACGGCTGACAGAAGGAAACCTGGGTCCCCCGATAGTTGTATTCTATTCAACTGCCAACCTTGGCTCGGCGAGGATTCACAAGACGTCTTACGAAGAATACCGTTGCGTAAGGTTCTCGACGCAACAACGGACTAAATCACGTAGGAAAGAGATTGCTTCACATGAGGCGTTCTTTCCCTATAAATTATTATTAGCACCGCGTCTTACTACCCGTCCGGGTTATACGCACTTACGCTAATGTGTAATGGTAGGGTGATTGTGAGATGAAATGGAGGACCTACAGTTTAACGTGGAATCCGAACCACGGTGGAGGCCTGGCATTCCTCACATTCACAAGATGTGATTAATACACGTCTTGTCAGAGGTGAAGGAAGGGTTTGGCAATTTCCCTATAAACAAAAAGATTGTAAATATAATAGTAAAATCGCGTTTGTTTGAACGTGATTATATTCCTTTCGAATAGTCCAAGGCGTCACTCTCGCAATCCGACCCAGATTCGAACCCCTATCTCCTTGTTATCGACAGTATAGTCCTTTGCAGGAGTGACGCCTCTGACTATGCAGCCATCGAAGTAAGTCTTTCGACAATAATTATCGGAGCTCTCCCAAAAATTTTCATAATTTAAAAAAAAATTCAACGAGGATAAGCCCAGAAATTCAAAAGTATTCAAAGGAGATGCCGTTACCGTCAAACCAGGCTAGAAGAGTCTGACATTTATTCCGCATGCCCACTGATACAGAGCGTTTAAAATTAATTTTAATCAAATTAAAATGGGAGATGATGCTCTTCCTCAGACCTGGCGTACCTACAAAATGGCGACAGAACAGTATCCCGGTTAAGACGGTTACTCTATAAAGGGACCGTCAAGGTTAGTCTAAATACGTGTTTCAAGTTCAGCTCAAGGCAACAAATAGGGGTTGGGGAGGGTGAGAACATTGAAATGTCTCCTGACCCTGTTTCTCCAAGGGCTGGTTTACCTTGAAACTAGTAGGGAGGGAGGGGAGGAGGTAATGTTGGTTATGTTGTTGAGCACGTCACCCAATAAAAATAAATTTCAAGATGAACCACACAGACTTTCTGTATCTTTTATCTTAAAATAGAGACATCTATTAAGAACTTGTAAGATTTGTGAAACTAAATAAAATGCATTGCTCAAGAAACATTACAAAACAAAGAGCATAAATGAAATACTATAGACTGTTACAGAAACATTGAAATATTTTGAATGTGTCTTTTTACTTTAAAAAAAATTAATAATAATTTTTCCCCCTGTATCCTTGTTAGACAATGGGAAAAGTTCAAAACCATTTTACATTTACTCGTATGTTTAATCATTACCTGTATTAACTCTATTCACATAGATAATTAAAATAAAATATTAGTTTAAACTTTTTCATAGTTTAATTTATTTTATTAGTTAGTTAAAAATGACATTGAAAGCAAATATATCTGCATATTTATGTTGTTTTCACCGTGAGGGTGATGTTTAAAATATAATATTTAAAAATAAAATATTGAGCTTTTTTTTGTTTTTGCTATGAGTAAAGTATTTATGTTCTTGTAAAACGAACAGTACGCTAAACTATTAATAAATATAATATACTGCCTAAGCGAAAAGAGCCACCCAACATTTTAAATAAAAATAAAAGAAGCAATGTGTTTAAGCTGTCGTAGATTCTAGAAGAAATATTTGGCATGAAGTGTCTTTTTTGTCCGGAGCCTATAATATATTTTAGCAATCCAGGGCAGTTTCTAACTTTTTTTTTTTTTTTTGCATGTTAGTTGCAATCTCATACGACAAAGTGAATTACAGTAGCAAGCTCATATAATCAACTTCAGGTTGAAAATAAGACGGTATATAAAAGTCACCATAAGTTATTATCGGTTTTAAAAGTTTTTACAACCAGGAAAATCTATTATAAAATTCAATAATGTTTATTGAATGACAGTCAATTTAACCAGAAGGGAAAGGGATTGGTTATTTAAAGAGCGTACTCTAGTGAACGACGTTACTTAAATTAAGATTTGAAAAAAATGCTAATATTATTTCACCTAAAGGCGTTTGCTGTGGGGTGACCTGGTGGTCTAGAGGTAAGGTGTCGGACCTCTGTGCTGGGGGGTCCGGGGCTCAATCCTTGGTCCCGGTACAGACTTATCTGATTGCCAAACCCTTCCTTCACCTCTGACAAGACGTGTATTAATCACAACTTGTGAATGTGAGGAATGCCAGGCCTCCACCGTGGTTCAGATTCCACGTTAAACTGTAGGTCCTCTATTTTCATCTCACAATCATCCTACCATTACAAATTAGAGTAAGTGCGTATAACCCGAACGGGTAGTAAGATGTGGTGCTAATAATAATAATAATAATAATAATAATAATAATAATAATAATACGTTTGCTGTGACGTAGTGGCAAGATAGATAGGATATACCAAGTTAGTGTATATTTACGTTTTACTTTGCGAGTTTTGAATGTATAACATTGAAACAAAAATAATAAATTCCTGAATAATTCCCAAAGTTAAATGATCCCAAAATGATATTTTTAAATTTTGGAATAATTTTTTTAAAAACCGTCTACATCTTAGGTTATTCGATATATTCAAGAAAATGGGCTGTAGAAAAGTTCCTGCCGGGATGTAGATTTAGAATGTCCGTGGAAGCATATAAGAGCAAATAAGAGAAAAATAATGTAACGCAAGTCAATGCTGTCAATACGCAAATAGAAGAGTGAGTGTTAATACTCGTCAGTGGAAGTGGCGAAGTGTTATCAGCATGTAAGCTAGAGGCCTCACAAGGCGAACTGCTAAATGTATTCCCTCTCTTTCTAATTCTTACATTGGCGTATATGTGTGGTATTGCTTAGCGAGCTTAGGTGCGTCGAATTAAGATGAAACTTGCTTTGCAAAATAGCTTCGAATTCAGTCGTTTAGCTTTTAAGGTAAGCTATTTTTAAATTGGGAGTTATTGTTTTGAGCTGTAAATACAATTTTTTAAAGTTAAATTACCGTATTATGGCTGAACCATTAGTAATAAAATTTTCAAACAGAGTGTAAACATAATAGTAGTTCGCTTATAATAAAATTCAAAGTAAAGCATAACTATGTTAGTAAATATTGTTAAACTATAAGAACAAGCTTAAACTTACCCATTTAACCTTCAAAATTAAGTAAAATAAGTTTTAATATATAAAGACCCCATACTCATTTTTATCTAATCTAAGTTTCCCCGCTCATAGGGAGCCTGGTGTTCAAATCCCAAACCAGTAGATTTTCATAAATGTTATCCCTCTTTCCCTTGGCGCAAATACTAGTACATTTATTCTAAATCTCCCTTCAACCTGATTTCATTTGTGTGAATATGCAGACAATCCGGATAGGATGTAAGACCCAGATCAGGAAAATTAAATGTTGAGGTATACATATATACAGGTATCTTAGGGTATCGAACTACAGACTTGTATACTTCAGTTGATTCTGCCAATTATTATAACCCTTTCAATGGCGGTGAAAAATAATACATAAAGGCCACAAAACTACGCGTATCACGTTTAATATGAACTAGAGAGGAGAAAATTATTCTAGAAATAATATCGAACATTTTTATGACGTGTCATACTATTCTTTTAGATCAAGTGTGCCGGTTTTTATCAAGCTACTCTTGTCTAATCATAAGACAGGGATGGCAACCAGAACTCAGATCTTCACTGTGTGTTTTTATGGAAGGTCACACATCTAGCCATAGTGCTAGTTTTATAGGAATAACACTTTTTGACAGTTCCAAAAGTGACCTAAGCAATTTGTACATAATAATACGTCTGCGTATAACCCAAACGGGTAGTAAGATGGGATGACTAAATTAAAAATAAACGTAAAGTCATGTTACATTCAGCTGTCATTTTTTTTAGCACAGCTTCTTACTACCTGTTCAATTTATTTTATATATATATATATATATATATATATATATATATATATATTATATATATAATATATATTCTTAAGTGTTCTTCCTATAAAAGTCCTACAGTATCCAACCAGTTTCAGTCCAGCCGGGAATTGAACCCGAATTCTTCATACAAGTAGGAATATATGCTACCTATCTTGTTATGTGTCTAACCTAGATTTGCTAATTTGAGATTAATTTGACATTAAGATGGCATCCACCACATTTGAACTAGATCAATTGAGAAATGTATTATTAGTATAAAACTACTGTATCTGTAAAAAAAAAATCACGTTATATTTTTATTGCTAGGCTCTATATATTTTTGAATTCAATGAATATATTTATCAATTAATATATATATTATAATAATATATATAGCATATAATTATATGCCTATATTCGAGTATTTTTCATTCAATCAATTTGAAGATTAATAAAAATGATTAAGTTTTGATGCCTAGGTATTAAAATTCCCACTAAAACGTGTAGGCCTACATTAAGGTCTCCAATAGTGAAAGTGTCATGTAGAATCCCTGAAAATTTTTCTTTTAAATTATTAGCTGGCTTTTCAAAAATCACAATTTTAAAAATTAAATATAATTCTACAAAGTTTCCAAAGGACATGGCGCTATTTTAACAGAGTTAATGTTTACCTGGAAGACATAGAATAATATTATGTTGGAAAAGGTAAACACCATCAGTGATTGGAATTGAACACCGACCTTCTTTGTCAGAGCCAATACAATACTAGTATAAGGGATAACCTAAGTTTAGTCAATATCACGTATTTATTCTGAGCTAAGCATCCTGGGTTAGAATTATAATGAGGTCCTAAAATAAACACTGAAGGCTTAGCTTTTCAAAAAGTAAAAAATTAACGGTCTAGGCTATCGTGTGATTGTAGATTTTTGTACTATAACTAATATCACTCCTAAGTGGTCAGTACACTACCCTTAAGTAGGGCTATCAACCGTACTCTTTTAAGAGTATATGTAGACTTTTTGATGTGTTTAAAACAGCGTAGGTACTCTTACTTTTCACTTATCATGGCCAAATGTACTCTTTTTGAAACTTTTCATAGCTATTCAGTGTTCTCCCCAGAAATTGTTGCAAGCCGGGTGGATAGCATTATTATATAACTGGGCTGGGAAAGAGTAATACTTTACAGTATTTAATGATTTGTGCACCAAACATTTGCACCCAAATTAATAAAAATGTGAAAACAATTGATAGCCCCCTTTCCCCGATCATTAATCAATTTTAGGATGTACTTTTTTGCAGAATCCAAATATGGTAATCCTACCTTTAATTGTAATTATAAATATAATCCTTAAATTAAACCAAATTATATCCACTTACATGAACGAGAGGTTGAAGAGCTTTCAGGAAGTCGTCGTGGTCGGCTGGTGCTCCCTCAACCTTTGCTCATGCTCCCACCACGTCATCATGTCTATGACGCCACTGTTATCCCGACTATCCCCTCCTCAACTTCCTTCTTGATGGGGATATGGAGGCCACCGTAGTCCTGCTGCCGGTGGATCACGGAGCTCAGATGCTGCATGGAGGAAGACTTCAAGGTCGACAAGAACGTCGGGAGGTACATGGAGGTGGACGTAGGCTCTTGTTGTGTCTGGACTAGGTTTGATGATGACGACTCGGCGTTCCTGATCGGGGACAGCGATTGGTCACTGTAAACGTTGGGGGATTGGGGGTTCAAGCGCTCCATCGTAGGGGTGGAGAGAAGCCTAAGTTCCTCTTGAGAAGGTTCAGGATAGATCACATCCCCGTCAGCAGAGATCAGTGCTTGCGTCTGTTGAAGATGAGGGAAAGGTCCTCCTGATAACAAGTTATTGCCAAGGGTCCTCACAAAATTGGAGGTCACTGAAGGGAGGTTGGACTCATCTATCGTGTATTGGTGTGTCACAGGGTAGTTTTTGAGGTCATCCACTGGAGTGTTCACTAACTGAATGAGGGAGTTTGATCTTTGCACTCTGTGGTACGGCGAAGAACCAGAAACAATTGAGGGAGAGGGAGACGTTGGATCCATACTAGAGAGGTCTTCGTCGTCTATAAGTATTGGTGACGCCTCCATCCCACAATGGCCTCGGTCATCATCGTACACGTAGCGAGGTTGGCGCGTGGACGCCTTTGAGGAATCGTCCGGAGACAGAGGTGATTCTGGCATCAGAGTGTTGGTGGAAGAATCGGGGGAATTGGTGGGCGTTGACATGGAGTAGCTCTGAGCCTCATTATCATCCATTGACAGTAGCCTCTGGAGGCTCCTGATGTAGTCGACGGCCATCCGCAATGTCTCTACCTTACTGAGTTTCTTAGAGCCACCCCTACCACTCGAGGACTCCCCTGAGGAGGCGTAGCTTGCTGCCAGGGACACGGGGATGTGCTGTCGCAAGGTGGCGAACCCATTGTTAACTTGTTTCACCCTGTTCCTCTCCCTGGCGTTCCTTCTGGCCACCGCCTGCGGAGGCGGCTGGTGAGAGCGGGAGAGGAGTGTGTTGCCGCTCAAGGAGGACTTCCTCTTGGCACGCACGGAGCCACTGCCATTTAGACCGATGTTGTTGTTGTTGTTGTTGTTGTTGGTGTTGGAGACCAGAACGGTGGTTTGGCAGCTAAGGTCCTCGACCGGCTCTTTTTTCACCAGCAGTGACTCCAGAGGTTTGGATTTTTTCCTCAAAATGATGATCTCTCGCCTTTCGTTCATTATGACGCCATTATCTGCAGAGTGTTGCAATATAGGTAGCTTACTATGTGGTGAAAGGTTTGTAAAATTCACCACCCCCATCGTAGTCATGGTAATTTATTACCTACTCATTGGTCAATAAGAAAATGGCGCGGTTTTTTTAAGTTTTAAATTGTTTTTCTTAACTTATAACACAGCTATATTCTTACACTAATATTGTTAAATTGATATTATACTAAACCGTTTGCTAATATCAAATAACTCTGCTCGCAAACATATAATACGATGAATATCTCTAAAATATATATTACTCTTTAATATATTTAATCGTAGATTTTGTAACATCTAACAAAACATTATTTATTTCTAAGGCACTACTAGCATCACATGTTTTTTAAAGTCTTAGCTTCAAACCAAAACAGTAAACAACTTACCCAGACTTTTCATTCTCCCGAAAAATAAATAAGAGGCACTTGATGAAACAGAAATTCCATGTGTCAGAGAGGTGGGTGAAGGGGTGAACCAGGGACAGTATTTAAAGTGATGAAAAATGGGGTGGGGTCCGCCTTCTTGGTCCACTAACAATATCAACACGAGACACAAGCTATGTAATATACCGAATTACTGCCGGCATGGGTTCTTCATTCACAGATAGAAGACAAGTCCAGTCTCCTTCACACACACATACACACACACTCGCACACGCGGCCACACGCTCGTGAGAAAGAGACAGCAGTGTGAATGACTAGCTTATTAAGTCCACTTTACGATTCAACCCAACTCAACATGGGGGGATTCTCTTATGTCGCGTGCGCTTAGGATTCCTTCTTGTGTTTTATTCCTCTATGTTCACGATCGCTTCACGAACTTCACAACGCGAAATAAACCACTTTTCTGTTCAGTAGAAAAACACTTCACAAAATATTTCGCAAGTTCCAAAGAAAATACAGAACGATTTCACTGTTGCTTCGTTTCTTACTGAACACGAAATAACCTAAAAACGAAGAAGAAAGTTTTCATGACCCTCAAAATTTAAAAAAGAGAGGGGGTAGAAATTATATGAGAGAAAGAAAGAAGATCGTCGAGAAAAGGCAAAAAAAATAATATAAAAAATACCCTCAGTATGTTTCATTCCCCTACTAAACCAACTCGGAAAAGCTGTTGTATAGCTATGCGCCTTCGGGAACAGGGCTGAAACCTATATCCTCTCTTTTTTTTTTCTGTTGGGTTGGTAAAAGTGTGCATTCTGTCGCATGGCTCAGTATTTGTAGAGGGATAAGCTCGGAAGGAAGGGAGAAAGAGAGAGTGAGAAAGGAAAAAATTGTTTGTGTGAAGGGAAAGGGGAGGTATACATAACAGAAGGTCTGTTGCCCGTATTGTGTTATACAGAAGAGTGAAGGAGGGGCAGGGAAGTATTCGTAGGGGAAGTTATGTCAGTCATGGAATGAGGAAGAATTGAACTTAAGAGGAGAGAGAGAGAGCGACTCACAAGTATAATATAAGCGAGGAGTGCGATTGAGATAAGAAAGATTGAATAGGGGGAGAGGGGTGTGGATTTGGTGGCTTCAGAAGTTTTTTGTTTATCTCTGACAGCGTGTTACGTAATGTTGATCACAGTTGAAATGTTACAGAATCATTACACCCAGATACATACACAAGAATTTTTGTATTTGGAAGATTTAAAATAATATTCCCGCCAAAACAGACATTTAAATTAGACAATTGGAAATAACGTTTTATTAACATAATGCATACAACCAAATTTACGAAAGTAAAAAATTAGGCTTTATCTAGTTTTGTAGCCTATAACTGGTATATTTTGGTGATTTAGAAGGCCTTATATATTTATAGATTCAGTTGGGCAACGAATTTACTTAAAATAATATATTACACTTAACTCAAAATTTGTTGTTTAAGCAACGTAATCTTAAACTGTAATATTTACAGTTTTTTTAGGTTCTTTGGTGTGCATGCGAAATAAACGTCAAGCTCATCTAAAAAAGGTGTGGTGGTGACAAAGATGTGAGTCTTCTAATCCCGGGTGGGTATTCAGATTTTTTAAATAAATGGTTTCCAACTCTCCATCCACGCAAAAATGGGTATATTTCCTCAAATTCTACGACCTTATCCTTCTCCCTGTGAACTTATTACATGTGCATAGCCCCAACAGGTGGTAAAACGGGATTTATGGGAAATAATAAAATACAGTGTTGTTTGAAATTTGGTCGTCATCCATTAATGTAATAATTGCAAATTAAAAATATATATATTTTTGTGCCACCTTGTGATTATAGGAACGGTAGAATCGAAGAAGGGAAGGAGTTAGAGGTAATATTTCTCTTCAGGGAGAGACTTAGGGAGGGTAGGTGGGAGAAAGATAATGGCAGAGGGGGTACTTTATTCCCCCACCCCGTCCCCCCACCCCCTACTTACCGGCTCAGGCGGGGACGCGTGGCAAGAAGTGTGGCCTGCAAACCGCCGCCTGACACTCTCCGCGCAAGTGTGGACTATCTCCTCTAGTCTCATAGACATATTACTAGAATAATTAAGTTGACCAATACTTACGGCTTGATTCGAGAAATAATCGCAAATATTTTCGTATTCAAACCAAAAATATAATTATATGTTAATAAGTCTTATAGGAAGAAACCTTTTATAAAATATATTATATAAAAAAGGTTGTGGTTATTATTGATAACATTTTACTAAACTGTAAGAATATTTTTATAGGTATTAATAGGGGTCTGCGAGCTGAGTATTTTTCTTTAGAGTTGATTATTTCAAAAAAGCCCCCCGAGTTCGAGAAGAGCTAGAATATACAGGCTATTAATTATGTTAAAATGTTAAGAGCATATTATATTTGTTTATTTTAAAAGTAAGATAGGATATTTAAAGTTTCACCAGTCAGATCTAACATAAAATGTAAATACCACATCCTTAAAATGTGTGATTTAAAAAATGTATGAAAAATACACATGATCTTAAAATAATAATGAGAGTCATTTTTATAAATACTTGAGAAAATAAAGTTTAAGAAAAAAAAATATTGATTTTTAAATTAGAAATAACCAAACATTATTTTAAAATAAGAACAACACTCAAATAAAAATATAAGCTAAGAGAAAACTCAATTATAATGGTTTCAACACTCATAATCTTTAAGAACTTAAATTTATACTTCCAATTACCAAAAAAATAAATAGAATTGACGTTTCAATGAGCTAAAAATTAGCCTCAGTATTTTTAATGATCCTATAAGAAAACGTAAGGATAACAATCAGTTAGAAATTTGAATTTTTAATAGTTTATTTATTTGTCCTTACTGTATTCGCGCATGATCATTTCTTCTGTTCTATTTCTCTATGCACAGTTGCGCATGATCCTTATATGGCCTCTGACTATAAATTTATTTTATTACGAAGTTTTATTTCAATTCAATGTTTAATGCTGGTGAAATTTGATGTTCATACTTTGAATTTAAATGGTAAATAATGTTAGTTTTGTAGTTTAACGTATTAACACAAGTTTTAAATAACTTGAATTTGAAAACCATCAATGTGTATTCTCAACGATAAATTTATCTTAGCTGAAATCATAATTTTAGAAAGGGACAATGTAGAAATAGTAAAAATAATGATTATTCAAGTATTTAGTGATATATTTAGCTATTTTCGTTTTCATTGGCTTGCCATGGATGTTCATCTTCAATCGAAGATAATTAAAAGTGACGAAAATATTGACTTGTCGAAAATAATTTTACAGCTCTATTACGTTATTAATGTGAGATTTAATACATTAATTTGAAAAACTTGTTAAATCATCGAATATTATATAAGTGAAACTGCCGATAGTATCCAACCTAAATAGCCTACACTTACCATTACATTTTAAAACTTGATTTGAAAGTTCAGTACATCATGAGGAAGCTTGTAAATGATGATCCTACAAAACTTTCGATCTTGATCCCGATCTTTAATGACGATCTTGGCTCGAAGCACAAAATCCAACTATTTGCTGAGCCCTTGTATTAACCCACTAGATTTAAAACAAAAATTGTCAGCCACAAATCAAATGAATTGACGTATAGGTATGGTCTATATGAAAATTGCTTTAATAGTTTTTGTAAATGTTAAAAGGGTTTATTCCCTTATGATTCTTATAGTAGCCATAATTAGGAACAATCCTGCATATTTAAAATTTTTATGGATAGATATAATAGATAAGTTTAACTAAAACAAATTTCCAAATTTTTTTTTCCAAACGAATATCACTACTTTTTGTGTTTTTTTGGAAGACAAATTAATCACTGATAAAGTTGCCATGGTAAGAATAACGTTAACTCTTTTTACACATTGCTGAACACTACGATCTATTATTATTATTATCACCGCGTCTTACTACCCGTTCGGGTTATACGCACTTACGCAAATGTGTAATGGTAGGGTGATTATGAGATGAAATGGAGGACCTACAGTTTAACGTGGAATCCAAACCACGGTGGAGGCCTGGCATTCCTCACATTCACAAGTTGTGATTAATACACATCTTGTCAGAGGTGAAGGAAGGGTTTGGCAATCAGATAAATCTGTGCCGGGACCGAGGATTGAACCCCGGACCCTCAGCACAGAAGTCTGACACCTTACCCCTAGACCACCAGGTCACCACTACGATCTATTAATTAAATAAATTTTGAAGTTTTCATTATAGTTACTTGTTTTTCTAACAGTAACTATGATAGTTGGTCATTCATCAGGTGATATTTGGCTTGTAAAAGGGAATATTTATTGGTCGTGGGTGCAAGACTCTGGACCGGTGATCGGTCACGCCAACCACTAAGCTATGGGGGCGACGACAGTTGGTCTGGTCGCGTCCTTGAGCCCCTACATATGACGCTTTGTTCTCGTCAGTTTCGTAAACCACCAGTTACGAGGAGATAATTTACTTCCAAGTCAAAGAAGCGGGTACCCTGCTTTCCTTTCAAGTTTGACTGCTTGCTACACTTCCTTAAGAGCCCGTCTCACCCTTCGAGCAACGATTAACTTCGGTTGGTAACCCAACTCGAACCAGACATCGGATCATGGTGCGATTTTCTTGGGTTTAAATTAGATAGCTATGGGATTGAGTCGAGTGAAACATTTTCACCTAATTAAAAAAAAAAAAATTCACCCGCCTCTGTGGCGTAGTTGGCTAACGCGCTAGTCATGTTGAGCTCGGCTGCCGAGGACGGGGAGATCGAGGTTCGAATCTCGGTCGGGTGAACTGGGGGTGGTTTTTCCTAAATGGTTTTCCACTCTCCCTCCACGCAAATGCGGGTTCACTTCCTCTAAATTCAACCTTCCCAATTCCTAATCCATTAGCGTAATTAGTACTTAAGCGTATAACCCGAACGGTAGTAAGACGCGGTGCTAAATATTATTATTATTATTATTTAAAAAATTCACAAAATTGAAAAAAAAGTACCTTTTAATTGATACCAATTTCGCCGTTGACAACTGAATAACTAGGAAAACAACACTCTGATACATTTAATGGCTCGAGTGTAGTAGTGCGTCTAACATCACGGTTAAACAGTAGTTAGATGATCTGATAAGGTACTCTTCCCAAAGCCTTGGCTAAGACGATACAAGCCTTGGCATTCATTTAACGATTTCAACTATACTCAATTCGGTAGCCGCATAGTCTATGGCGTCACTCTCACCATAACCTAGTCTGCCGATGACAGCGAGATCAGGGTGCGAATCCCGATAGGGTGTACTGAGGGTGTTTTTTCCTAAATTGTTTTTCACTATCCTCAAATGCATGCTCATTTCCTTTAAAGTAAACCTTTCTCATACTTAGCTCATTGGTATAATTAGTACAAATGCATACATCCTGGAAAGGTATTGGGACGCGGTGATAAAAAATAGATTTACTACTTGATTCATCATCTGGGTTATCTTATAAAAAATAAATAGACATCTTGCTACCCATCAAGGCTATCCGCATTGTAACATCAATGGATCATGTTGAGCTAGACTGCCAAGGATGGGGGGATCGAGGTTCGAATCTCAGTCGAGTGAACCGGGGGTGGGGGTTGGTTCCTAAATGGCTTTCCACTCTCCTTCCACGTAAATGTGGGCTCACCTCCTATTTATTCAACCTTCCCAATTCCTAGCCCATTAGAGTAATTAGTACTTAATTAAGCGTACAATCCAAACGGGTGGTAAGATGCGGTGCTAAATAAATAAATAACACATCAATGGAAAAGGGAGGTGAAATTTTTATAAAGTGCATCCGCGTTGACGGGGATAGAGCGTGGGGAAAAATTTTAGAAGACAAAAAATCATAAGATTAAAGACATTAGATAGAAGAAGAATTTCAAAATGGTGACCAGTGTACTTAAATGCATTAACTGGATGTACTACTCAACATAGTAAGTAAGTGAAAAACGAAAGTAACTATTTTAACTGCTTCAAGAATGTAACTAGTGGAACTATTTCAAGAGAGTAGGCTAACTATTTGAGCTGCTGAAATTCAAGCAAGAAGCAAAACTATCTTATTATATTAACAATAGCAACTATTTAAATACACATAAGTAGTGCTACAGTAATAAATTGTATCAGATAATAAATGATTAGATTTTCGGTACAATTATCCCTGTCATTATTTAATGTTGGATCAAATTAATCATTTACTGTGAAATATTTAAGAGTTTCTATCTCTTTTTTATCCGTTTTCAAGAGACTAAACCTTAAAAAATGTCCCTTCATAGCGGTTCTCCATCTTACGTTACCCCCATTCAAAGTCATGGTCGACTGCGTTCTAAGTGTGGCTTACATTTGTTTAAAACAGAGGTCCTCAAACTTTTTGTACCTTAGAGCACATTCAAAACTAACAGGCACCAATTACTTTTTCAAGGTAAATTTACTAACTCCAGCCAGGCTCAGAGGTCAGCCTCAACGCTATACACACGGCCGGTCAAATGCCATGTTAAGTTTACAACAGCGATTGTGACGTTACATGTGGTTGTGGGTAATACTCAAGGCCGTAGCCATGGGGAGGGGGGTTTCAACCCCCTCCAAGTTGACAAAAAATAAATTTTGAAAATACTGCTTTATTTACAGTTTTAACAAGACCAAAATAAAGACACAAGGAACTATTTAACTACTTACCACCATTTTGGTGCCTGGATACATTTTTAAAATATATATATTATTCTGTGTTTATTAGGCAACAAAGCTGGGTAGACCAGTACCAAGATATTTACAAAGGAAATAGGAAGTATTAGGATGGTATTAGCATAGAGAAAGGAATACATTTCTCTATGGTATTAGTGAGTGTGAAGAGAATGATGGAAGGGGGTAGATCTTTGAGATTAGGGAAGAGCAAAACCATTCAGCTTGAAACTATTAGAATGGTAGTTCCTAGTAAAAGTACACTTTGTAAATAAGCCGGCAAAGAAATAGGAATGACAAGGAGGGATTGGAAAAAGGGGGGCTTTCAATCACCAACTTCTTGAGAACAGCATACCTGGAGATAAGCACAAACGTGATTTTTGTCTGAAGAGTGACAGATTAAAATTATTAGTCAAGAACTTTTCAGCTGTGGTCAAAAAGTGGCGGGTAGACGCAAAAGGCTCGGCGGGCGCCGTGGTGCCCGCGGTCATAGGGTTGGGGAACCCTGGTCTAAATAATGGACTTTTCTTTTTCCCAGGTGATGAATTAGTATTCATATCTGGTATCTTACTCCCGCATGTGGAAAGAAACCTAAATAAAATTCTCAATAACTTTACTCTTGTATAAACAGACATTCATAGACGTACAGTACATACAGTCATACACGGACAAACATTTGAGTTTGGTGGCACATAAAACTTTGAGATAAATCATAATATTGAGGTCAACACTATTTCCAATTACACTAATTTCACTTTATGAGAGAGCTGAACATATACGATTATATTTGCCAGAACATTTGGTATTTGAAAAAATTGCTTCAGCATTTTATTATCTTACTAAGTACTTCATACATATTTTAGATCTTTAGAGTGAGTTTAGTAGAAAAAAATTTTGAAATTAAATTTAAAAACTGGCAACGAATATCAAAATTGGTTTATTTATTACTAAAACTTAGTTGCTGGTTTTATATCAATTACGTTAACATAGCTAATTACAGTATATAGTATTATTAGATATTACGAATATTACATATTTCTTTAGTGAACTCAATAATTATCAGTTTTATATAGGCATATATATATATATATATATATATATATATATATATAGTGAGTTTTATTTATTTTTTAGAAATGTTTAAAACAAAATATGTCAAAAACTTCTGCGTAGTTCCTTTATTCAAATATTTTTAAATAATAAATTTGAGAGGCCGTTTCTTAGCCAATGAACCATTTTCAATCTTTCTTAAAATAAGTTATAATTTAAAATAAATAGCTTAACTAACTACACATAAGTATTAAGAATAATGTAATTTATAAATAAAAACTATCAAACAGTATAGATTCAAGTTATCTAAGAAATAATTTTACCACAGAGAAATTAGATTTTATTAAATATTGAGAGTAAATTTATTTAAAGTAATTTTATAAACAATATTATTTTATAATATTGCGCAATGCAGATTTGTAAAATAAAACGTTCTCACTTTATTTTTAAATCAAATTGAATGTGTAATTGAAGCTCATCTACTGAAACGTGCTCTTAACGGGCCATTTTCAATATTTGTCATAATGATGATTAAAATTGACTACGAAAAAAGATTTTCCTAATAAATACAGAGAATATATTTCTATAATAAAATATTTAATACCGGTAATATATCACCAACATTGGTGGTCACGTGGACTAAAATTCAAATTCACTTATTCTGACTTCGCAGTGACACAAATTTCAGGGTTTGAATTCTAACTTAGTGTATAAAGGTTTTTTCCTTATATGGTTTTATAATACCCTTCTATAAATATGTGGATACATTTACTATAAATTTTATCTTCCCAATCCCTAGCCCATTAGTGAAGTTAAACATAGATAGCCCGGATGACGTGGTATGACGTGGTTCAAGTAAAATAATTCCAGTCAGGTAAACTGAGTTTTTTTTTTACTAATTGGTTTTCCTCTATCCTTCAACGCTAACGCTGACACACTTACTCTATTAATCCTACCTCATCCTTAATACACTAGCGTTATTAATACATAAACGTATAGTCCAAATGGGTAGTAAGACGTGCTAAAAGTTTATATATATATACATATAGGCCTATATAAAATAAATGGATGGCTCCTGGTAGAAATCAGTACTATTAAGGGTTGTTGGTTTTGTAATGTCATTTTAAATTAGAATATAGTCAAGATAGTTGTTAAAATAATGTATATCTACAGAGATGTGCACATAAATGGGTCACCTACCATAGCGATAAGACACTTACTTTTCTGACACTTAGAAATCCTGACATTCTTAAAAAAAAAAAGTTTGTTATTTAAAATGTGGTTCCCGCCAAATAACGGAGGCTTAAGGTTCGGCCGGACTGACAAGCATGCGAGCGAGCGACTGGGTGGCCAGACTGGCGAGCGCGTGATTAGCAGATAGCTCTCGATAGTTGTTGACGAGGAGGCTCCGAATCTTGGCTCAGTGAACTGAGGGTGGTTTTTGACAAGTGATTTATTGTTGTGGTTTTCTCATCCTCTCTCCTTGCTAATGGTGATTCTTATTTGTAAAGGCCTACTTTGATAATATTGAAGTATTTTAACATATCAGCTTTACATACATATATATAATGTGTAGTTTATGATCTTACCAATTATTTACTTATTTATTTATTTATTTATTAGCACCACGTATTACTACCCGTTCGGGTTATACGCTTAAGTACTAATTACACTAATGGATTAGGAATTTGGAAGGTTGAATTTAGAGGAAGTGAACCCACATTTGCGTGGAGGGAGAGTGGAAAACCATTTAGTAAAAACCACCCCCAGTTCACCCGACCGAGATTCGAACCTCGATCTCCCCGTCCTCGGTGGTCTAGCTCAACACGACTAGCGTGTTAGCCAACTACGCCACCGAGGCGGGTCTTACCAATTAAATTAGGCCGTTAGTAGCAAGTGTGCTAAACCTATCGATATTAGTAATAATGTCAAAATTAGAAGTTTTCCTAGCACTCAATGAATCAACATACAATAATGTTGCCTAGCGCCTGTAAACTAGACTGTACCGGCTATAGCGTTCTATCGCTCCAGTCTGGCCACCTCTCATTACAACTAATGTGTTCTATTTCATATTTTGGTCGCTTGCTCGCTCCAGTCTGGCCGTCCCCTAAGTTATCAACATGCCCCACGCTGGTGAGTACGTAAACTAAATATAAAGATTATTAAGTCCTGTTTTTCTTGCCATGGGGGTGTTAGAGTTCATATCCCGGCCAGGAGTACTGAGGACAGTTTTACCTAAATGTTTTCCCAATCTCCTTCAAGGCAAATTATGGTGATTTTCAAGGTCGTTTTAACGTGAAATGTCGCAGTTCTGGAATCAAAGTGAATGTTAAGAAACATAAATAAAGATTTTTTCATTCAAATATTCTCTTAATTTTTAACAAGGTCAAAACATACAGCTCTAAGATAATCGAGAAATATTTTAGAGTTTTGGAAAGTTAAGAACTGCCATTTCCATAAGAAATGCCACCTTTCGAGAGTATATTCCCTTCAAGTCCTTTAAAAGGGACAACCACACGAGTGCTCCCCTTGCAAGATGTGTATGAGGTTAGCTGGCACCTAAAAAGCCAAGAGACAGCTATTTATTTTTTCCGCCGTCATAAATGGCGAATGTGTGACCGTACTTGAGCCCGACTAGCACGCGCCAATACCACGGTAGTTCAGTGTGTGGTGGTATGAGGGTGAATAAGGCGGGGGGACCCTAGGATAGGACAAGGGTAAAGGGGGGGATAAGAGAGGGTGGGATAGAAGTGGTAGTGCTAGTGGTTGCTCTGGAAACATCTGGCGGCATGTGTTCACCTCCTGTTCACCCCCTCCCTCCTCCTTTACTCATAGCTGGCTCCTACCTTGCTCTAAAGTCCCCCAATCCCCCTACTCTACCTCCGGGAAAATCGTGTTTTTTTTTGTTTGCTCTCTTTCTCTCTCTTCTAAGGAAATACGTGGACACTACACATGTGTAGACGCTCATGTGTGTAGATACACACTAGACAATAATTTGTTCCCTTTTATTTTGATAAGCCCAAAATTTATTTGATTAACTTAAGAATTTTCTAAATACGTTGCTAAAACAACCTACAAAGTAGCTGAGGTATGGTTCTTCAAACTTTGGTCCAAATTTCTCTGAGAAAGTTCCGGTTCAATCCCCACTGATGTCGATATATTAATACTAAGCGGAGAGAAGACATTTGACAGAATCGCGATTCAGAGTGAGCTCTAGTTCAGTGTTTCCTAACCGGGAGAGTCCTGGACCAGCACCGGTCCTCACTCTTATCATGTGACTGATAGTAGCATCCTAATCCCTGTCCAAAATAAAGAGAATTAACCTTATAATCACTCTTAGTGGATGATCAGTAACATCATAATCACTCCTTCATGTGAAGAACGGTAGCTTCCTTTATTGCTCTATTAATGGACGGGAAGTAGCTTCTTAATCATAATCACTATTTTGGTGACGGGTAGCTACCTCCTATTAACCCCCTTAGGGAATGGGTAGTAACTTCCTAATCACTCACTCAAGTGAATATCAGTAACTCACTAATCCCTCCATTAGTTGATGGGAAATATTCCTAATTACTATCGCAGGTAACGGTCAGGAACTTCCTAATCACTCAGAAAAAAGGTTGTAATTTCTTAATCGCTCAACCAGGAAAATCGTTGTAACTTCGTGATCCCTTAATAAGGATAGGGGCTGTAACCTCCTAATCAGTTACTTAGAAGGAGGTTTTATATTTAATTTCGATACTGAACTTACGATCATTTCTGATGACTAGCCTTTATGTGTATGCAACCTGTCGTACACAATAGTTAAGAGATTTATCTGCAGTCCAGGGGAAACAATTTATAGTTACATTCTACATAATACGCGTATGATTTTAATAAGTTAAAATAATAATATTCTGTGCTAAATTATTATTTTATAGTACTATTTTCTATAATTATATAAAAATTCTTGTCACTTAAAATAATGACTGAAAGCATAATGGAAGAGTGAAATTATTTAATAGTTAGAGCATTGACATGTAAAACAAATATCCCGAGTTTAATGGAGTAGACTATTATAATAAGTTTTTAAACCTATATTAATTATATCAAGTATGTCTTCCATAGATATAAAAAAAGTTTTATTCAAGTGAAGGAAATATTTATAAATTGATACAGTGTTGTAATTCACCTAAGGTACAAATTTCGATTTTTAAAGTTTAAATGTTTTGCCCCCTTTCGGATAGTCAAGTTGGTCAAATGGTAGTAGAGCTAATAAATACTGGAGTCTGAAAAAACTATATTTTAAATATTTAACTAACTATCAATGATTGTTGAGCGTAGTAGATGTTTCATATGCAATAAATAGTTTTATTTAATTATTTTGCCACTGACTCTGGAAATAAATGTGCATATTCTTAAGTAATTCAGGAAATAACCATATTTTTCCCGCAGCCCTCGGTGTGCTTTGAGAAATTTCGTGGATGCGCACTCCATAGTTTCCAATAGGTGCTGTATCCAGTTAATTTGTGGAAACACTCAATCTTTTGCGTTTCATTTGGATAGCTTTATTTTATTTTCAATAATTTGAGTTATTTAACGCGCACTTTCTGAACTGACTGATTATATAAGCACACTACTTATAAGTTATAAACTATCTTTAATTTAGAATATACTCAACATCCAGAGACCGGGTGTTAATTCATCGTTATGAAAGGAGAAACCAACATTTCACTAATGATAAACGTTTCGGCCATGCCAGGAATAGAACTTGGGAACCTTAACTCAATATACAGACACACTACCAACTGAGCTAAGATGACAGACTATTTGGATTTTAACTATAGCAATACTATTCAACCTATTTTCCTCACAAACCCCCAAACATAATTTAGCTTTAACTTTGTAACCCAAAAGTTGTGGGTGCATAATAAAAGTTAAACATATTCTGTAATCTATGTCTAAAATAAACTACATCCCTAGTGATGTATCAATCCGACACCTTGGCTAAGTTGATAGCGTGTCTGCCCAAGGGTCCCGGGATCGATTCTCGGGCATGTCAGAAAAATGTATCATTGGTGAAATGTGGGTTTACCCTTTCACATTGATTAATTAACGGCCGGGGACTGGATGTTGTGCCTGTCCTAGTCTTAAGTTAGATTATAAGGAATATAAAGCTACAAAAGGCTTAGCATGCCGGTAGTGGAGAAATATATGGCTTCAATCAAAATTGATTTAGGCCACAGGCTTGAAACCGTAATGGATGTAAAGTAAGGCAAAGCTTGATACTAACTTGCTTTATTATTGGAAGATATCATTTTCTGGCTTATTGTATCTAAAACAAACATATCCTTCCATTTAATAGCAATAAGATCAATCTCCGAAGCTTCAGACTTTATTTTAGAAGGGAGTGTACCTGATTCGCGCGTGCTTCTCCCAACTTGTGAGGACCACTTGCGCGAGCTGGTTTAAGGGATGGAGGAAAAAAAAAATACTGGCAATGGCACGAGAAGGGGTGTTGGGGTAAAGGGAGGTGGTGGAAGAAAGGTGGCTTTGGTCAAAAGGAAGCTAGGGTACCCCTAATAAATCTAACATTAACGTGCGTTCAATTCACAGCCTCTATTCACTCGACGTCTCATTTAAATATCTGGTTTTATTTTTATATTGTATACCCCTCCCCACCTCTTTCTCTCTTTCTGACAATTTTTTCGTTCAAATTTATTTCTTAGGATAATTATATTCCAGTGTGATGCTGCAGTATGAGAGCTGAGTCCTATGCAGATGAGCGGTGTTCAGGTAATGATACTGTATTGTAGCATATCATATTTTTTGAACTTATTCAGGTCAGGTGAAAGAAAAGCAGGTTAAAAAATAGTTTAGTGGGGAAATCGTTTATTGTGAAACTTTTTTTAAATTTTAATATATAACGTTCACTTGTTCAACAATACCCTAAAAACTACACACGAATCACAAACTCGTGTTAAAAAAAAAGGGGTAATTTCCCTTTTAAAAGCATACATATTTTATCACGTTTTCTGCTAGGATAAATTAACAAAGCTCTAGTCGGTCTGCGAGTGTACATTTTACAAATTTTAGTTTATTGAGTACATACAATATGGCTTGAATATAATTTTTATATCTATAAAAAAAGTTTAACATTGTGAAACAAATTGTTGGATATAACTTTATTTTCATAACCCACGTCGGTAACCGCTTGGTCTAAGCACTACTCTTGCATTAGACTAGACTGTCTAAGATGGGTTCGATTCCTGTCGAGTTCACTGAGAGGGGTTTATTCTAACTGGTTTTCCACTCTCCTTCCACGCTAATGCGGATGCACTTCCTATTAATTAAACCTTCCTAATCCCTAACTCATTAGAATAATGAGTACTATAGGTGTATAACCCGAACGGGTGGTAAAACGCGGTACTAAAAAATGAGATAAAAATATATTTATTTTCCCATTCTCTTAGATGTTTGTGCGTGGTGAGATTGAATGGCCTCATGCCACTTCACGAATTCCTCCTAAGACCGCACGCAAACATCATAATATACAATAAATATTGCCCAAATATGCGAGTGTGCTAACCATTTATAAATATATCAACAAAAGTGGTTAATTTTTTTAACATTATGCTTTAATATAATAAATAATAGAATTCAATTTTAATAATTAAATCTATATGTATGTATAAGTTTCTTTCCTTTAATATCTTGGAACTCAACTACAATTATATAATCTGACCTGATAATGACGCCGATGAGTGTCGAAACATGTAGTAGAAACTGATGTAATGTTGCAGTAATTGGAGCAACATCCAAAGGAACAGGGAATTAACAAAGATAAGAATAGTGATTCAATTTTACTTATTCTTTTATTTATTTTATTTTTATTTATTCTTTAATTCTAAACTCACAAGCAACTGTTTATTGCATGACAATTAATTATATAAACACATCTTCATTCTTCTAATATTGTTATTTAATGTAAATATGACTCAAAAGTTTCATTTTTAACATGTTTAAACTTTTTAGATGTTATGTAAAATTTTATTGAAGTATCAGAATTGTCCCCTCTGCCAATATACCAGTCCGGCTTTTGAATGGCTCGCAATTCACCTGATTTCTAACTATGTGATTAAAAAAATTAATTCTTTAACACCAAGGTTATTAATGGCGTGATCCAAGGAAAGTTGTTGGAGGAATAACTTAGAGCAAGTGCATGCGCATTAACGTGTAGAGGGGATTAAAAGTCACAGTGATATATTATACGTGGAGAGCCACCCTTATTATACCCTGACAGAACTTGAACCTCAACCTCATCGTCACAGGCAATCAAGCATACAGCTATAATGAATCATGGTATCACGAGAGGAATTACGTAGAAGTTTAGTTTATATCGAAATCCGGAATCGAATCAAAACCTTTCCAGCTTGTCCCAATATGAAAATTTAAATCTCAGCGAATTCGACTATAGTAGAGTCCCAACAAAAAATAACTCTTTGATAATACCTAAAGTTTGCAAAGCCCCCATCGGTGTGCATGCAAGCCTGTTCACCAGTGTTTTTTGCCAGTGATTAGGCTGGGGTGCGAATCCAGGCCAGTTGTACCACATTATTAAGTACATATAGATTTGGTGGTGTGCTAAGATGTCGAATCAAGTTATTCTTATGGCAGCCCGACTATACAACCAAGTCCTGTTTTATAACGGTGTTATTGGTGACAGAGAATGGCGGGAAACGAGGTGGTAAATCATCCCACTACTTCCCTTACAGAGGGGAATGAGATACCGCCCTTAATTTGTGGGATTTGGCAATAAGAAATAACTATAACGAGTTCCATATGCCATCCACCCTTAATGTGGCTACCTCGGGATCTAATTGGGATAGTAATAACTCGATACTGGAGGGGATGGTGTAGTGATGACTGTTCTTGACGTTGAGCCAAACAGTCGGGGTTGAATCCCGACTGTGGAAACTGTTTATATCGGCATTGAACATTTTCTCAACCTATTGTTAAACAAATTATGAAACACTTACATTAAACTCTCCCTTTTTAACTAGTTTTATTAGTTTATATATTTATAGCTCTAATTTTATCAGTCACTTCTGACATTTAATAGCGTTTTACAAAAATCAAGTTTCTTAGAACTAAGCTCAGCCTGTAGTGTGTCTGTCTATTAAGATAGTGGTCATGAGCTCGATTCCCAATATGGCAGGAAAAAAAAAAGATGGGTAAAATTAGGGCCTCCAAGAATAATTTAATGACTGGGATGGTTGGTAATGTGCCAGTTTGACTGTTAGATAGCATTTTAAGCCATATTCTACTACAACCAGTTCAAAACGTCCACGCTTACCCTAAATAATATATTAAATATAATAAATAATAATAAATAATATAATAAATAATAATACTTAAGTAAAAATACCTTTAATAAAATTGAACGGGATTCGAAAACCACCTCCCTCTCAACGGCGACAAAGTATTATGTTATTGATTATTATAAATTGTACATTTCAGCTACCACTATTTGGTTTAGGACCTTTGGCTTCTTTTTAGTTTTATTAAAGTTTATGGTAAATATACTTTTCATGATATGTGGTTTATAGTGATTGTGATATTTAGAAAGTAAATGTAAAATTTACTTAAAAGTTATACTAAATAGACATTACCTTTAAAACAAAAATATCGCGTGCTAACTTATTTTTACACCACATTTACCTTATTTGATAGCAGTCTTACCTTGGCTTATAACACTAACTCCTCAAATTCTAAATCACAGAGGAACCATACTAAGTTAGCTTGGTACCTTTCAGGGTACATAAAGGGTACACTGGTATTAATGACACAGACAGAGACAATGGCATTCTATTTTGGTGGCATACATATATATGACACAGTTAAATTTGCCATAAGAAAAGCATACGTTTGTATGTTTTTACTTTTTTTTTTACAAAAATGTTCTTTCTGGTTTTTCCTGGAAGCCCTGCGTCACTAACTTAATGTGTAGAGAGATGTGTGAATGGTTCTTAACACAATAAAAACAAAGCCACATATGATACGTCATTCTCACGCTTCCACATGTGTGGTTCAGAGAAGAGATGAAACTTGGCACTATTATATATATCTGACTTAATGACTTACACCCGATTAACCGGAAATTAGATGCAAGACTATGATATAACCAGAAAAAAAAATTGAATTGCAATTTTATGCATTCTTAATTTGACAACATTGAGATTATGAAGAGTTAAAAAGTTTTAAAATTAAAAATAATTCATTTTCAGTTTTTTAAATGTGAAATTTTTTTTTGATTTGTCCCAATTCTACTGTTTTTTTTAATTAGACGCGACGCTGAATTTGAGTTGTATTAACTACCTAAGTAAGATGTTATCCACGGGTTGAAATGAGCTCTTAAGATGTGTGACTGCGTGATAGAGGTTTACCTAAGCAGGTTATACGCATCTATAATTACTCTAATTGGGTAGATATGAGATGATTTAATAGGTAATCTAGTTGCATCGAAGGGTAGTGTGAAACCATTTAAGAAAACCCATCCTTAGTATATCCGACAGGGATTCGAGCATCAATCCCCCTATCATTATCAGGCCAGTCTAACACTTGAGTGATCACTTCTACCGTTAAGCACTCATTTGGTTTGGTAGCTATAGATAGTAGGCCTAATAGGCCTATCTACAGTAGAAAATTAAGAAATATTGTTTTATTTCTTGAAGGGGGGTTGTGGGGGGATATGGGGCTTTATTGAAATGTCGCGTCAAGGTCCAATCAGCGTCGACATTGATCTCCTTACAACAATCGAAATCCTGTATCCAAGCCACGTCATACTTTGACTGACCACACTCTCCATTCACTGTCTCTCGGCAGGCGCGTCGGGATCAAACCTCGCCACTGCTTGGGCTAATTTCACACAAAAACAGTCCAGTCCAGTCAAATCACAACAGTCAAGAGGTTTCACATCGAATCAGTCGTTGACTTGACTAGAATGGGAAAAAGTGGTACTATTCTTTTATTCAGTGATATAGCTTGTACGAGATGGATATGGATCTAGCTAGTTCATTTTCTTCGTAGGATTATCTGTAAAAAAAAAGAAACAAAAACCACAAAATAAAATTATGGGTCCATCCTATTAATTTAAGGAGACATACTTTCGTTTCTTTTAACCATCTGTTTTCTGATTTACTCAGTGATCCAATTAAATTTTACATTTACTTTCGTATGAGCATAGACAGTTTTTTCAATCTAAATAACATATTAAATGATGAAATATTGAAGCAAAATACGAACTACCGCCGCGCTATTCAGAGTAAAAATACGATTAGCCATATTTTTTTTAGGTAAGTGTATATATTGATTATACATGTCATGTCATTTAAACCCATACCTTCCAAGTCACCGGAAAAACCTGACGTCTACCGCATGCGCCTACCGATGCGAATATTTCGGAGATATGAGTCGTTCTTACTCACATAAAGACTATCTAATGACTGATCTCGCCTGCTGATGAGCCACGTCAGACCTTGGAGACTCATCCCAACATTGCTCATTTGTTTTTCCGTCTGCATACTTTAAAAACTTCTTTTGTGCCTCACAACGGAAACGAAAGAAAAAGATGGCAAGAGGAGTGTGGATGTGGTGAGGGGAGGTGGAGGGAAGATGGGGCAGTAGTCCTTTTTCATGTCAACTGCACGTGCCATACATTTGCTGTTTTAATTTTTAGCATGTAAGAAAACAGGTGCAAAAAATGAAGACACACATGACACGCCACTAAAAATAATTACTCTTGCCGAAAAATAGATGAAGTGTGTCAGGCATAATAATGTAGACTTATCTTACCGGGTAAGGAATCAAACAACTAATGTCTTAACTCTAGTTAAAACACTTATCTATACATTCAAATTTATATTTACTAGTGATGAATCTGTTTTAAAATTACCTGCTTCAGTGATACCATGGTCTAAGACAGTGGCTTTCATAATTTTTCATTATACTTACCCATTAATTGATAAACTCATACCTCATATACCCCAACAAATTGTTTTTAGTAGTAAATACATTAGCATTAAAAACATTTCCCTTTACAATTTAGTGAATCTTTTAAACTAATTAATTAATTTGGGAAGAAAGCTTGCTAATTTAATTAAATTCAATTTAAGCATAATACAGATTTCACATATCTCTTAAGTAGAAATTTATTTGCAGCTCAGACATAAAAAAAATAGAAGAGGTTATATAAAGGAAAGTTTAAATTCGTATTCGAGTGAAAAAATTAATATTAGTAAAATTAGAGCCCTAGGTACTTTAAAATAACACTTAAAATCAAGTTAGCTTGGACCATAGCAAATAGCTGCTAGCACTAAATTATGTTCGCATACACCTGAGGGTACGTAGACCCCAGGCTAAAAACCACAGGTCTAAAGCGTCACTCTCGATATAAAATGAATTTCCGGTGGTGGGAAGATTGGGGCTTGATTCCTGGCTGGCTAGCTTTTTCCTAGATGATTTATCATTCTTGCTCCTCAAAAATACGAGTACATTCCTCTAAATTCTACCATCTTCAGCACTACCACATTAAGTGATTTATGAAAAGCTCAAATGAGTAGATTTTTATTTATTTTATATTTTATCCTATGCCACCAGAGTTTGTCAGCTAGAGATATTCCTGGCCGTCTACTTTCATTGGCGTATATGTAGCTGTCGTCTGAGTTTGGGAGACCATGTAGGCGAGATTACTTCATTCCGATTAGATGTGATGATAGTGATTATTATGGTGTACCAATAGAAATCTTAAACATAACTTAAGCTTAACTAACCAGACCATGATGACCATGGGAATAATTTCCCTTCGGGAAAAAACATATACCGATAGTATTTACCTGGAATCGAAACCAGGACCTCTAAATTAGTAGCTAGGAATGCTGACCATCAGACAAAGAGGCTGTTGAATGGATATCTGTAGAGCACTAAATATATATATATAAATAAAATACATTGGACTAAAAGGTATACGTTTGTACCGTTTCATTTCGTTTCTTACTTTTTGTCCGCGCATGCGTGCATATAATCTAGCACAATTCACAAACCCTCGTATTAAGAGGTGGAATTGCTAAATAATTGACTCACGACTTTCTAGTTTATTTGCCAACTAAAACGGCCTTGGACTTGAGATGTTAGTGCGATATTTTTTTAATTTTTTTACAGACTAGGTAGTTTCATATAATTATATCTTAGAGTTCTTTGGTCCCTATTCATGTTACGTCATTTCTTGGGCTCTATTCACTATGTGCGAAAAGAATCATCAATATTTTAGTGGGTGAGAGAGAGAGAGAAATAAAAGTAACATTTATATTTACTTTAGAACTTGTTTACAGCTTTTAATAGGGCCCTTAAAGTTCCTAATATCACTACTTCGTAAGTTAGAATATCAGGTTGTTCGACATTATTCACTTGTGTGAGGCCGTTCCATTTTTATATGCGTTGTAAAATTTCAAACTTTAATAGTGGCGTGTCGAGAAAAAAAAAAGTAGCCTATATTAAACTAAAATTTGATTGCGTTGCCCTTGTAAGTTGATAAATACACTGAAAACAACAGAAGCTAGGAAAATAATGTAATAAAACATTGTCTTTATATTTATATTTACTTTCAAAACATGGATCTAACTACAGTAGTAATATGTATGTTCGTTTGGTATGGTTTTAAAATGCTAGCACCAGCCAGATAATAACAAGTGTTGATTAATTAAAACATTCCCACTGTAAAGTATTTTACCTGTAGTTTAGAGATAATTGAAAGTGGCCAATGTACTGTACAATGAGTATAGATGAACTTAATTATTTAAATGTTCTTATTGTATTACAGATTAATTTAGAATTTGTTTACTTAATGAGGGGTTAGTAAAATATAATCAATCTACATAATTTTAAAATTTATTAAATAAACCTAAATTTAAATTAATATTAGAATAATAGTGTAACTAAACTAAATTACAATCAGGTTGGGATGTGGTATCGGCAGATTGGTAACAGTACTCTCATTTACAGTATAGGAATAAATCTAATTGCTAAGTACTTGTTTCGAAAGATGACTATCGTTAACAGGAAATATCGCTATCGAAAGAATAAGCTAGAAATTTATGTGAATATTAGATAAACGAAAAATTATACATTGTTACAGAAACATTTGTTATAAAAGAGCATCACAGTTCACGAAAGAGCATAAATAAATAATATCCTCTCTTACATAAATATATTGAATAATAGGCATCATGGTTTTCCAAAGAGAATCATGGTTCACCGATCTATGTCACCAAAACTTGTTCATTTTAATTGTTAAGTCGCTGCTAGTTTGGCGCTAATGTATCCTTAGATCATTAGCTTTGTTATCGAATTGCTGATTGATCTCCTTTAAAATAATATTTAGTTTTTGTAATTGTTTATTTTTAGATTTTTCTCGTCTGATACAAAATTCAAATTTTCTACTAACACCCCTACACCCTTTTTTAGGTCCCTTTATTAATAATAAAGATGTAACACTGTATTTGTTATTGGAACAATCCCTCTACATTCCTGGCAAATTTCATTTTTCTGCTTCATCTAAAATATATTTTTTTCTTTTTATCAATACCACCCCACCTCAAATCCCTCTTTCCTTATTTTATAAATTTAAAATCTTCAGACTTTTATGGTTATTTTGATTAGCCTTTATACCTTCTTGTTGAATTTCAGTTTTCTACCACACATAAAAGTAGTTGTTACGATTTGCTTTGGAGATCGTAATCCAACTCGCCCATTAAAACAACTTCTACTTAATTTTTTAATTTCCATAATGAATAATGGTAATTTGAAAATGTCCTTCTATCTTCCTGTCAAATTTGAATTTTATACCAAACCTAAATTTTTTTTTCTTTCTCCCCTTGCTCCCCCAATTAAAAATGTAACATTCTCAGGCCTTAATATTAAATAGGAGTGATATTTTTACCTGTCTGCCAACATTCAGCTTTCAGCCCCCTTCCCCCTTACCCCTTAGAGGTCAAATTTAAAATTTTAAGAGCTATTTTGAGTTGTCCTTCTACCTGCCTGCCTAATTTAGATTTTATATGCTCAACTCTTTAATCCGCCCACCCCCAACATATTTCCTAGAGTCTCATCCAAAATCTTAATGTTTTCAGACCTCGATGATTATTTGGAGTGGTACCCTATACCCTCCTGCCAAATTTTAATTTTGTACCTTTTCTAAAGTGTTTAGAATTTTTTTTTATATAATCCCCCTCCCCCAACTCTTAGTGTCCCATTTTGAAATTACCTGTTTTTAGATTTTTCTAGTTGAATGAAACATTATTAAACCCTCCAGCCAAATTTCAGTTTTTTAGCTCATCTGGAAGTGGGTTTTCTTTTCCGGACTGATCTACTTTCAGCTTTATAGAAAGAAATTAAACAATAGACAAAATGTCACAAATGTACAGAAGGTCAAAATAGCTCCTAGGTAATACACACATTCGTTCTGAAAACTTTCCTCTTTTTTTTTGTTGTTGCAAACATTCAATTAAAAATTATCATTAATTTTATAGTCAGAAAATTCAATATTTTGTAGTTATCTTATCCGCCAAGAGATGGCAGACATATCAATAACTTTCACGCTAGAGTATGCGCATCAAATAAGTTGATTTGTACAAACTATTAATGAATATTATTAATAAATATAATAGATTTAACATAGTTGAATATAACTTTTTATTATTCTTGCATAAATATCAAGTTTGTTTGAAATTACTACCAATTAATTTAATAAATATTATTGTTACTCCCTGACAATCTTATATTTTCAAAATATTTGATTAAATATTTATACATAAGTTAACCGATCCTTTTTGGTTCAAACGGGGTGTGATGAATGAAGCAATCATGTGTTCATATATGAAGCCTTCTTTTCTATTGTTACGCATTTTGAAGGTCAAACTTCTCTGATCCCGTTAAATATCTTAACATTATTCGAGTTAAATACATTTTATTTACAAGGTTATTAGTATTTAAATCATGATCTGCGTTACAGTAACGTTTATTACTTATTGGCTTTATAGAAAAAAATCTTTCCAATAAAATTAAAGTGCGTTTATATAAAAAAAAAGAGAGTTGAACTAACACATTCTCACACATATCTCTCACACTATTTAAACAAACATCACGATGCTAGAAGATTACCTAACAACAAACATAGATTTTCGATACTCATCCTAATTTGAAGCTCTTAAACAGCCTGCTCCAAGTGTTGTTCTGATATGTTAGATTGTTTTTCACATAAATTAATTTTACTTTTAAATAAAAAATCGTTTATGAATAACATAGGAGTTATAACTCTTAAACAATCAACTGACCTTTCAGTATGGTTTTTTTCTAAGCTAGCCCACATTTTCAAATAATTTACAAAGACAAATTACAGATCGATAAAAATGTATTGCCTTTTTAATAGGTTTTAACCCATGGTATTAAAAAATAATATTAAAACTAATAAAAAACAAAAGACTTACAAAGTGAGTTAAAATATCAGTGTTTATTATTAAAATATTATTTTATTGTTTCGCATCGCGTCTTACAACCCACCCGGGCTGTCTCAATATTTACTCCAATTGGGTATTGAAGGAGAAAATTGCTACTTGGATTAAATGTACCAGCATTCGAGTAAAAAAAGCGTTGAAAAAAATTATAGAAACAACACATTTCAGTATATATAGTTGGGATTAGAACCCCGACTATCTGTCACTGGCAAAGTAGGCGAAATGAGATTGATGCCCTATTCCACGTGTCCACCGATGTGACTTATTTCTAAACTAGTAATTCTGTGAATAGTGTACCTCCCTCCCGCCATATTACTATCGTTATTACGGTCTTTAGATTCCTATTTGATTTAAAATTGAAATATACTCTTTTTTATGTTATATTTGAAGTCGATATTTTCCCCTGATGATCCAGTTAAAAAATAGAGTACTATTATAAGAGTACATAATATTCATAGAAAATAACCGTTTATCACGTCGTTTATTATATTTCGAAATTTAAAAATTCATTTACATTATCAGTGAGTTAACATTTGGACAGAATAATACACGTCAAGTTAAACAGGACCATCGTTACGCTCGGTTCAGTAAATAAAAGTATTTCATCTACTGGTTTTAAATAATTTTTTTATAGACAGTTTATATATTTAATTAAATATAAGACAACGAATGGTTTGTTTTAAAAGTTGTTATATTCACTTACGGTGAAAGCTTAGAATCTTATCTTGAGGTATCCCCATGTCTTTATCATAAGCACCATGGTGGAAACAAGAAAGGTAAACTTACTACCTTTCAGGGTAAACGAGGGGTGCATATTAATAATATCTGCATTATCATGAACATTAGTTTTAACCTTCTGTGATTGGTGCTTTTGCATTTTTGCAACAGCTGGGTTTTTTTTTTAGTTAAAAGTAATTAGGTCGGATCCCCTCCAAGTATTCCTCAGTTACTAGTCCTGTACGTAGATATGATGTCATCAAACATTAAAAAAAATATTATTTTCTGAGATATGGGAGATATAACTTGAACCACGTAGGAATGTTGAAAATACTGTAACGACGCAAGTCATGATGTCATAAGTCTGGCTCATTGCCGCCCTATGTTTAAAATACAATAATACATTAATAATGTAGAAGTAAGTAATCAGTAATTTTGTAATACAATAAAATATAAAATAATGCCTCACACATATTTGTTTTCTAATAATAAGCTAAGTTTCTGCTGGAGCAGTTTAACATTATTGTAATTTTCTTTTTTCTTATAATTAAATTTACAAAAATATAATATTATTCAAATATGTATTTAATAATCTTGATTCAATGATAATACTATGTATTAAAAAATGTATCTTTGATTATTATTTAGAACATTATAGGATGTTGCAAAAATGCTACGGCACCAGTCCCCATGTTATTTTTTTTAGCGCACCAATCCCCGAAGGCTGAACCTATACACATATTAGTGGCGCAAATAGAGATTTACTCGAGAGTGAGATAAGAGTGTTTGGTGGATATACATGATAGCCAAAAAGTTTGGAAACATAGTATATTCGGGAATATATTTTATTCCATAGTTACGTTATAATTTGATGCTCAAAATATGCTTCATTGACACTTATGTAACTGCTAGTAGTAAGCGTCTGGAAGCTGAATTTAGCTCGTGCATGTAAATGATCATATTCACTAACTAATATACATGATTATTTATCTAAACTATTATATTTAAATTTATATTAATGGATTCACCGATGCATCAGAATTAATAGGCACACTTCGGTGTTCGTATGGTCTAAAGTAGAGATTGGCAACTAGTCGATTGCGATCACGTGAGAAAATTACATCGCCATTAAAAGTCTAGCTTTGAGTCTTTTAAACTCGCAACTACACTAGGTACTCTTAAATTATATTTGAATTTGACCCAAATTAACTTGAAACGCTCAGAAATAGTAGTGATGTAAGTTTAATATGAAAGCATACGTTTTATTTAATACTTATTCTCCTTCCATCCCCTAGAAAGTTGGAGACAAACGTATTTGGAGAAAGATTGAATCTAAGAATTACCATTTATTTATTATTTTATGGTTGAATCTTGTGGCTCTGGGGTAAAGTATTCACCGTCAGGATCCAATGTTAGTGATATCAAACCCAGCCGTGGTCAATGTATTTTTCTTGCGAGATAAAAATCCGTAGCACAACTTCTTTCGGAGGGAAATAAAGTCATTGCTTCTATGTCGATTGTGGCATGTTAATGAACCCTGGAAGGTATGGGAAAATACCTTTCCCGGGCCCAAATTAGTAGAACCGTTCGCTCTTGCTCATATAAACTCTCGTGTGCTGATATAATCAGTTGGTTCAGAAAGTGCACGTTAAATACCTTAAATAAATAAAATTAATATTATTTTATGTCATTAAGGGGTGTGTGCTATAATGTGGAGCCGCTGATATATCAATAGAATAAAACACATAGATTAATACTTTGTAATAATAATAACAATAATAATAATAATATTTAGCACCGCGTCTTACTACCCGTTCGGGTTATACGCTTAAGTACTAATTACGCTAATGGATTAGGAATTGGGAGGGTTAAATTTAAAGGAAGTGAACCCGCATTTGCGTGGAGGGAGATTGGAAAACCATTTAGGAAAACCCACCCCCAGTTCACCCGACCGAGATTCGAACCTCTATCTCCCCGTCCTCGGCGGTCGAGCTCAACACGACAAGCGCGTTAGCCAACTACGCCACCGAGGCGGGTATACTACTTTGTAACTTGTAATGATTGACTTATATGCTTGTGCCACAAATAACATCCCTTTTTTGACATATCGTTGACATAACCATCATCTGATTAAAAAGATACATACTTCTCCCTTATACTTATGGAAATACATCAAGAGGTACAGAAAAAAATCAAAAATCAAATGGAAATACATCTAGAGGTACAGAAAAAAATCAAAAATCAAACTATAAGTGAGAAATGATGGGTGACCGTGGGAGTATTTATAAGTTTATTAGTTTATTGGGGCCCAAAAAAGTTTGCTGACCTCTGGTTTAAGGCGTTACAATCGTAATAGACTGGACTACCGGTGACGGGAAGATTGGGGCTCAGCTCCCGGTTGGGTGTGCTGTGGGTCATTTTTACTAAATCGCTTTCCACTCTCCCTCGACACAAATGTTGGTACACTATCTTTAAATTCAATCCTACTCATCTCTAACACATTAGAATAATTTAGTATATACGCGTGTAGCTAGGTCGGGTAGTAAGTGACTGTGTTAAAAAAAAAATAAGAGTAGATGGTCATAAATTGTAACAAAAAATATTGAAAGTAAATATATTCATAAATCACATGTTTCCAGAACTTATGTTATATAATGTTTCCAGAACTTATGTTATATAATGTTTCCAGAACTTATGTTATATAATGTTTCCAGAACTTATGTTATATAATGTTTCAAAACTATTATGTTTCTACATTTTTCAATAAGTGTAGTGATAAAATCCCTTGAATAATATATCTTAGAGGAGTGGTTTTCCATGCAAAATTTCGGCACAATTGCTACATTGGTTTGGACGTGATTAAACAACATACAAATATAAAACATTTCATTTATATATTTGTAAGATGTTTGTTTCCATCCCAAATCATTCGTTTCCAAGGAGATCCATGATTGAATTGTATATTACTTACAAACCCCTCGTTGCCAAGGAGACTTACAAGGAACACTTATAAGAGTTAATTTATTTGAATTGTTACAAATTTAGGATGCAAATATAACCACACTGAGTTTTTGTGACACTGCTTCACTCACATGATGAGATAGCATGATGGTGTATAACTTACCATATTTCCTGAAAATAACATTACAACAAAATACTTGATCTAAAGAGTACTCTTTGAGTTTACTGGAAACAAAAAATAGACCAGTAGAAAATTTAATGCACTGACAGGTTTAGAGTTGTATGATATGTATAGAACTTGATGATTTGAGAATTTAAAAAAATAAAAATAATATATATATATTATATTTTTATTTTAAATTTTTTTTAAAATAAAAATTATATATATATTTATAATTTTTTTAAATTCTCTCTCTCTCGCTCTCTCTCTCTCGCTCTCTTTCTCTCTCACTCTATCTCTCTCACTCTCTCTCTCTCTCTCTCTCTATATATATATTATATATATATATATATATATATATATTTAGTCATGTCGGAAGATGTAACTATACATATGGTTTGGATGGAAAGTAATACGTGTTAAAAACAATAGCAAATGTGCGTATAACCGAACGGTAGTAAGACGCGGTGCTAATAATAATAATAATAATAGCAAATGATGATATCAGTAAATATATTGAAGTATAAGAACACATTGTGAAACAAAAGTTTGTGAAGTCTAGCGCACTAACTTCCCCTAATAGTGTATCTGGATGATTTCTTAATCCCATCACTGTGTGTGATCCCTGAGAAGATCAATCATTTATATGCGCACTCCCCCCCCCCTCCCCATCCTCCTCTACATGCCCCACTGTTGGCCGCTGCACCAGGATCTAATGAGTTTCTTGAACCTACCCACTATTTGTTTACTTGTTACCTGGGACAAAATACATTGCGTCGACGGCGGCGGCTTGGTAGGGCATAAAAAAAATAAAAAAAGTAATGATAAAAAAAAAGAGCAAGGTGGTCTGTCAGGACCGAGGTAAAATTTGGACAGGGTGAACGAACATCCGGTGGTTCTCAGACGGGTCATTTGCACCTGCCGCAGCGCGTGCGACCTGCGAGCTAGCAAGGTGTGCCTCCATCACTACACAATCATTATTACAGCTTTCTTTTTTAAACTATTTTATATGTTATATTTTTTAATTTATTATTAGAAGAAAATATTTTGTTTTTTAGGATAGTAATTTAAGTCTTTGATTTTACTCAATTGCTTAAAGTAACACTGAATATATATTTTAACTTTTTAATGTTTAAGTAATTTTTAATAAAATTTGTGAGCTTCTCTATACTCCTAATCTAACCAGAATATATATATATATAATTATTTTTAGCTTTGTACCTATTACCCTTTAGCGCTATACGCTTATGAGTTGGGGTAGGATGAAATTAGATAAAATGTACCCAAATGTATGTGGAAGGAGAGTGGAAAATTATTTAGAATAAGCTCCTCAGCAAACTCACCGGGATTCAAACCTTAATGTCATCGGCAGTTAAAATCTTTTGTGAGGGTAATGCCTTAAACCATTCAGCAGCTGATTTGAGTCAGACCATATTTACGAGTATTTTAAATACTAAGATGTATAAAATACCTACAGTAGATACATGTTCATAAAATTATTGTGTTTTTTTTTTAATTAAATACACTTGATATAGAATACCAAAATGTTTCACTTTTTCATTCAAGTCATATATTTGCCACTACCGGCTTGCTAGGTCTGTCGTAGCTTCATATGTCTTATAATCTACCTCAAGACTAGGACAGGCACAACATCCAGCCCCCGTCCATTAATTCATCACTGTGAAAGAGTAAACCCACATCTCACCAATGATACATTTTTCAAACATGCCAGGAAAAGAACCCGGGATCCTTATATCAGTAGGCAGACACGCTACCATTTGAGCTAAGGTTTCTGATTAAAACATTAAAAAAGTCACCATACTCAAATATACCTTTTATAAAGGTTGCTAAAATATTTTGTAATTTTTTCTGGTCTCGAATTATGTTAAACTTATTAAATATAATTATTACAACATCATGTTGAAATATGACATCTGGGCACGGGAATCGAATCCGAGGCATTCGACTTAGCGCGGCGATGCTCTACCACGGTACCACAGACTTCTCTTGTTCTGTCCCATCCTCAAGGCTATATATATATATATATAATGGCTAGTTATTATAAGGAAGAGCAAACCTAAACGGTGCTCTTAAGAGATCTTCAAACACTCAGGGAGGTGCCTATACAAGAACGTATAATGAAGGGTCGACTTTTTGTTAATTTCCAGGTACAAGTAGATTTTACTGAGTGTCACGTTTATATATAATATTATTATTTCATTCGTATTAGATTACTTTCACGAACGATATTCAAATAGGTGACGAAATAAAGCACCTGGTAACACTAATAGAAAGTATTCACTTTATTACTGTTTATATATGCTTTCTTCAATATAATGGGTTGCCGCTGATGGTGAGGGGCTTATTAGAACCATGCCGGGTGTGATGGAAGAGATGAAGGGGAGGGGAAGATTCTCAACATTTTTCTGGTCTCTTCTGGGGCAGTTCCAGCTGAGTGCTATGAGTCCCCCCCCACCCCCAAATTGTCTGCCCATTTTACTCCTAGCACATACAGATACATTGCCTTGAAATTGTACTTTACTCCCAATTAACATTTCTTCCTATTAATTCAACAACCCTAAGGCTGGTTTGATGAGATTTCTATCCAACCGGAACCCTTAGACTGGTTAATGCTGCCTCTGGTATTAGAGGGGAGTTCAGGAAGTTTGTGTGGTTTCCCATTGCCTTCCTTATTGAATTTCTATGAGCAAGCATGAAAGGGCCTACTAATTTTGCCGGAAAGGTATTTTCACGTAGCCCGCCTCGGTGGCGTAGTTAGTTAATGCGCTAGTCTTGTGTTGAGTTAGACTGCCGAGGATGGGGTGATCAAGGTTTGAATCTCACTCGGGTGAGCTGAAGGAGGTTTTTCCCCAAATGGTTTTCCACTCTCCCCCACGCAAATGTGGGCACACTTCATCTATATTCAACCTTCCCAACTACTAGCTCATTAGCGTATTTAGTACTTAAGCCTATAAGACACGGTGCTAAGTAAGTATATATTTTCACGTACATTCCAGAGTTCTTTTACATGCCACAACTGACACGAAGCCGACGGCATTACTTCCCCTCCGAAGAAGTTGCGCTATGGGTTTTTATCACTCAATAAAAATCCATCAATTCCAGCTGAGATTGAACCCACGGACATCGGGTCCTGAGGCTAGGACTTTATCACAAGATCATAAAGGTCAAGGCTATAAGTATAAATATATGTATAACCCGTTTGTATTAAGTCAAGGTACACGCAAAATAGTATAAAAAATATAACAAACAGATTTTCGAATTTTTTTTGTAGCATTTTAAAGTATTATTAATATTATTATTTACACTGTACGTATTAGAAATATTATGTTGGTGTAAAAGGTTGTCAAACAAGGGCAATTGTCTTGCTTCCAACTATTTATAACTCATTCTTCTTTGTAATTACTTTCTTTGATATTAATAGATCTTATCTAAATACATTCTATCTTATTCTATAGATCCAATTACTAAATACCTTCAATGAATGCTCCATAGTCTTAGTATGCTCATCTAGCGGATGACGTCAGCAGACATGGCTACTTCTAGGGACAACGACTGGGGGGAGGGGGGGGAGTTTGTAATGGTCGGTATTAACTGGCTATAGACAAGGAGGTCGTGTTTTGACTTGGTTCGAAACCCTGCCAGCAGCACTAGAGGTTGTTTTCCACAGAACACTGTTCACGGTTGGTTTAATTTCGTTTTAGTTTCATTATCATCTCTTAGGGTGGTTTTTTTCAGAAGGTTTCTACCTCTTCTTCCATGCAAATGAGTCTATATTTACTTTGAATACTACCTTCCTCATCCCTACTACATACGTCTAACTAATGACGCTGCCTACTTGGAGATTCCGAAGCTATTTTGTGAAGCGGGCTGCATCTTAACTAGACGCACTTAAGCAGTCTAAGCACTATCACGCTTAGACGCCAATGTACAAAATAGAAAAGGAGGGAAGAAAATGAAAAGTTAAACCTGAAAGGGCTCTTGTCTATGTGCTGATAACCCTTTCCCTCTTCCTTTGACGAGTTTGCACAGTCAATTTAATATTTGGCTTTGAAAACATTGATTTGCTTTTTAATTTTACCTTTATATTGTTTCATATTATAGATAAAAAATATGTTACCACGGACTTTTTAATCTACATCTGGCAGGGAGATTTCTACAGATCATTTTCGTGACCAAGCCACATAGCCTAAGTTCAGAAAGTGGAAGTTAAATACCTCAAATAAATGAAAAAATGAAATGCTTGCTCTAGTCAATAGAACAAACAGGTATAACTCATAGAATATACCTAGTCGACCGGCCGAGAGTCGAGAGATATCAAGTAAGGTATACACACCGTTTAATGGAATCACTTGACTAATTTGGAAACAAGGTCAAATGGGACACATGGTTACATTGGCTATTTCCATTGTTTTGGTGTCCCCTGACCATCACTAAAGTGGGTAGTACATGTTTAGATACAGTCTGTTTATGCGTATAATCCTAATGAATGATTCAATAAAAAAAATTATTTGAGTTAATATATCTCAATTTAAAATGTACTTACAAATTAAAAAAAATTGATGAGGATTTAGGTAACGTTAAATTTTCAAAAATAATTTTCAATTTAAAAAAAAGGTTAAAGAGTCCAGTAGATTTACTCAATTTTAGTTTATTTAAAATAATTAAATACCAATATCACGTGATGGTTTAAGGCATCAGGTCTGGAACAGACAGTAATGCTGGTTACCATTAGGTTAAGTCCGATTCTCGTTTGGTTTACATTGGAAGTTTGATTTTTATCATAACTGTTACGGTTATACCGGAATACTGAAACAAGCCAATGAGCTAGGAATTAGGAAAGTTGAATTGAGAGGAAGTGTACCCGCATTTGCGTGAAGATAGGTGGAAAACCATTTAGTAAAATCCACCTTCATTACACCCTACCGGGATTCAAACCTCGATCTCCCTATCATTGGCAATCTTGGCTAACACGAGAAGGACAGCACCGAAACAGGTAATTGTAATGTTGATTTCCTAATTTTACTTTCCACCGTGGTATTGCCACACTTTCTGCATACTTTATTAAAGTAATGTTTTGTTCTATATGTATAACTACCATCTTGGAGGTCTGACCGACACTTAGTTCGGTCGGTAGCGTGTTTCTACTGAACTAAGGGTCCCGGATTCTATTCCTAACATGGGAGAAAAATGTATCACAGGTAGAATATGGGTTTACACTTTCACAGTGATAAATTAATGGCCTGGGGAAAGGTGTTGTGACTGTTCTAGATTTAAGTTAATCTATATGCCATGTGCTGATATAATCAGTCGGTTTATAAAGTGCACATTAAAAACCTCTCATAAATGAACATTAATAATACTATCTTACATATTGACATCTGCATATCACATGACTTGGAGTACTATGAACACGTGAAAATAGCTTTAATAAGTCTTTTAGCTATCACCTACCTCAGTGGCTGCATGGTCTAAGGCGTCACTCTCGCAATATATTACACCATTGATAACAGGGATTTTGGGGTTCGAATCACAATCGGGTGTACTAAGAAAGGTTTTCCCAAATTGGTTTTCCACTCTACCTAGATGCAAATGTGGATATATTTCTTCCAACTTCATTCTTCCTATCCCTCTACTCATTATCGTAATTAGTACATATGGGTACAACATTAACAGATAGTAAGATACGGTGCTAAAAAAACAGCTTTCTGATAAGGCCCTTTCTATGAAAATTGGACTGTAGCTTCCTCTTAATAATGTAATGCAGTCAGCTAAGAGAATCTCACCTGGATGATATATTTGTAAGTAAAACCGGTTGTAAATTTCTAGCTTACGTTGTCATTGTTTGGAATACACTTTGATCTTAATCTTTAATTTTAAAAGCTTTTATAATGAACCAAAAAATAAAGTAAAATACTTCGTATCGTTTTAGGAACGTGAGTTTATGCACAGGGCCTATTGAAGAATACTTTATTGAAGCTGCCCGGAATAAATAAATATATCTCTCAGTTATTTTCACGGCCGATTTTATGTTTGGAATTATAAATACTTACAAACATGTTAATCCTGAGTAATGTTTTGTGTGGATATTTTTAAAAGTCATCAACACGGAATCCGTTACAATCTTAATGATTCACATCAGTTGAGATTCTAAAGCCACGTACACACCAGTGAGCAGAATGACGAACCGTAAGCTGAACCGTACGCCGAACCGTAAGCAGAACTGTGCAGCGAACACTGACAGGTGGTGGGGGTGTTTGGTTCGCTGGTTTTCCATTAGTATCATCCGAACCCAAGAAGAATATATATCAACAAGAATTGGCAGCCACTTATATTTGCATACATCTCCCCTTGAAGAAGCAAATGGGGGGGGGGGGGGGGAATATAAGAAGGTGGCCAACTCAGTTGTATTGTGGTAAATTAGTGTCTGGTGGGGTTATCTTATTAAGAGATTTGAGAACTCAAGAACTAAATGGACATTTTCATTATTCTACCAGGCTGCATTCTGATCATTATGATTTACTTGTGACCTTAATTGGAGCAAAAAATGCAAAAAGAAAGAAGATTTTAAGAGAAGCCATATCCGTACAAGTAAGATTAGCAGTAGCCCTTCGTTTCCTTGCCATTGGTGATTCATATGCCAGTCTTCAGTACCTTTTTAAATCCTCAAAACTATAATCAATGAACCGTACATCAAAAATAACGGGTTTTTTCCCCCTCTAGGCTGAAGTAAGATCTATGTTCGTCGAAGTGTTCTCTTACCCGTCCACACTGTTGGAACACGTTCTCGCACATCACTTTGATGGTTCATGGGAGTGCAAGGTATCGTCCTGCCTCCCTTACGTGTTCCTGGCTTGTTCGAGCGTCGGTAGCGGTTTGCTGTTCTCAACGTCTGCGATGGAGCCCTCTGCGAAGGTGAAGAAAGGAGTCGGCGTCGGGGTCGGGAGAAGACCGCCGGATGAGGCGAAGAAGAATCCCGGGCCCGGGAAGCGACCGGCCCCGAGTCGGAGGAAGCTGGCGGCGAGCGTCGGGGGAACCGCCGCCAGTAGCAGGCTTGTGCTGCCCGTCCAGGCAGGGGGGATCGAAGGTTTCCGCTCGCGGGGACTGAAGGCCCCTCCGGTCAGGAAGGAGCTGGTGCCGGGTGGCAAGTGGTCCGCCACGAGCCCGAAGGCCGAGGCTTTAGCGGCAGCTGCCCTCTCGAGGGGCAACAAGCCTGCAGGCGAGGCCGAAGCCGGCGGGGCCGCTCCAACTCCCGGAGTCGTGCGTGCCGCCGGCCGAGGCCAGCGGGAGTCTCTTTCGGGAGACGAATCGGCCCTTTCTAGGGCCAACAAGGCTTCGGCCCTTTCCAGGGCCAACAAGGCTTCGGCCCTTTCCAGGGCCAACAGGGCTGGCGTGGCCAGCCCACCGGGTGCAGGAAGCGGGGCCCCTCCAACTACCGGAAGCGAGCGTGACGCTGACCGAGCCCAGCGAGAGTCACCGCTCGGTGACGATTCGGCCCTTTCTAGGGCCAACACGTCGGCCCTTTCTAGGGCCAACACGTCGGCCAGCATGACCTCACCAAGTACCGGTGAGGTGGGCGCAGATGGCCAAGGGGAAGCCAGCGGGGCCCCTCCGACTTCAGGAGGGCTGCGTGCCACTGGTGGAACCACCGGGGCATCCGGCGATGCGTCCTCGGGTCTAGGCCCGTTGACCAGCGCCGGCCCCCAGCAAAGCGTCGGCAGCAATGCCGATGCGGGCGTGCCCAGCGGGGCCCCTCCGGCTACAGGAGGTGAGCGTGCTGCTGGCAGCCAAGAAGTACTGGAGGCCTTTTTCAGGGCCACCAGCCCGCAAACCGGGATGGACGGCGAAAGCTCCCGCCAGCACGATGGGTGGAAACCTAACGGTGCCAACGGAAGCCCTGACCAGGGGGAGCCAAGCCATCTGTCGCCGGTAAAGACCGCGGCAAGCGGCGCTGACGCACGCGTTAACGCAAGGGCCTCACAAGCCCGCGTCAACTCCGACACCTCCCGCCAAGGGGTGTCGGCAGGCAAGAAGCGCCCGGCTGAATTTTCTTCAGACTCTGAAGACCGGGTCACACGCTTCCCGCGTGTTGACAGCTCGAGCGAGTCCGTGGACGTGGAGGGACTATCTTCAGGATCAGACCTACCGTTGATGCGAGGCGAGTCGAGCCAGGGGTCGGATGATGAGTCTGAAGGGTTTCAGACCGTAAGACCCCGCCGAAGGGGTAAGGCCGGCAACACCAGGAAGCTACCGGGGGGCAACCCTAACCATTTAGGCGGTAGCTCTGGTGATGAGAGCGAAGACGGAGGTGGCCTGGACCAGGGTGCGCCAGCGCTGACTAAAGGGGAGAAGCGGCGGAAACCTAAGGGTAAGAACGTAAGCCGTGCCTCGCCTCAGCCTGGTACTAGTGGTTCTGGGCCGGCTCCCAAAGCCAAGGGGAAGATCCCTCCCATCATTTTGTGTGATGTGGAGGACTACTCCAAGGTGGCGAGGGCCATTCGAACCAAGGTTCGAGAGCCTGTGGAGGCAGTCAGGCAGCCGGGGGATCGAGTACGCCTCCAGTGCGGGTCGGTTAGGAAGATTACCGCGCCCTCCAGAAGTTCTTGCCGAGCTTGGGGATCCAGCATTGGTCCTACGAGCTGGGTCGGGAGCGACTGGTCAGGGTCGTGGTGAAGGGACTCCTGACTCGGACAAGCCCTGACGACATCCAGGAAGAGCTGGCGGAGATGGGTTTCCCCGTGAAATCTGTCTCCCAGATGCTCTCCCAGTGGAAACGGGACCAGAGGACCGGAGAAAGGCAACGGTTGCCTAACTTCGTTGTCTCTCTGACTCCCGGGGAGCAAACCGCAAGGCTGTACTCCATATCAGTCCTGTGCGGGCTCCGCGTCAAGGTGGAGAAGTACAAGTCTCCCGGAGGACCGGTGCAGTGCAAGAACTGCTTCCGGTTTGGGCATGTGCGGAGGGATTGCCGCGCTAATCCTAGGTGTGGGTTCTGTGGTGGTGACCACGAGAGGGGCGGGTGCCCGGAGGAGAGACGATCTCCTCCGAAGTGCCTGCACTGCTCAGGAGCTCACTCCTCGGCTTGGCGTGGATGTCCCACGTACAAGTCCTTGCGGGCGGCAGGGACAGTACGGGCTTCCAAGGCTAGCGAAGGGAGGACGGATGGCCTTAGCGAAGGCCAGAAGCCCTCGGGGCACGTTGCGGTACGGAAGGTAACCGTGACTCCAGCTCCAAAGCCAAAGCCGCTGGTGCAATCTTTCGCCAGTGCGCTGTCAGGGAGACCAACCCCTCCATCCCAGGCCGAGGCACCTGCCAAAGCCACTCTACCTGAACCGGTCGCATCCGGTTCATCCCTATCGGTCGAGGACCCGTCCAAGACCTATCCTCTCCCAATCCCTTCCCTACCCACCCCCGCACCCCGCACCACCCTCCCCAAATCCCTCCACCCTTCCAACCCCTTCCTACCACTCCCCACCCCAACCCCTGTCAACCCTGTCACCCCCACACCCAACCCCACACCTGAGGATGATGCTGCAAAGCTCAAAATTTGTATTGAGCTTCTCAAGGAGATTCCGGGACTGGATCCTTGGGACTTTTCATCGAGTCTCTTGAGGAAGGTCCAGGATTCTCCGAGGAGTAACCGTGGCCACCTGGTCATGGAGCACATCATCCTCTACCTGGTCTCTCATGGCAGTGCACCCGAATAGAGGACCCCCAGTGCTGAAGGAGCTCACGGTCGCACTCTGGAACGCAAACGGAGTCGCGAGGAAGAAGGCTGAGCTGGAAAGTTTCCTGGCAAAGCATCGTGTCGACGTAATGCTGTTGGGAGAAACCCACTTGCGCTCCGCAGTGAGGTTCTCGTTGGCAGAGTTCATCTGCCATCGGAGTGACCGAGCGGAGGATGTGGGAAGGGGTGGGACGGCGGTCCTGGTCCGGAGGGGCCTTGACCATCACGTCGTCTCTCTTCCTCCCCTCCAACACATGGAAGCAACGGCTATCCAACTGGTGACCTCTACCGGCCCAGTGAGTCTTATCTCCATCTACTTCCCTCCCTACCGCCGGTTCAACCAGGCCACGAGGGCTGACATGGAGGTGCTGCTTCGAGGTACCACGCCTGTTTTAATCGGTGGTGACTTCAACGCTAAGCACCCTTCATTGGGCTCTAGGATTATGTGCGCTCGCGGCGGATTGCTCCGCGACGTCATAGATCTACACGGCTTGGTGGCTTCCGGTCCCCCGACCCCTACCCACTTCCCTCTCAATCCCATTGGCTTCCCGGACGTCCTCGACTTCGTTGTCTCCAGAGGGATCAGAAGGCGGTTGGTGCTGAAGTCTCTAGCTGAGCTAGACTCGGATCACAACCCCGTTCTAGTGAACTTGGGACGCGCGGTGTCCTTCATAGACCCCCCGAAAAAACTGACCTTAAGCGCACTGACTGGGACAAGTTCACGAATGTGTTGAGAGAGAGGTTGGGACCCACTCCTACCTTTCGAACAGCAGCAGAAATCGATCGCGGTGCGGAGTTCATAACTTCTGCCATCAAGGGGTCGCTCGAAGCTTCGACGCCGAGGCACCGTCCTAAGAGGGCGCCACAGGCTTCTTTGCCCGATTCTATCCTCAGGCACGTCCGGGAGAAAAATCGGCTGAGGAAGGCTTGGCAAACCTCGAGGGACCCGGTAGACAAGGCCAACTGGAGCCGCAAAGTCTATGCGGTTCGCGAGATGGTCAAAGAATACCGGAACAGTGTCTGGGAGGACAAGATTGAGAGCTTGTGCGTACAGGACAGGTCCCTGTGGCGCATGACGAGGAACTTGATGCGGGTTCCCGCACCAAGGCCGCCTATTGTAGGTCGCAACGGGGTGGCCAACTCCGACCAGGAGAAGGCCGATGCTCTCGCTGAGCACTTAGAGGCGCAATTTGTACCGACTGACAACCCGTCAGACCCGGTGCACATTGGGCACGTGGATCAGGTCATCGCAGCGGTCTCGTACAGACCCTTGGATGAACCTGAACCCACGGAGGCGGCAGAAATGTCGTGGGCGTTAGCCGCTCTAAGATTAAACAAGGCCCTCGGACGCGACGGCATCAATAACGCGGTCCTCATAAAGCTGCTCTTGGAGGCGATAAACTTCCTCGTGGAGTTATTCAACGCCGTTCTGTTCCTGAGTCACTTCCCAGAGCTCTGGAAGCTCGCCAACGTCCTCTGCTTCCATAAACCGGGTAAGGACCCAGCCCTAACTTCGTCTTACCGACCGATCAGCTTGCTCGACTGTTTGGGCAAGTTGTTCGAGAGACTTCTACTGACGAGACTGACCCGACATGTTCGCGAGGCGGGCATCTTGGTGGACGAGCAGTTCGGCTTTCGGGCGGGACACACCACGTCTCATCAACTTGTTCGGCTCGTGGAGCAGGTCACGAGGAACTTCAACATCAACAGGCTGACTGGTGCTGTCTTTCTCGACGTGGCAAAGGCCTTCGACCGTGTTTGGCACGAAGGTCTCCTTTTCAAACTCCTCTCCTTGAACCTTCCCTTCTACCTAGTTAAGATTGTTCAATCTTATCTATCCAACCGGACCTTCTCCACTACCTTTGGGAACGCCACATCCCAGGTCAGAAGCATCCGGGCTGGAGTACCGCAGGGTTCTCTCGTGGGCCCGGTGCTCTTCAGTCTGTATGTGAACGACATTCCGAAATCCCCAGACACCAAGTTAGCACTGTATGCGGACGACACGGCTCTAGTAGCGGAGTCGTGGCGAGGGCAGCTGGTGGAGAGGCGACTCCAGACGCACCTGACGCAGTTGGAGGGGTGGCTGACTACCTGGAGAACGAGTATTAACGTGGAGAAGAGAACAGAAGTGCTCTTCACATGGAAAAGAAAGTTCTACAGGCCGGCCCCACTCCGGCTGTTCGGAGAACAGATCAGATGGGCGGACAGTGCTAAGTACTTGGGACTTACGCTGGACACCAAGCTGACCTGGCAACTTCATTGCACAGAGAGACTGACCAAGGCGAAGCAAAGGCTGGGAATCCTAGGCCCACTGCTTAACAGGCGTAGCGCCCTGTCCACAAGGAACGGTCTGACACTGTACAAGCAGCTGCTCAGACCGATCCTCGACTATGCGTGTCCAGCTTGGGGCCACCTGGCGGACACGTATATGAGGAGGATGCAAGCATTCCAGAGTAGGTGTCTGAGGATCATTGTGGACGCACCTTGGTACGTTCGGAATGTGAATCTGCACCGAGACCTGGATATGCCGACCATCAAGGACCACTTCCGGAAGCTGGCGCAGTCCTTCTACGCCAGACTCCCCGGTGCCACCAATCCTCTTATCCAGGGGCTTGGGAATTACGTCATCGACCCTGGGGGGTGCCACCGACGTCCCAAAGCCCTGCTTGGATAAGCGAGAAGTGACAAACGTGGTCTGGGAGGCTCTCACACAGCCCCCCATAGAGTAGTGTCTCCGCACGTAACTCTAAAAACCTCTTAGTCGGTTCCCAAAAATTTTTCTTTTATCTAATAATATTAATTAATAATATTCTTTTTGTTTGTTTCAGTTAACTTCGCGAAATGCGACAATCCGTCTTAGAATTTCCGAAAACCACACGGTGTGACCAATTGGTCGGTACGTGTTGGAATTTGCTCCCGTGCACCCCTTCAGGGTGCATTAGAGCATGCTTTATGAGTCTGAGTCTGAGTTGATGGTTCCACCCTTCATGGGGCTCTAGGATTATGTGCGCTCGCGGCGGATTGCTCCGCGACGTCATAGATCTACACGGTTTGGTGGCTTCCGGTCCCCCGACCCTACCCACTTCCCTCTCAATCCCATCGGCTTCCCGGACGTCCTCGACTTCGTTGTCTCCAGAGGGATCATAAGGCGGTTGGTGTTGAAGTCTCTAGCTAAGCTAGACTCGGATCACAACCCCGTTCTTGTGAACTTGGGACGCGCGATGTCCTTCATAGACCTCCCCGAAAAACCTGACCTTAAGCGCACTGACTGGGACAAGTTCACGAATGTATTGAGTGAGAGGCTGGGACCCACCCCTACTTTTCGAACAGCAGCAGAAATCGATCGCGGTGTGGAGTTCATAACTTCCGCCATCAAGGGGTCGCTCGAAGCTTCGACGCCGAGGCACCATCCTAAGAGGGCACCACAGGCTTCTTTGCCCGATTCTATCCTCAGACACGTCCGGGAAAAAAATCGGCTGAGGAAGGCTTGGCAAACCTCAACGGACCCGGTAGTCAAGTCCGACTGGAGCCGCAAAGTCCATGCGGTTCGCGAGATGGTCAAAGAATACCGGAACAGTGTCGGGGAGGACAAGATTGAGAGCTTGTGCGTACAGGAAAGGTCCCTGTGGCGCATGACGAGGAACTTGATGCGGGTTCCCGCACCAAGGCCGCCTATTGTAGGTCGCAACGGGGTGGCCAACTCCGACCAGGAGAAGGCCGATGCTCTCGCTGAGCACTTAGAGGCGCAATTTGTACCGACTGACGACCCGTCAGACCCGGTGCACATTGGGCACGTGGCTCAGATCATCGCAGCGGTCTCGTACAGACCCTTGGATGAACCTGAACCCACGGAGGCGGCAGAAATGTCGCGGGCGTTAGCCGCTCTAAGATTAAACAAGGCCCCCGGACGCGACGGCATCAATAACGCGGTCCTCATAAAGCTGCCCTTGGAGGCGATTAACTTCCTCGAGGAGTTATTCAACGCCATCCTGCTCCTGAGTCACTTCCCCGAGCTCTGGAAGCACGCCAACGTCCTCTGCTTCCATAAACCGGGTAAGGACTCGGCCCTAACTTCGTCTTACCGACCGATCAGCTAGCTCGACTGTTTGGGCAAGTTGTTCGAGAGACTTCTACTGACGAGACTGACCCGACATGTTCGCGAGGCGGGCATCTTGGTGGACGAGCAGTTCGGCTTTCGGGCGGGACACGCTACGTCCCATCAACTTGTCTAGCTCGTGGAGCAGGTTACGAGGAACTTCAACATCAACAGGCTGACTGGTGCTGTCTTTCTCGACGTGGCAAAGGCCTTCGACCGTGTTTGGCACGAAGGTCTCCTTTTCAAACTCCTCTCCTTGAACCTTCCCTTCTACCTAGTTAAGATTGTTCAATCTTATCTATCCAACCGGACCTTCTCCACTACCTTTGGGAACACCACATCCCAAGTCAGAAGCATTTGGGCTGGAGTGCCGCAGGGTTCCCTCGTGGGCCCGGTGCTCTTCAGTCTGTATGTGAACGACATTCCGAAATCCCCAGACACCAAGTTAGCACTGTATGCGGACGACACGGCTCTAGTAGTGGAGTCGTGGCGAGGGCAGCTGGTGGAGAGGCGACTCCAGACGCACCTGACGCAGTTGGAGG